>OW052248.1:62239786-62839786 GCA_932526585.2 Philonthus cognatus | reverse complement strand
TGGAGAACTAGTGGGTGGTGCAACTGGAGCATTAGCTGGTGGAGCAACTGGAAGATTAGCCGGTGGTGCAACTGGAAGACTAGTTGGAGGTTGAGGTTTGTAACTACCATCATCCCAACTTCCTTGTGCCGGTTTATAACTTCCGTCATCCCATCCGCCCTGACTAGGTTTGTAACTACCGTCATCCCAATTACCTTGACCAGGCTTCCAACTTCCGTTATCGATTTGGTTCTGTGGAGGATTTGAGGCGACTGGCGGTTTGTAGCTTCCATCACTCGGCCAACCGGATGGCGAGTATGTTGGATATTGGGGTACAATTGGGTCTACTACTGGAACTACAGATGGAGGAGGAATATAAGAACCGTCGTTCGATGGTTGAAGTGGTGATCCGGCTGAAACATTATTATAATATATTCAGTACTAAGATAACAAGTGCGTTATAATAAATGTAATTTAATAAGCACTACCTAAGTATACCCTGAATTGAGGAAAACAGTGCTAGTTTCGACAATATTTATTTATTATTATTATTTATTTAACGTTGGTCTACCATAGTACAGCACATCAAAAGTACAACCAAATAATACATATAAACATTAGAAATAAAACATAAATAACAAAATATAAGAACATATACAATTTAAATAAAAATATATCATGACTGTAAAAATATGAGCTTGTAGCACAAAGCTATAAGGCTGTTCGCAAAACGCGTAACAGTATTAAATAATTTTGTTAGGATATATACCTCAGAAAGTCAGCATAGTTTTGTACCCAATACAATTAATTACTGTAAACTTATTTTTGTATATCTTATATTGTTTCTTTGTTATTGGATGTAAGTCTATAAAGGAGTAAACTGCGTCTACTATTGCTATCACGTAACGCTGAACAATAAAGTTATTATTTGAAATATGAATGTGTGTTCAGTATTCATTCATTCACCGTTAACTATATACGCGTTTCAGGCTTTAACGCCATCATAAGTATAGTAGTACTTGAAGAATACTGAACATCTTTGCCCATTATATCACGGACAATAAAATTTTCACAAAGCACGACGATGTAAACGCCGTCTGTTACCCATGCCACTTAGCAATTGGGTAATAGATGGCGTTTACGTCGTCGTGTTTTGTTATTATGTTTACTTACGTTTTATTGCTTTTCCATCACAATTAACATTTTGTGGATAATCGCAGTATCCTTGAGAATTAAAGTATAGCGGCGGTGGACAGGTAAATTCTACAGCTCTGTCTTCCCAACAATCGACGAATGTGTTGCAATATTTACTTCGAAAATTACCTCTTGGGCCCAGACAATATTTCCTCAAGTTTTCTACAGAGTCTAAAAAATATGTTAATGTTTATTTTTTTTTTTCAAATCATTGAGAGAGAGTGCTTCATTCGAAATACAAATTTACAGAATTATATTTGAGATAATCTGTAAGTACGTGTATTTGTATAATATAATCATTATAAAAATATCTCAATTAATCTCATCACTATGGACTAATTGAGATATTTTAATAATCAATATTTTTGGAGTGAAGCATTTTAAGAATCGATACATAATCCCTTATTTTTGATAGTCGAGCAAAGAGCAAAAAATGTATACACATCGTAGGTAAAGTGCAAAAAAAGTCTCCTATTTCCAAAACTAAAATCTTCGATACTCCTTAGGTCTTCGATCAAAAATGGCTATTGTCTTTCATATTCTATTATTTAGCAGATTAAAACTAGTTTGTATAATGCATACTGTGTTATGTACATCCATAGTATTTAGCCAGGAATTAATATAGTCAACTTTCGTGTTCAGGGCGCAGTTGCCAACATAGTAAAAACCTGAATTTGCAAGTGCATCATTTTAATTATCTTTACTGCCACTAAAAACTTCTCTTCGTAATTTTAATTACCCTGAGTCTCCACCTGCGGTTTCACAGCGGGCAGATTCACCACATTCACGGGCATCTCATCGACCTTACTAGGCACCTCCAAGCCCGGAGTATTATAGTTTCCTGGAATCAAAAAATAAAAGCGTCTAATTTTTGCAATTCCACGCCGAGCCTAATAAAATTTATGAAAACAGGCGCGCTCTTCTACGTGACTCACTTAACCGCTTCTTAGATGACGGATGATCCGGGCAAGGTTGTACATTACATTAGGTCTTCGTGACCAGACCAACAAGAAACACCAGCGGCGATATTAACACGCATAATGTCGCAAAAATGTGCATGAAACTACCAACAGTGGCAATTAAAAGAAAGTTATGTTCAATGCGGTAGCCGCACGCGATACGGACGTAAATATTGAATTCTTTACACGAAGTACTAAATAAGGTATATGATAGTAAAGAAAATTGCGGAGCTACGTTGTAATAATGTTTTAAGAAAAATGCTGGACTTCTTTTAGGCGCTATAAATAGATTGCTCATAAAAATTTTAAAAAGGCCCATTCCTGGGCCTTTTTTTAAATTTTTATGAACAATCTATTTATAGCGCCTAAAAGAAGTCCAGCATTTTTTTAAAAACATAATTACAATGTAGCTACGCAATTTTCTTTAGGGTACACCTTGGTGCATTAATAGTATTGAGCGACTCCAAGCAAACTATCTGAATATTGAAATATATTTTTAGATTCATTAGATTTTTTTATTCAATAATAAACACATCAGAAAGCGAACAACAACAGTTTAATAAATAAAACCTCCATAAATAAATAATTAGGTAGCTGGTTTAATTAATCTCAATCGATTTACAAATTACCTCCTACAGAACTATTAATTTTGACCCGACTTGTTTTCTTCTCTCGTCGCGATAAAGTATCTCGTCCTCACTCAAAGTGATGAATGTGCGAATGTGTGGAACCCCTACACGAAATAAGCGAGTGTTCCGAAAATGGGTACCTTATCTGAAACCGTTGCGGTCGGTTTCCAAAAAAGCAACCACGAAGAACCCGTTCGAATTTATATCCGAACCGTAATGGGACGGGCCAACAATGACCCCGGGCTGCGTACCAAATAAAAAATGTATATTAATGGTGTAATGAGAAGGTAAGCGTTTTTTTAATGCAACAAAATTTAATGAACTAAAAGAGATATAAATATCCCAACAGAAATATTAATGAAGGTAAAAAGGATAAAATATCTGTGTTCGGTTGGACTGGAAAGGATTTATGAAGTATGATGAGAAAAAAATAATGATGCAATCAGAATGGTTGAAGTGAAGGCGATGAATTCATTAGGTGGTTGGAATTTGGGTGAGTGCAATATACTAAGCATGCGAAATTGGTTGACTTATCGTAATTTATCATAATTTTTCTTCACGTTCGTTTTTAAATTGTGCGTCATTATTCGAGAGGATGAATTATCTATGGGATGAAATTGAATTAAGATAAAAAGGGACGGATAATTTATTTTTAATTATAACACAACATATTTATTATTCACACGAAGTATTCGATGTTAATAGTAGTAGTTACTAATAGTAGTAGGACTGTTTGATTAAAATTAAAATTATGATTTGAATGAGTACAACTGCAAAACAAATTAAAAACATGAAAGATAAATATTTTAGACATATTTGTAGGTATTCTAGTTAATTTCATCTTAGTAATATACAGGGTGTTGAAGAAGAAAAAATGTCCTTAGTGAACGTTTGCATGAATCACTAACTTATGTTATTAGAGCAGTTAATAAAATCAAAAGGAATGCCTTAAATAAGAGATTATTTGTTCAATTTTGTTTGAAACATGATGATGACTATAATCGTTTACTACTTAACACAGAAGTACGTTGGTTATCTAAAGGTGCATGTTTGGAACGCTTCTATTCCCTCTTTGATTCAGTGTTGGAATTCCTGGAGAGTAAAGATAGTGATATGCGGCATAATTTATTTATCGCAAAAAATGACATCGCTTATACAGGGTGAGTTTTTTTCGATGTTCTCTATGGGGATCTCGGAAACTATAAGAGATAGAAAAACGGTTAAATGGGGAAAGAAGTGTAGTTTTATAGGACGAATAAAATGACACTTTCAAAATATTTGAAAAAGTCAAGGGTAACTAGATATTTTGAATAAAGTAAAATGTGTCAATTTTTTGAAATCAATATATCTCTATTATTATCATAGATAGAAAAAAGCTGTAAGGGACAAAGTTGTAGAAAATTTTACACAGATTAATAACAAAAAATCAAAAAAAAAATCGCCCATATTTTGGGAGATATGACACACACTTACCTTTTTTTAAATGGAAACAATAGTTGGCTATGACTTTATTAAAAGGGCTATTTTTTTCCCTTCAATTCGATGTAACATATGCCATAGTTATTTTTAAAATAAAGTAAGTTACAGTCGTTTTTAATTTTACCATACACCAAAAAATAGTTAGCCATGAAAAAGACAAAAGTAAAGCAATTGCAGTTGTTAATTCTAAACACATATTAATTCATTTCCATATTTGATTTGTTTCGATAAGTTTGTTTTGTATTTATTTGGTGTTGAAAGTGTTTTAAAGTGATAATGAATTTTTCCAGCGAAGAAAAGCGTGATATGCTTGTTTGTTACATTCAGTGTAATAAAAACCATACACCAAAAAATAGTTAGCCATGATTTTTCAATAAAAACATGGCGGAGAAGAGTGAACATCGTTCACTCTCCGTTAGTGATTTAAACGAAACTATTATAGAAATTTACGAAAATAGAGAGTGTGTCAGCTGTCATAAATCAATAAAATCAGTGGAATTAACAATCTGTGCAATTTGCCTCAAGGACTATCATGAGGGATGTTTTAAGTCGGAAGATAAATTCAGTGTGCCTGCTTGCGTCCGTTGCGAAAAACAAGGAAGCCAGCGAATCTGTCTCCAACTTGTACTAGGGATGAGAACAGAAATAAAGGATTTACTACAAGAAGTTATATTATTAAACAGGCAAGTGTCCACTCTTAAAGAATCAGTTAAAAATAAAGATAATATAATAAAGCATTTAACCTCTTTAATCTCAACATCTGAAAAAAATGTAAACAAATCCGGTTCAGCGAAGTCGCAAACAAAGAATTATAATATATAGAAATCTGTAAATACAGATTAGCACAACTTGGGTGAGTACGGATCCTTTACAAAGCCGAAACTTGAAAAAAAGGAAATGAATGAAGTTTCGGAAATAAACGTATTAGCATTGGCGATGATAGATCCATCCACATCGACCAGACAAATTGCAACAGAAGCAAGCATATCTCAACGGACTGTAGTACGAGTTTTGAAAAAACACAAATATCACCCATATAAGGTATCAATTTCACAAAATTTACATGACGGTGATACCAATAAGAGAATGGTCTTCTGTATGTGGTACAAAAACATGTGCCAAGAGGATAATACGTTCCCTACAAAAATAATTTGTCAAAAAAGCCACAAATTCGATTTTAAAAAGATGTACTTTATGCCATAATAATAATGGTGTCTTATGTAATATTTAAAATTTTCTTCTATTATTATTTTGATATTTTTGGAATTATTTTACTTTATGTTGCTTTTGACAAATCTAAAGAAAGATAATAAATTAAATATTGATTTCGTTGCTATAAACAACCGCAATTGTTTTACTTTTGTCTTTTTCATGGCTAACTATTTTTTGGTGTATGGAAAAATTAAAACGACTATAACTTATTTTATTTTAAAAATAACTATGGCATATGTTATATCGGATTAAAGGGAAAAAAATAACCTTTTCAATGAGGCCATAGCCAAGTATTGTTTCCATTTAAAAAAGATAAGTTTGTGTCATATCTCCCAAAATATGGGCGAATTTTTTTTTTGATTTTTTGTTATTAATCTGTGTAAAATTTTCTACAACTTTGTCCTTTACAGTTTTTTTCTATCTATGATAATAATAGAGATAAATTGATTTCAAAAAATTGACACATTTTACTTTATTCAAAGCCAACTATTGTTTCCATTTAAAAAAAGATAAGTTTGTGTCATATCTCCCAAAATATGGGCAATTTTTTTTCTTAATTTTTTGTTATTAATCTGTGTAAAATTTTCTACAACTTTGTCCTTTACAGTTTTTTTCTATCTATGATAATAATAGAGATATATTGATGTCAAAAAATTGACACATTTTACTTTATTCAAAATATCTAGTTACCCTTGACTTTTTCAAATATTTTGAAAGTGTCATTTTATTCGTCCTATAAAACTACACTTCTTTGCCCATTTAACCGTTTTTCTATCTCTTATAGTTTCCGAGATCCCCATAGAGAACATCGAAAAAAACTCACCCTGTATAACTGATTTATTTACCAGATTTAACGAGACTAATTTGAAACTACAAAGTGACACATTAAATTTAATCAAAACTAAAAGTATAATATCTGCGTTTGTTGCAAAACTTTTGCTGTACAAACAAAACTTGGAAACAGGAGAATGCTCTCAGTTTCCAAATCTTTCAAAATTGCAAAATAGAGATAAAGATTTGTTTGCTTATTGTCAACACTTAACACCGCTTTATTCGGACCTTAACCAAAGATTTGAAGACATTCTTCACTTGAATATTCCCGACTGGGTGTTGAACCCTTTTGCAAGTAGTCAAACTCAGAGCACAAATACAGATGAAGATATATTAATACAGGAGCAACTTATTGAATTATCCACAAATGAGGAGCTAAAACCATTGTTTAATAATAATAATAATAATATCTTTATTGGTGTTAGCAACTTAACAAGTTTTACACAGGTCAACAAGAAAATAAATCAATGAAGTAGTGCCTATAAGTACGATCAAGTAGTAATAATATGTTTAACAATTTTGGTAAAAATATAACAAACAAGACAAGACAAGGATACGAGAACTTCTGGATACAAAAACAGATCCCAATTTTATATCCAGCATTATGGGTTATTGTACAGAAGTTGTTGATTGCTTTTCCGTCTTCCTATTTGGTAGAACGTGGATTCGGTGCCGTTATGAGTCTCATCACAAAAAAAAGAAACCGACTAGAAATTAGTACTCGTGGGGACTTGCGGTTACTACTCACAAACATTGAGCCGGACATAAATACACTTCTAACATCCCATCAGGTTCATTCAAGTAATTTTTTTTGTATGTTAAAACAAGTTATAATTTCAATAAATACTCTTCAACAAAATGATTTATTTATATTTAATTTTTAATATATTTTTACCCTTCAAGACATCAAAGATATATTTGTAATTTTTCTATTATGCATTTATGTAGTTTTTACACTCAGGGGTCCGTGGGCAAGTTTTGAGGATGAAAAGGGGTCCGTGAACCAAAAGAGTTTGGGAACCACTGGTATAGATATACTCACCATTTAGAAAAGGATTATTTTCATAAACACCTTCAACACTACAAAACAAGACTAAGCACAAAACAACCACCACATTTATTCTTATTTCCATTTTTTTTTTTTAACTTTCACCTCTTAAGTTTATCAGTTTTAATGGAGCGAACTGAAGGATTCGCGGATTCAAAGTCAGGGCCGAAGCGTGCGGACTCTTTTTATACGCAGAAACTGCACACACATATACACACATTGTAGTATAGGAGCGAAGAAGAACAAGAAGAGTTAACGTCGAAGAGGAGAACGCCAAAAAGGTTAAACAGCATTTTTTCGCATCCATCCACCGTCCAGTCCGCTCATTTCGACCACTATGTATGATGCATTATTGATCGAGAACCAAAACAGAAGAAAATAAGAAAGAGTTGATTGACCATTGTGTTATTAATTATTTACTTCAAAATAAAAGAGAAATTAGTTTACAATGTGCCTTTTATAAAATTTAAGTTTTTTACAGATAAAACAGTTAAAAGACTGTTTTATCTGTAAAAAACTTAAACTTTATAAAAAGCACATTGTAAACTAATTAAAAAACGTGTTTTACTTTGAATATAAAGAATTTTAAGTTTAATTATCAACTATTGAGGTAATGCTTTGCAAAATCCTGATAATTATAAACCCTATTTTGTATTAATATGAATAATCAAGTATTTTGTAAGTAACGTTCAATTTCTAACGAGTATTTCAAGTCCTTGATTAAGCATGAAGTAAAATTTCGAGTCTAGAAAAACATGAACATTTAGTTTAGTCGCGTAGCGCTACGCGACCAAACCAAATTTTCAAGGTTTTCTAAACTTGAAATTTTACTTCATGCGCCACGCGTATAAAACACTGAAATATAATTATAATAATTATAATAATAATAATTTATTTATTTGTAAGTAGACATAAAAATATGTATTACAATAGTCAACATGGTTATATATATAATTTTCTTAAAATCTAATATAAAAAGTATTATCAAATTAAACAGAAACACACACAAAACATTAAAACAATTTCAAACATCAATCATTTAAATATTCTGGTATTGAATAGTATGCTTTTTCTATTAGCAGTAATTTAAGCTGATATTTAAAGTCCTTAAGTAATGATAAATGTTTTATATTTTTTGGCAAATTATTAAATAATGTTACACACATATAAGGACTTTTTTTAAATAGTGTCGTGGAGTGAGAAGGCACAGCAAGTTCATTCCGATTACGAGTTACTGCAACTTTGTTAAATTTAGAATTTGTACAAAATTTATTTTTGTTACAAAAAACATATAAACAGGACTTATATATGTACAATGAATAAAATGTCATTATCTGCAGATCTCTAAAAAAGTCACGACAGCTATCACGATAATTAGCATACATAATTCTTCGAATAATCATTTTTTGCAATATAAACAATCTGTGTGATTGACTTGATTGACCCCAAAAAATAATACCGTATGTTAGATGGCTCTGGACATGAGCATAGTAGTAAGCTAAGAGTGAAGAGCGACTGACCGAGTCTCTTATTGACAAAATAGCAAAGGAACTGGAACGGAGCTTTTGGCATACGTTATCAATATGCATTCCCCAATCTAATGTAGGTGTCAAGATTACTCCTAAGAATTTCTCCGATGTTACATGCTCTATTGATTGCTCATTGTGTTTCAGACCAGCAACTGTTGGTAAATTTTTATTTCTGGTATTTTTAAATTGGATATAGCCAGTTTTAGATAAATTTGGCACTAATTTGTTGCAAGTGCACCACGAGAAAAAATGTTTAATCGCATCATTTGCTAGCTCTTCGACAATTTGCGGGGATGAGTTGCTGATGGTTAAGGATGTATCATCCGCATATTTACATAGAGTAAGTTTCGTAAATATATAATATGTAAAGTTAATTAAAGGAAAGGCACTTGGTATTGTTTCACAATTAAATCTTTATTCCGACTAGTTTCGGTTTGTTAGACCATTTTCAATAGATTAATAACATTCCTCTAAGTGAATCTGATGTCAGACAAGAATTAAACGTTATTACAAAAATTACCGAAAATAATGGTTATAACAAGGAAATTATAAATAATTTATTAAAAAAGCATAAACAAAAACATTTAATTAAATACTTTTACGCACCTGAGCAAACAATAGAATATAAATGGCATAAATTGAATTTTTTTAATGACCTGTCATATAATATAGTCAGTCATTGTAGAGGAAAAGACATTAATATTATATGTTCAAACCCTTTAAATTTAGGCAAACTATTAATAAACAATAAATCGAAAACTGATAATTCAAAGAAATGTGGAATTTATGAAATACAGTGTGATGAATGCGATGCAATTTATATTGAACAAACCGGCAGATCTTTCCAAATCAGAATGAAAGAACATAAAAAATCTGTTTTAGATAATAAACTAACAACTGGCTTTTCCAAACATTGCATCGCATTCAATCACTTCTTTAATCCGCATAATTTTAAGATTTTGCATTCAGGTAATAAGGGATACGCACTAAACCTCAAAGAAGGCCTGGAGATTAACAGGGCCATAAAAATGGGGAAAAATATCGTAAACGACAACGAGGAGATTTGGAATTCCCCAATTCTGACTTCTCTTATTACCTGAAACAAAAATATTGTATATATACTTAGGAAATAATTTTTTCTGTACATTCCTTTGAAAATGGTCTAACAAACCGAAACTAGTCGGAATAAAGATTTAATTGTGAAACAATACCAAGTGCCTTTCCTTTAATTAACTTTACATAGTGTAATATGTGTCACCAAGTGCCTGATGAGAAATTAGTTCAAGAAAAAAAAAACACTGAAATATTGTGAAATTGAAAATATTCTTGTTTAGTCATATATTTTCTATTCTGCTTTAGTAGTGCATTTTTGAAGTTTTCTTAATATTGATCATACCGAAAAATGTTTATAATAAACATTGTAGATCATGAAAATAATGAGCATTTTCTGTTTATAGAATGTTCGTCGTAGAACTATTAGTTTTCGATCGGTTTCTGCATTAACTAAATCTGACGAAAATAATTTGGATAAACTTACACAGAAATTAATAAACATTGACCGATTGCAATTAAAATTTAAATATCTGAACTGGATTTTCAATAATATAAAATGTAAAATATAAAAACGAATTAAAATTAATATCGACTTTCTGCAAAAAGTTTGTCTCCAAATATTCATTGAAACAACTACTTCTCGAGCTCGAGAAGTAGTTGTTTCAATGAATATTTGGAGACAAACTTTTTGCAGAAAGTCGATATTAATTTTAATTCGTTTTTATATTTTATAAATATTCTGCAACCTATTGACAAACTCAATTTTTCTTTATATAAAATGTAAGTTCGAATTTCGCAAAAAATATGATTAAGGGATTTATCTTGTTTGAAAGTTTCTAAAAGATCAAAGCTTTATACAATCAACATGATATTCGCAGAATTTTCTTAAAATTGATTGCACTTACGTCTGCTTTAAAGAATAATAAATTATCTCAACACATTTTAATAAAATGTTAAGCCCATGTTGAAATAATGCAATAAAATCAACGCTTTTAGGCGAATCTTTTCTTAAAAAACAAGTTAAATTTGAAGCTTTAAGCGAGTGTTTTCCACTCCCAGACTAAGCATGAAGTAAAATTTCGAGTTTAGAAAAGCCCCGTGAAAATTTGTCGAGGGTCGCGCAGCGACCCGAGACAAATTTTCTGGGCTTTTCTAAACTCGAAATTTTACTTCATGCGCCACGCGTATAAAACACTGATTTCAAGTGAATTTCAAATATACATAAATTTCACGATATTTTAGTGGTTTATACGCGTGGCGCATGAAGTAAAATTTCGAGTTTAGAAAAGCCCTGTGAAAATTTGTCTCGGGTCGCTGCGCGACCCTCGACAAATTTTCTACGCGGGGCTTTTCTAAACTCGAAATTTTACTTCATGCTTAGTCTGGGAGTGGACAACACTCGTTCTAAGAAGTTTCAAATTGAAGGATCACTCCAGATTACTAAGTTTATTACCATTTACAGCTCGAAGGACCAATCATGGTCTTCGGAAACCGAAGGACTACAGGAAATCGAAGTTTTTTTACAAGAAAACAACGAATATCTGAAGGTTTACAGAATGGATAGGAAAGATAACATCCAATTTTGAAAAAATATCGAAGTTGGGTTGGTTTTCAGTGCATTTTGAACTTTACTTTAAATCAGTGTTTTATACGCGTGGCGCATGAAGTAAAATTTCGAGTTTAGAAAAGCCCCGTGAAAATTTGTCTCGGGTCGCTGCGCGACCCTCGACAAATTTTCTACGCGGGGCTTTTCTAAACTCGAAATTTTACTTCATGCTTAGTCTGGGAGTGGAAAACACTCATTCATAGCTTGAAATTGAACGCTTTTAAAAACACAACGAATATCTAAATTTTGGAATAAGTATACTTTAAAGGAAAACTCCCTGTATTTTATAATTATTATTTCTAACGTTTAATATGTCAGTTCCTGAAGCGTGGAGCCAACTAAAATTTAAAATAAGATTTGATCATAGCACTCTAGAGGTTTTTTTTTAATGAACATACGATATAAAAACGTTACAATATTAATGCATTGTTGCACAGCTGTTGAAAGAAAATACAATATTTCTTAATTTACTAGAACATGATGTTCGAAAAAATATCACAACATACAACTTGCACATGCAGCGATGCATCACAATAACAGCTTCTAAAATTTGTCTGAATTACATGCGACTTAATAAATCGCGGAATGGCATCATCATCTACTATGGGCCAAAAATTTACAATTTGCTAAATGTTAAAAATGATACTAAAACTCAACATTGTTTTATAACGTTTTAAAAATATTGCGGCAAAGTAACACAACGTCGTATAAACATTGCAATTTGACTTTTATTGTATGGTAAGCATTGGATATAAATTGAAAATAGTTACATTGTATTTTTAATATTGTATAATTGTAGAAACTGTATTGTTTTAATTTTATTCCTAATTTTTTTAAACGTCATAAGCAAAGCTATACTGAAGAGAGATAAATCTCGAAACGCGTCTATAGATGGCCTAAGACATTAGTTTTAATCCAAGTCCTTTCACTTCCAATTTGTTGCTATCTCTCCTTTCATTTTAAATTTGTATTGTTAGTTGGTTTGAAGGGAATTCGACCTAAACGTTACATATTTATTTATTTCAATCAGCGGACGAATCCAGTTACAGATTGATTACAAGATATGAAACATTACAAAATAAAGATTAACACTAAACAATAATGGAAAAAACAGTAAATTTGTCTGAATCATATGCGACTTAATAAATCGCGGAATGGCATCATCATCTACTATGGGCCAAAAATATACAATTTGATAAATGTTAAAAATGATACTAAAACTCAACATTGTTTTATAACGTTTTAAAAATATTGCGGCAAAGTAACACAACGTCGTATAATCATTACAATTTTACTTTTATTGTATGGTAAGCATTGGATATAAATTGAAAATGGTTACATTGTATTTTTAACATTGTATAATTGTAGAAACTGTATTGTTTTAATTTTATTCCTAATTATTTTTTAAACGTCATAAGCAAAGCTATACTGAAGAGAGATAAATCTCGAAACGCGTCTATAGATGGCCTAAGACATTAGTTTTAATCCAAGTCTATTCACTTCTAATTTGTTGCTATCTCTCCTTTCATTTTAAATATGTATTGTTAGTTGGTTTGAAGAGAATTTGACCTAAACGTTACATATTTATTTATTTATTTCAATCAACGGACGAATCCAGTTACAGATTGATTACAAGATATGAAACATTACAAAATAAAGATTAACACTAAACAATAATGGAAAAAACAGTATACACAAAATACAATACAATATGAGCGCAAATTATTCTAAATACTCAACAATCAAGTCGAAGAACGCCTTTGAAGATATGCAATTAAATATGTCAATATCCGGATGAAGTGATAATACATTATTATATAATGAACACATTGAATATACTGGTGACTTGAGCATAATATTTGTATTTGGGATTGATAACTGGAAAAGACGTTTGTTCCTTATATTAACAGGCACATTAATATTAATTCGTGCAAGTAAGTCAGAGCAATCCATACGATTGTTGAGTATTTTATACAAGGTGGTCACTGCATGCGATTTTCTAAGGAGTGTAAGTTGAATTCACGCAATAGTTCAATATAATTATAATCATAATCAGTCCCAGAATATGAACCAAACTTCTTAAAGTGAAGATATTTAACAAATTCCTTCTGGGTGGCCTCGATCATCAAATAATATTTTGCGTAGTATGGATCCCAAACGCAACAGGCATATTCAAGTTTAGATCTTACAAACGAATAGTATAGTATTTTAATGGCATCGATATTCTTAAAAGGTTTAGTATTTCGTATTATGAAGCCCAACGAGCGATTTGCGGTCGATACTACTTTCGTGACATGACTATTAAAAGATAGTTTCTTGTCAAATAACACTCCCAAGTCTTTGAAAGTCTCAACATGGGATAATACAGAGCCATTAATCATATAATCGAACGTTATTTGTGACTTATTCCTGGTATAAGACAATGTCTTACATTTTAAAACATTTAAAGTGATGCTGTTGTTCTTGCACCACGTTACTATCAGGTCGAGATTATGCTGAAGATACACACAATCGTCTAAAGTATTTATAGGATGATAAATTTTCAAATCGTCTGCAAACATTAACATGTTATGATTAACTACATCAGCAATATCATTTATAAAGCAATTAAACAGTACCGGTCCGAGGTTGGAGCCTTGGGGGACACCCGAAGAAGCAATAAATTGATGAGACTTAAACCCTTTGTATTCTACAAATAACAGTCTGTTGGTAAGGTAATAGTAAAGTAAATTACATAGGTTTGTTGAAAGCCCAATTAGGCTTAGTTTATTTACAAGTATACCGTGATCGATTCTATTAAAAGCTTTTGATATATCGGTGTAAATTACGTCGACTTGGATTCGGTTGTCTAAATAATCCGAGAGAGTTTGCGTCATTTGCAAAATGTTGGATAACGTTGATTTATTAGGTCTAAACCCATGTTGCCTAGATGATAATTTGTTATTAATGTAGGGATTAATGAATTTACATAATATCAACTCAAAGCATTTAGCAACATTTGAGATGATAGTTATAGGTCGATAATTAAGGACATCTCTTTTATTACTAGATTTAAAAACGTGTACAATGCGCGTACTTTTCCAGCGGTTAGGAACGGTATTGTGAAGGAGACATAAATTAAATATATGAGATAGAGGAAATGCAAGCATATTGCGGCAATCCTTAAGTACCCCCGCAGGAATACCATCAGGGCCCGCGGTGACTTTATTACTTAGCTTACTAAGGGCATCAATTACTAAATCATCTGTAACCTTAGAAATGCTAATAAAATCATTTACAGTGTTAAGGTTATTATAAACAGCATTAATAACAGGTTTAGTGGAGACAGTAAATGATTTAGAGAAGTGTGCAGCAAATGCATTCACTATATCAAGTGGTGAAAATAGAGAAACATTTTCATATTCCATAACAGGAGGGAGAAGAACTTGCCCGGTTCCTTGGAACTTGCCCGGTTCCTTGGAAATCTTGGTTTCAGTATCACTTATAAAAGAGGTATAATCAGCTTCGGAAAGCAATTTTACTTCTGACCTTAATTTAGAGTATCGAATTTTAAAAAACTGGGAGAGGGGATCGAATTTTTTAACTTCAAGTATTTATTTTTCTCCCGAATCTTACTTCTAATGAAGTATTTCATGACATTGTTCCTTTAGTTCCTATAAGTCCTTGTAAATTTCCGCCTTAGTTTTCAGGTAACCAAGGCGGAAATTTACAAGGACTTATAGGAACTAAAGGGACAATGTCATGAAATACATCATACAATTTTGTATAAAAGAACGAACACGCATTTTCTACAGATTGAATTGTAAGGATATCAGACCAATCTATTGCAAGAATTGAATTGTATAAATCAATAAAATTAGCTTTTTTAAAATTAAAAGAGCGATTAGAGACATTATTTTTGAATATTGCTGATGAATGTGCATTACTTGTATCTACAGACAAACCGATATTAAGTTCAAGCGAGGGATGGTGTTTATCTTCAGCAACTAGAGGATCATGAACACGACTTATTACACAATGTGAGTTACTAAAGCATAAGTCTAAAATACGATTATACGAATTATGAATTATATTATATTGTTCGAGCCCAAGAAACTGAATACAATTATATAAACATAAATTAGGTTGGTTTAGAGTTGGATTAGTTACATACTCACTTAGATTGAAGTCGCCGACAATTACTATATTGCTATTGAATAAAAAATTCAAGTTCTCGAGAGTTGCAGTAATAGTGGCAACCTGATTTAGTGAATTATATTAATAATGT
Source organism: Philonthus cognatus (assembly GCA_932526585.2). NCBI lineage: Eukaryota > Metazoa > Arthropoda > Insecta > Coleoptera > Staphylinidae > Philonthus > Philonthus cognatus. The sequence continues at coordinate 62,824,000 of OW052248.1, read as the reverse complement.
AAAAAGTGGCGTTCGAAATGAATATTTTTACAATTAATAACTCGATTTTATTTGTAAAGAGTATAAAGTGGTCAACAGGTATTACTGATGCTTTTATCGAAGAATGTACAGCCACTAAAACTCTACCCCCGCGTTTCTTCTGAGACAAGATACAATCACGGTCATTACGAAGCATATTGTAATTATTTCCAAATAGTTCACAACTGGACACGTTTTCAGTCAGCCACGTCTCAGTAAGGGCAAGAATAGGGAAATCAATAACAGCGGTATTATGATAAACTCGGTTACATTTAGAATTCAAACCGCGAACATTTTGATAGTAAACCTTTACCAATACACATTTATTAACGAAAATTTGTAACTTTGGATCCATTACGGGTATCATAACGACGGAGTCCAGGTCCGCAGAGATTTTTTTTTTTTTAATAATAAATAAACTTTATTCAAAAATTGTACTACAACGATAAACAAAATCAAACATAGAACAAACATTTGATTGATTTAATTAAAGTGCCTGTCGGAGAGTTATGCTGGATCACTTCGGAAGTAGCACCATCAGAATCAGCTGCAGTAGATTGTATAAACGAGCTCATGTCAAAATCATCGTTGATATCATTGATGGAGAGGATCTTACCGCCGACTCTTAAAGAATTACCGACAATAAGTGCGCGATGACCAGACTCTTCTGCTACTTCCGAAGTATACTTCGAATTGATCGTTGCTCAGGAGTAAGATCTTTATTGATATAAATTCCCGTCCCTTTTAGTTTCATAGCATTTTTTAGCACGATGTGTTTCTGGTCTGGGTTGTTGAATTTAACCAGAACCGGACGCGTTTTTGTGTTTTTAGAACCCAAGCGGCGGGTATTGGCAATATCGTATGGCGATAATGTGACGTTTAATTTGTTAACAAATAAATCGTTAACAACGTCAATTATAACTTCATTAGCGTTTTCCGTTAGACCTTCAATAATTAGATTATTTGCTCTCAGTTGCTTATCAAAATTATTCAAAGAGTTGCAGATTTCTAAATGCTCTTTATTTATGGAATCGAGTTGATGTTTCAAACTCGTATTTTCTTTGCGAAGAGGTTCGATTATCGTATTAATTAATGCAGTGAAGTGATTAGTAAGTTCATTAGTTATATCGGTTTTCAAACGTGATATTTCAGTAGACATTTGCTTTAATAATTCCTTGTTGGAAATATCACCCATTTCATAGAGAATAAATAGACAACTAAGTTAACACAAATAATTAAGGATAAGGTATTAGACAAGGGCACCCTTCACACTGCACGGTCCTTCGCAGTGGCTAACTAACACAGCACAGATATGGACCACGGTGTAAACAATTTTTTTTTTTTTTATTTGTTTTTGGCTTTTGCCTCTCCTTGGGAACTTGCCCATTAGCCATCATCAATGTTTATTTTGTATAAATTAATTTATTACAATTCGTATTATTTAACTATTCATTCGGACAATCACACACATTCATACCACACCCAGGGTCACGACGAGACATTATTTTTCAAATAAAGTCTCCCCGTGCACGGGAATCGAACCCGAACTTGTGGCTCGCCGAGCGATACAGCCCGGCGACGTTACCGCTCGGCCACCACCTGCCCGGTGTAAACAATTAAATGTAACAGAGGACAGTGGAGGGATTAATTGTATTGAATATTAATCGAAATCGAAAGGTCGAAACGATAACAAACAGATAAATGATTAGTATTTGTCCGGTCGCACTCAGCGTACAAGTACCAAAAAAGTAAAATAAAAAAAGAAACTCAGCGTGACTCATACACTCAGCAATGTATATTATTGAAATTTGTTTATAACTAAATTGCTATAAAATTAGTAAATAGAACGTAATCAAATTCTGACAGTGTTTAGTTATTGTGATGAATAATCGTCTCACCAAAGATGATAATTATCGACAGGGGATAACACAGCAAAAATCACTTTATAAACGCAGCACTAACACAGCACGTCTTTCTTCTTAGCGCTTTAATTTATGATTTATGATTATTTATAATTTACTTTAATAGAGCGTTGCAACAAATCAAATTAAATAAGATTTTAAATATTTCATTGTATAATTCAATATCCGGAGGTGTATTTGCACGGGAAGTAGTTGTTTCAATGGATATTTATCGTCTTAAGTTGTCTTATTAACTAAGACATTGTTTGCATTTTCACGAATAGTTTTTTCATAATTTTATATATTATATCAGTTGTTTATATGATGGGGAAAGTGCGATAAAGGAGACATAACTATTTTAATACTGATTTAGAAGTATATTGTTAATTTCACAATTCTTTAGCGTTTTATACGCGTGGCGCATGAAGTAAAATTGCGAGCTTAGATAAGCCTCAAAAATTTGGTATGATCGCCACCAAACCAAATTTTCAGGCTTTTGTAAACTCGAAATTTTACTTCATGCTTAGTCTGGGAGTGAAAATACTCGTTTAACTTCGAATTAAACGACAAAACCAAATTTGTAAGCTTTCATTAGCTTTAAATTTTACTTCAGGCGTATAAAATACTGATTTTAAGTGAAGTTCAAAAATACTGCTCAAATACGTACGTTTATGACAAAAGCAAATACTTGCTAATCTAATATATGTACCTATTTTTGTGTGTTCATTTAAACATAAATTACCCTTAACGATTAGTGATCTCATAGTACTTAAATCTCTTAATTTTTATTTTCTTGTGATATCATCATAGGGTATCTCTTTTAGGTAATATCGGACGTAATACCTGGCCAACTGCCCACAGGTAACGGTCGTCGATTTTTTTGTGACCCACGCAAACACGCCAATGATCTATATTTTCGCGGTCAAGATCGCTTCTTTTTTTACGGTTCTTGTTCAGTATTTGCATGCCTTTATCTGCTTTCTTTAACTTCTGTCCCAACAGGTGACATCATTCCGTATGCACTCTTCATGGAACAGTGCCATCCACGTAATCGCCTCCAAAAATGGTTAATAACAAACATTTAAATTTAAATGTTTTTTTTAACGGAACAGTTCCAACCAGATATGGGTCCTTCGTGAATGATTCGTTCGAAAAGAACGATTCTGTATGGTGATTTGAATGAACTGATCCCGTATTTCAAGAAGAATTGATTCGTTAATGATTCATTTACTCGAGACGACTGACCAAACGATTTTGGGCGAGCGGAATCGTATTCCCGATTCGGATTTATACATGCCCGAATCGGATGACTAATTCGTTCGCTCGAATCCGCGCGCAACTTTAACTCCGCTTTGTACATTAGTTTTGTGAGTTGGCGAAAATTCGGCAGCACGTTCTCTATGACCGAAATGGCGAAATATATAGAACGTTCTGTTGAGGGAGCGTATTTAGCCCGCTGTTTTCAAATTGTTCATGTCCAAATGGTCGAACATTTGCAAGAGAATACTTTTTGATCAATCTTGTATGAATCATTTCCAAGGAGTATATTTTAAACTTCATTTGAATTCATTGATTTGTACGCGTGGCGCATGAAGTAAAATTTCGAGTTTAGAAAAGCCCGAAAATTTGTCTCGGGTCGCTGCGCGACCCTCGACAAATTTTCACGGGGCTTTTCTAAACTCGAAATTTTACTTCATGCTTAGTCTGGGAATGCTTTTTATATCAAATCTTAATATGTGATTGTTAAATATTATTATCGTTATTACCCACTAAACAAAAGAATTATCCTTCATCAATATTACAAAAGCATGAACCGTTTTTACTTTCCCCCGTATGTAATACAAAGGGAAAGTATTGTTTTCGTGAAAATTTTCGAATCAAAAATTTTTGCGGAAATATCCATTTTGAGGTCCCCTGAGTCGAATAAGACCATTTTTGAAAAATGTCTGTCTGTCTGTCTGTCTGTCTGTCTGTCTGTCTGTCTGTCTGTGTGTCTGTGTGTGTCTGTGTGCGCTGTACCGCAAAAACCGCTAAAGATATCGAGATGAAACTTGAAACTTAAGCTTTTTGTTACAATCGGAAGAACTGAAAAGCTTTTGGTGAAAATCGGAATACCGGAAGTGGTACTTTACTCTTAGCGTTTTTCAGTTTTGTCAGATTTTCTCAATAAATGTTCATCGAACAAAAAATTCTTTCAAATAAAAGTTGTAGATAATAACAAAATGAAGATGTATTGTTCACTTACTTTTTGTCATAGCACTCTTAGTTTTTGAGATATTTCAAAAGTTGTGTGTTTTATCTAGTTATTGGTGTGTGACAGTGTATGTGTCGATACAATTGAAAAATGTTTCAAATAAAAGTTGTAGTTATCAAAAAGTTGAAGACATTTTGAAAATAATAATGCTACAAATATTTTAAAAGTGATTTAATACGCAATTTACGGGGGAAAGTACTATGATGGACACATCACCGTTTTTTTAATTGTGATAAAACGTTAATTAACAACATTCTTTTTCATTCCCAAATTCCTCCATCCAAAAAAAAAAATGAAAGAACAAAGAATCGAACACCTCTTTAGATCCTTTCGCCGTATCATTGAATTTAATACATCCCGCAAAACAAACTCGACGAAAGACGAAGAGCCTATTGTCAGACTCTAGGTATGTTTACTTTGGTATTGCGGTTTGGTACCCTTCAAAAAAACCCAAAGGTCGTTGCTTCCTACCTTCGGCAATCGAAAACACTTTTGGTCCCCTCAGCGACCTTGCCTACAGCGAGATATGTAGGAATCCCCATTGTTATTTTCGTTTTTCAACCATCTCCTATCAAATCTTAATTAATTCTAATTAAAGGACGGAAGGTTGAATTAATTGATGCAGATAAATCAAAGCGCTGTGGTATCGTGATTGGTGAGTCAGTCATTTGGGACGATCCAATTAAATGATAGTGAAGTATGGGGGTTAGTGTAATTAAAGTTGTGCTTAGTTTTATTTCTATCGTATTTTTTTTTTTATATGAAAAAAGCGATTTATCATAAAACTTTGATTGGTTTGCTAATCAGTAATTAGATTTACTATACGTATCTTGTCTCTCATGTATATTTTTAACTCTTGAAAAACTTCTGAAAATTATGGAAAATTGCAGAAATAAGAAATAGTCATTGGTAAATACGGCCACAGTGCGAAACTGACAGAGCGCGTCGATTCCGAATACTAGAAGCAGACGCAGACGAAGAATGGAGAGTTGAACATATCAATAATATTTACAAAAAGGGAAAAGATTTTTCTGGTAAACTTATACCATGGAGAAAACAGTTCAAGAAATTGACTAAAATTGACTTGATGATTGACTAATTCCATTTATTTCAACTATTTTGAACCTTATAGAACGGCTTGTTTGGATAAATTTCATGAGCGAGGAGTTAGAAGTCCGTCCATATTATTGGAAGAGATGAAATTAAACAATCTATGGTATGTCGAAGAGTATCCAATAATGTCCTTACTATTGCAAAATCATTTAATATTTAAAAATTGTCTGTACATAAGAGTTCTACAAGAATTTAAGTTTAGTTCCTACAAATTCCAACATTATTAGTTGCCGTATGATAAAATTAAGCGATAAAATGTTTGTAAAATTATATTTAATATGTTAAATTAAATAACGAAATGTTGCGAGAAATTGGGTTTAGCGATGAAGCGTTTATATCTTGTTACCTTCTTTAATTAGTATTTTACTGATTAAAAATATAACAAAAGTTGATAAGCATTCCGTTGAACTAAAATATTGAAAATACAACATATTGTGGTTGATATAATGGCAAATTAAATTTATTTTTGACAGCAAGAGTGTACATTGGGTTGACTATATTACCATTAGAAATCGTAGTTCTAAAGCAACTTCATAAACTCTCCTCTTGATCGGATTAATAATACAGCCTTAGTCAAACTTTTTGTCATTAAATGAAATGTATGATTAGTTTGTTTTGTAATTAGAAGCACATAAATATGATTTTTTTTTACTAATTTCGCTTAAAATCGTTAATTATTTATCCTATCAAACGTGGCTACCTGCACGTCACAGTTTGAATCAACCGCTCTTTCCTCCGTTAACGTCCCATCGAGAATCGCATCTGATTGGTCGTGTCGGATGTATCAGTTCTGTAGAGTATATAGTCATTGGTAAATACAGCCACAGTGCCACAGATTACAGATGCACAACTACTTGAGAAAAAAAATGCCCCGTTGGGGTAACCATTTGGGTGGCGCCACAGTCGCGCAATCCAAAATATGGCGGTATATTTAAAATGTTATATATTCAATAATATTTTTTTCAATTCTAAGTCCATAATAAAATTATTGCTTACATTGAAGTAAGCAATAATTCTATTATGGACAGCAAAATTACACAGAAGGGTTTAATAGAATAAAAAGCATATATCACTTTAACTTTGTTTATTTACGAAAATAATTAAAAAAGAAGTTAGCAATATAATGAAATTATATATAATTGTTAAATAAAGCAAAGCAATCTAAATTTAAAAATGTTAAAGAGTATAATATAAATTATATATATTAAAATATAAATATATAACATTTTTGAAATTGTTTCTATAAATCAACTTCCGTAAATATGTATTATAAACTACATTTTAATCAACATAAACATGATATACGTTAATATTAAATACAATACGTGAATAATAACATTATAAAATAAATATTAATTTTTGTGCAAAAGCATGCTTATTTAATAATATTAATGAAGCCACAACCCGTATATAAAAATTCACTTACGTCACTCGAATAATCTGTAGTAATAATGTTTTCAAGAAAAGTAATTATTTTTTTGAAAACAATGGAATAATTAATTAGAAATTATTTGTCGTACTTACAATTCTGGATTGCGGGGAAAACAGAACAGTTTCTCCACCTCACCTTCACTGCAGCCACAAATCTTACAATATTTAGTCCCCTTACGATCCGTATTGTAAAATTCCCAAGAAATTCAGATTAATCTGCGAAAATCAGCTGAACCTGCAATCAAAAAAGAAGATTAATTGTAAATGGCGAAAAATTGGGTTAGGCCGTAAAATTGGAGGTAAAGAGAAATATGTAGAGACATCTAGTGCTTATTTTTCCGACTTTCTAGCATATTTACAGTTTCCATTAATATTGACTAGTGGCGCTACGGAATTAGCAGTAATCCTTGGGGTAACCGTTTTACGGGATAGAGATATATGGCATTTTAACGTGTTAGACAAGGAACAAATTTTGGTTTCGATTTTTACATATGAGTTGTGGAGGCCTGCATAGTGCGAAACTGACAGCAGATCCAGTCGACTCTATAGGTTTGTTCGTTACATGAACTGGTGCAGCACGTTTTACACTTTTTGCACCGAAACCGTTCGTTACATGCACTGTTGAACTGAACTGTGTTCGTTTGCGTCAGTTCACTTGCACCGAACCTGCACTTTTTGCCCCTGGTCCAGAGTAGGTGTAACTAGTGCAGGTTAGAAAAAGAAGAGGTTGGGAGATATACAATTTTCAAAGATGGACAGGACATATCCATGGTTATGCAATGTGTGAATTAACGAGCAAACATTCTGAAATCGTCATTCAACAACCCTACATTTTATTTATTAAATTATGAAACACGGATTTCATTCAGTTTGCTTAATATTATTTGTTTATAAAATACAGTAGCAACATTTTATTATTAGTGTTTCCTTAAATTGTGTTGTAGTATATTGCAGAAATTATAATTTTTTATATATTTTACACCAAAAGTGTTCGTTTGTTTTTAGTTCAGTTCATGTACACTGATGTGAACTGACCTGAACTGGTGATGTCACAAACTTGAACTCAGTTCAACTTAGTGCAGTACAAACGAACAAACCTAATATGATTCTGTAAGTTCACATATATAGTTGACCGACCCACTCGATGGGAGGGCGCATATGTCGGAACTTTAAATTTCCCGCAATTTCTAACGTGGGCTTGTTTTCAATCAACAGCTGTCAGATCCGTCGGATCTGAAGCACTGAAATATAGTAATACTGGAACGCGCTCTGGCGACGCCACTGCGAGCCGACAGAGATAGAGAGTAACGGGTCTTGTGTCTCCGTCGTACAGCCTGACTTTAGTTCTAATGCGCATGCGCGAGGAGCTTGAGACAATGACACAAGACCCTTTGGTCGCTGTCTCTCTCGGCTCGCTTTCTTAACCCAGCGATCATAGGCAGTGCGCGTTCCAGTATTACTATATTTCAGTGATCTGAAGGCACAAAAATGCCGATAAGACGAAATCGTTTCGAGATAAGCGTTAATAAATATAAATAATGGCTTATCTTTTCGTTAGCTTCAGTCGATTTTTGAGATTTTGTAAACTGAACCGTGGGTAAACGTGTATGGAAAGCGTAAAACTTAAGTTCATTTTTGTGATGAGACTTACCGTTTAGCCGTAAATCGTATTTTAAGTTCCAATTTTGAGGTTATATATGTTCGTATTTTCGACAAAATAAGCATATTACGGATACGAATTACACCCTTGATGGAATTATCTCCAAAATGATGACGTAATCCATACAATTTGTAGTGTTATCTTTATGTACTCAGCAAATATGACGATATAAATTTTACACTACAATTGACGTTTACTGGCATTTATTTAAAATAATGGATATATAAATCGGCATCCATTAGTAAATCACAGATTAATTAATTTATAATATAAAAAATAGATGGCGCACAGACAATGCCTACTTTACCGACCCAAAGGAGGAAATTTCGAATGTTTTTGATTTGTTTTGTTGTTTATAACAAAACATTTTGTGTAATTTATTTCTTTACTTCAGTTCATTGTGTTTAGTGAAATTTATTACAAAAACCGTACTTTTAAGTGCTACTTTGTGGACTATTGTGTAATTGAAGGTAAGTTAATTATTCTGCATATGTAAGCAGTTAAAATCACATACTAAACTTATAACACTTTACTTCTTCTTCTGCTATCCCTTGTTGCCCCTTAGGGCGTCGGGTATAACACTTTACAAATATTTAATTCCTTGTAAAACTTAATGACTAGAATGTGGAACCAGAAGAAGAGTATTACAACCGTAAGTATGTATATTTTTAAATTTTAACCTATTGTGTATTCACTCATTCCATTTCTGTGTACCTGTTCATTCCACACACAACACTTTCTCCAAGTAAGTTTGTTTTAATTTAATTCCTAATTTTTGAAACGTCATAAGCAAAGCTATACTGAAGAGAGATAAATCTCGAAACGTGTCTATAGATGGCCTAAGACATTAGTTTTAATCCAAGTCCATTCACTTCTAATTTGTTGCTATCTCTCCCTTTATTTAAAATTGTATTGTTAGTTGGTTTGAAGAGAATTTGACCTAAACGTTACATATACTTTAATAGAGCGTTGTAACAAATAAAATTAAATAAACAATATCCGGAGGTGTATTTGCACGGGAAGTAGTTGTTTCAATAGATATTTATCGTCTTAAATTGTCTTATTAATTAAGACACTGTTTGCATTTTCACGAATAGTTTTTTCGTAATTTTATATATTATATTGTGTATTATTTTAAATAAGTCTGCAGTCAAAGAAATTTAAAACCAGAGTGTTACTACATTATTTCTCTTTTTTCTTCCTAGTACATGTGGATAATCTTCAAGTATACTAAATATCCATGGTCATGGATATTTTCATCATACTGAACTAGGAGCATTTTTTCATGGACTATATCCCCGTTGTTGGATTAAGCAATTCTGAATCTTTGGGGATGGGCGTTAACATAAATAATTAAAACTGTAAGTTTATGTAATATTTAAAGTTTTTAAGCCATTGTGTATTCTTTTAATTAAATCTGCAGTCAAATACATTTAAAACCAGTGTGTCTACATTATTTCTGTTTATTTCTTCCTAGTATTAGTGAATGATCTTCAAGTACTGTGCATGAAACAAGCATGGACGTGGAGATTTTCTTCACACCGAGCTAGGAGCATACTTCCATGGAGAATGTTCCTGTTGCTGTTGGATCAAGCAATTCTTAAATTTCATCTAGTCATAAAATACAATCCCAGAACATAAATGAATGTCTTGAATTCAATTACACGGTTTTTTGTTGCATTTCACTATTGACCAAATGAGGTTCACTATATCCCAAATATGTTTTACCTCGTCAAATATGTCAAAAGATTTCCAAATTTACGAAATGAGTTTCACAAAATACCAAATACTTTTCCCTTTAATATTTTTGCTGAACATTTTTGCAGTAACAATAACTTTCTTCTGGAAATATTTGATTTGTATTTGTATATACAGGGAGTTTTCTTTTAAGTATAAGTATTCCAAATTCAACCTATTTTCTGTAAATCTTTAGATATTCCTTGTTTTTTTAAGTTCAATTTGAAGCTTTAAATGAGTGTTTTCCACTCCCAGACTAAGCATGAAGTAAAATTTCGAGTTTAGAAAAGCCCCGTGAAAATTTGTCGAGGGTCGCGCAGCGACCCGAGACAAATTTTCTGGGCTTTTCTAAACTCGAAATTTTACTTCATGCGCCACGCGTATAAAACACAGATTTCAAGTGAAATACGAATATATATAAATTTCACAATATTTTAGTGTTTTATACGCGTGGCGCATGAAGTAAAATTTCGAGTTTAGAAAAGCCCAGAAAATTTGTCTCGGGTCGCTGCGCGACCCTCGACAAATTTTCACGGGGCTTTTCTAAACTCGAAATTTTACTTCATGCTTAGTCTGGGAGTGGAAAACACTCGTTTAAAGCTTCATATTGAACTCCTTTGAAAAACAACGAATGTCGGAAAATTTACAGCTTATGCATGTTTACCTTAAAGAATAATTCACTGTATGGAACACTACTTACGCCAACATCCATTCTTGGTCAAGGAGACCTCTTATTTCATTTCTCAGATGCATTTTTTGATGAACTGCAGATATTTTGTTGAGAAGTGAAATATAATTGACACACTGTGATAAGGTTTTGACATATAGAGAAATATATTTGTAATAACTTTTAAAATATACATTTAACATGTTCATTAGGTCTTTGTTATTTTTCGCATCGCACGGTAATTTAATACTGTGCGATGTTCCCCGCACCGCACCATGGTGGGTGCGGTGCGGGGGCATGTTATGACCCCCTGCACAGCACTCCCCGCTTAACAAGAAGCCCGCGTCGAGTGGGTCGGTTAACTAAAATCATGATACATGGAGCCCCCTATGAGTTATCAATCTAACTAATCTATGACTGACAGAGCGCGTCGATTCCGAATCCTGGACCGGAATTCCTGAAATTGATTGAACGATCGGTCGCCCGCCAACTGTCTAATTCACATGTTAAATCCCTATCTAAATGAAATATTTCATACGACCGAATCGTACGATCAATTTCGGGAATTTGAGCAAAATTTTGCAAATTTCGCATACCGCGGAGGAGTCTAGCGGTTGAGATCCTATTTGATATTCAATAGTGTACACTTGATTTTACAGATGGCGGCATTCAAACTGTGATTACGTTAAAAATTATTACAATTGTTTTTTATTAAAATTAGAAGTTTAAATGATTTACACCAGTCATAAAGGCGGCTGAATATTAGTTGTGATTGCTTTCGTAACTCTGCAAAGGCTCTAATAGCAATTTTTGGATTGAAACAATTGATAATTTGTCAATAGTAACTAAACAACGCACACCTTAAAAGTATAAACAGTAATTAAGTATGAAGGCGTCATCTTCATTCTTAATACTAATTTTACTGAACAAACCAGTCAGTAAATTGGAATTGTATGTTAAAATAATGATTGCGTAATATAAATGTTGGTACGAAAATACTCATTCATAATGCGCAGTCGCATTAACGATTACAAACCTCACCGCAGGCCGGCCTTCAGTTTTCTCGCCATCTTGTATTACAACAGTGAGTATTTTCCTCAATCAATTTATTATTACAAATCCCTTTAAATTCACCTTAATTTCAACGATAGTAATACTGGTAATTAACATTCCTCATTACTTAACAAACTTGATTGTAAGCATCAATAAATTAACCCTAACAATCAAGTTGTAAAGTCCAGTTAGTGTTAGTGATTAGATAATCATTTGTTGGGACAATTTTTACCTGAATTTATTAAACGTGCTTTATTTAAAGTAAATTGTATGCTGTGCTTGTTGTGTAAATTATTGTTCTTTTTGCGTATAGATTGTCACGAAATAATTTAAGTGTAATACTTATGTAAGGTGTTCGTTAAGGTTGGGTTAAAGGAAACAACTAACCTCAGGATTTGAATTAAAATTCAGTTATATTATTACATTACACAAATTTAACTGATTATTATGTTTTCCGTTAAAGTAGATATACAGTAAAGCTCCACTAATCCGGATCAATGAAAACCGAGGCAATCCGGATTATTGAAACCTTTTTAAATGTCACAAAAATACGCTAGAGTTAATGTTTTGTGTGGTCTCTTTGGAGCCATGATGCTTTTTAACCGTCAGGGAAATCAGGACTTATCGTTGAATCACAGGTAATCTGGATTTTGGAATACATAATGAAAATAACTAATATTTCAATTTTGTCCGAATTACTGGAGACTGCGGTTTATTGGAGTTCGAATTAGTGGAGCTTTACTGTACGTGTATGCATTTATAATATTCTATTCTATTGAAAAAGAGTGGGTAGTTATGCTACCCTCCACTGCGACCGCAAGGATCTATTGTGGCTCACAATTAAGGTCGAACATCCGACCTTACAGCTCACCTTCCAAGTCCATCTTCTTGATGAAGTCAAGGATCTTGTCAGGTGAAGTTTTTTACAGGTCCTTCAGGTTTAGCTTCGGTGTGCCAAACACCGTGGTCCTGATCTGGTCGCCAGCTGGACAGGCACATATGACGTGCTCTGCTGTTTCATCATCCTCTAGGCATAGGCGGCACTCGGTGGTGTCGCTTAGTCCTAGTTTATTAAGGTGATGATGTGTCCAGTGAAGAGAGCAGTTAATGTGTGAACATCTGATCTGCTCAGCTTCAACCATGAGGCCGTCCTGGCCGCATTTATAATAGATGTCGAGGAAAATTAAATTTGCAAACTCTGACTAACTCGGGAAATCTTTCTCACAATTTTAATAGTACAGTAGAACCTCGCTATATCGGGCCTCAAGATACCGTGATTCGGATATATCGGGGTTATTTCTCAGGTTTCTTTTTTTTTTTAAAGATGTTAATTTTAACAATTGATTGCCTACCGCCCTGATTAGGTAAAACGTTCCGGCATCATTATTGTATTATATAGTATGTCTTGTTATGTAGGTGGCTACTGCACATATGTATATATATATATATATATATATATATATATATATATATATATATATATATATATATATATATATATATATATGCGCGTTTGTGTATGTGACTATTATACTCTTCTTCTTCTGCTATCCCTTGTTGCCCCTTAGGGCATTGGGTAGTGACTATTATACAAATTACATATATTCGGATATACTGTGTTTTCCTTATATCGTGCTAGGTATAGCCAAAAGCCATTCCGGTATAACGAGGTTCTACTGTATATTGTTAGCTACACTTGAAATCATTGGTTTATATACTGGCGCATGAAATAAAATTTTGAGTTTAGAAAAGATTGAAAATTTGGATTTGCCGGGCTCGCTTCGCTCTGCCCGGCAAATCCAAATTTTCAAGTTTTTCTAAACTCAAAATTTTATTTGTTCGACAGCTATTAGAACCTTTAATGAGAAGACCAATTTCTTAAAGAAAATTAAAAACAAACACAAAACGTAGTTATTTACTTAATCTTTACGAGTTTTGTTAATTCTTTTTTTTTAAGAATCTGTTGTTGACATTAGGATTTGAATAGTTTTTTTTAACAAAGGTTTTCCTATCCTTGATTGTGATAAGAGAATAAAAAGTAGATTTATTCAGAGAGGATTGCAATCAGGGAGGGAGACAAAAAATATGCCAAATTTGGTTTAATTCTTTAGAAATGGCAATTTCGAACATAGATTTCCACTCCTTGTTTAAGCATGAAGTAAAATTTCGAGTTTATAAAAGCTTGAAAACTTGTATTTGACGGGCAGAGCGAAGTGAACAAATCCAAATTTTCAGACATAAACTTGAAATTTTACTGCATGCGCCACCCGTATAAAACACTGGTTTAATGTGAAGCTTTTTTATTTATTCATGGCATAACACTATGTTCACATTTATCATAGGTTCAAAATAAATATGAATTAAATTTATGAAATTGAATAGAATATTATTACATTTTTACTCTTATTTTTTACTTTCTTATTTGTTTTTAAGATTATGGCTGGTAGGCTTCTAGCTTTAAGTGCTAGGCACATCAAAGTGCGCCCGGCCCCATTCGGGGCCGCCGGCGCCCACTCTGAGGCTCATCACGATCCCGTCGCCATTTCTGTTGGTAACCGCGAACATGTTGGTTTCGGTCTCAACGGCCAGCCCATGTACGTCGACAGGACCGATTTCCCCATGCCCGCCCTCAGATGGAAGGAATCCACCACCGACGTCAAGGTAGTTAAACTATAATATAATTAACCTAAAAATGGTTCTTCCTTTGTAAAAGGAATGAACCTGTTGACCTAACCTAAAATATAATCTGCTTGATAATTTCTAATGGGAATTCTTTGGGGCAGGCTTTGCGCGAAAAGGAAAAGGGAGACTGGCGTCAACTTTCTTTGGAGGAAAAGAAAGCGATCTACAGGGCGTCGTTCAGGCAAACATTCTCCGAATTCAAGGCACCGACTGGCGAGTGGAAGTCGATCGTTGGAATGACTTTCTTTTTCTTTTCATTGGGAATGTGGATGTTTATGGGAATGAAACTGTTCGGTAAGATAATTTTATAAATTATTATACACTTTTATAATACAGTGTGGAACAAAATTATTTTCATCAAGTTGCATTTTAAATGTTTTCTCATGTCATTTTTCCTGTGCTCTTTTTAAATTAGCTAGTTCAATCAAGAAACGTCATCAATCAAAGTAATAGTATATTACATTACAAGTGTGGTAAACAGCATATTACGTGCGAGTGTAGAGTTAAACACGAGCCGCGCAGCGGCGAATGTGTTAACTCCACGAGCACGTAATATGCCTACCACACGCGTATTGTACATAGTTTTACCTGCAACCACCTATACAGATAGTTTTATGTAACACCGAACATTTTCATAACGAGAATTTTTCTTTGAAGTATCCATATGCATACGTTGCACATTTTCCGACGCTCAGTTTATTAAAAGAATTAAATTTGAAGCTTTAAGCGAGTGTTTTCCACTCCTAGGCTAAGCATGAAGTAAAATTTCGAGTTTAGAAAAGCCTGAAAATTTGGTTTGGTCGCGTAGCGCGAAGCGCGGAGCGGCCAAACCAAATTTTCAGGCTTTTCTAAACTCGAAATTTTACTTCATGCGCCACCGGTACAAAACACTGATTCAATGTAAAGTTTAGCGGTGTGTTTTAAACTTCGTAATATGTCAGTGTTTTATACCGGTGGCGCATGAAGTAAAATTTCGAGCTACGCGACCAAACCAAATTTTCAGGCTTTTCTAAACTCGAAATTTCACTTCATGCTTAGCCTGAGAGTGGAAAACACTCGCTTAAAGCTTCAAATTAAATTCTTTTAATAAACCGAGCATCGAATGATATGGAACGTATGCATATGGATACTTAAACGAAAAATTCTCGTTATGTAAATGTTCGGTGTTATATAAAACTCTCTGTATAGTTTTCATGCGAACACCAAATATAGTAATGTAGATTTAAGTAGCAACTGGCAAATAGTTTTATTTTTATCTATTTTCATATTATTTTGTGCAAACTAGTTATTATAATGATAATGATTATTTATAACTACAGAACAGTTATTAAAAGAAAAGCTACCGTTTCGCATTGAGTTTTGTGTATTAACTGCAATATGTTGGTTTTCATTGCTTTCTGCATTGCTTCTGACTTCAGGTGCTTGTGAAATGTAAGGTTTTTAGCATTGAGTAACAACTCCAAAGTGATGCTGGTCCTAGTGTTTTGCTGAGTCATCAAAATATACCACAAGCACATTTTCAGTAAAGGATTTAATCTTTCTCGAGCTGAGCCATTCCATAAATTTGGTATAACATTTTATGTACCGCGCCCGCGATTTTTCGGGTAACTGCATATTATAAATCGCTTTGGCACGTGCGGCCACATCCGGAGGCGTTAATTCACAGTCGCTTGAATCAGACATTACCTGAATAACGTGTCGCACTTGTACGATGACTTTTCAAAACTGACGTTTGTCATTTTTTTGTTACAACAAACGCGTGATTATGACAGTGTTTTCTAGATCAGTAAGGTGGTTAAGAAAACACTGTTTTCTTATGTGGTTGCAGGTAAAAATGATTACAATTTATGTATATTTTGAGGTTACAGTAGTAGTGCATTAGTTAGATCACAGATGTGCAGCCTTTTGTCTTTACGGGGCTGCATTTGCCAAATTCGACTCGTCTTGGGCCACTATAAGTAAAAAGCAATAAAACAGTTCACACATTTTTACTCACAATAAGTGACTGTTCATAATTTTTCCTCATGAAGAGTTTCGCATTTTGCGTTTGGGCCACATTCACACTCGTGTTGGTCAGCCCTGAGTTAAATAACAAGGGAAAGTACAAATTAGATTTTACTATAATTACAAATAGAAAGACTGTTATTCCTTACTTCACTTTTTAAAAAGTGAAGTAAGGTATAACAGTCTTTCTATTTGTGATTAATCACTTCACGTAAACTCGAAACAATACAGTTTTTACTATAATTACTTTCTTTTTAGTTTACAATCCATTGCCAAAATCGTTCTCTGAAGAGTCCCAGAAGGCCCAATTGAGGCGTATGATCGACATGCGCAACAACCCCATCGAAGGTATTTCCTCGAAATGGGACTACGAGAAGAACACATGGAAGTAAATCTAGTTTACTTTTTAATTTAACTAATATAAGTTCACTTGATTGTCCGGTTTTTGACAGCGGCCGGGCAATTTTGTTGTACCTAGTATAATTAGAAACCAATATGCACCAGACAGTGAATAAAACATGTAATGATCGATCCAAAATGTTTGTTCTTATTTTTTATTAAAGTTGTGATAATGGGAGTTGATTGTGTTACTTAATAATTTAAATAAATTGTACGGTGTCTGCGATGTGTGTGTAATTAAAGATTTATAATGATTATCCAGAAGTAATAATGTGTATTATTAATTATGTTTACTAAGTTTTATTAATGTGCATTTTCTCCAGTTTTTGTTAATTTATGTTGTAGTTAAATAACAAAATACCAAAGAACACCACTTATGTAATACTTAAAAGCGCTACCTGCCACATAAATGAATGCACCGCATAGGTTAGGTTTAATGAATACATAAACGTATGTATTTGTCAGTAATATTCAATATGATGTTTACATAGAAATTTATGTTGTCGTCAGTTAACGAATATTATAACGCACACTGGTCCAAAGGGGTATAAGTATTTGCTATGTGAGCTGTTAAACGGAATTTTATTAAAACCTATCCTGGGGTTTCACAATTACAAATCTTCTACAACACTTATTATAATGGTTTTGCAGAATAGCTTACTGATGTTTCAGGCATATCTATTATCAAGTTCAGTTTTGGTGTCTGAAAACAGACAACTTTCACAAATTCAGGCCAATTCTGTAAGCGAAATATTTAAACTTTGCTTAAAATCGGCGTTTTATACACCTGGCGCATGAAGTAAAATTTTGAGTTTAGAACAGCCTGGAAATTTGGATTTGCTGGGTGGAGCGGAGCGAGCCCAACAAATCCAAATTTTCAGGCTTTTCCAAACTCGAAATTTTACTTCATATTTAATCAGCGAGTAGAGAGAGAACACATGTTAGGAAGCTATTAGAACACTGTTTTCTAAAACAAAATGGAAAACTAATGAAAAGTGTAGTTATTTTCATAATTTTAGTTTCGTTAATTATTTTGTTATTCAGTAATTGGTTTCGAGTTATGTGAAGTTGTAAACTTAAATTAAAACACTTATTTGTTCCTTTCTTCACTTATTTTATTTTACTTGTTAGATGTACATTTCGAGTACTACGTACTCATTTTCAATTTACAATTTTTAGTTTAAAGAATTTATTAAACTCTGGTGACCAGGAAGCCATTATTAACTAAAAATTGTAAATTGAAAATGAGTACGTAGTACTCGAAATGTACATCTAACAAGTAAAATAAAATAAGTGAAGAAAGGAACAAATAAGTGTTTTAATTTAAGTTTACAACTTCACATAACTCGAAACCAATTACTGAATAAGTTATAATGGCTTCCTGGTCACCAGAGTTTAATAAATTCTTTAAACTAAAAATTGTAAATTGAAAATGAGTACGTAGTACTCGAAATGTACATCTAACAAGTAAAATAAAATAAGTGAAGAAAGGAACAAATAAGTGTTTTAATTTAATTATTTTGTTGTTAATTTTTTTATTAAGAATTTGCTAGTGTCATTAAAAATTTTAATAGTTTTATAACAAGGGTTTTCCAACCCTTGATTAAGCATGAAGTAAATATTTTGAGTTTAGAGAAGCCTGAAAATTTGGATTTGCAAATCCAAATTTTAAGGCTTTTCTAAACTTGAAATATTTATTTCATGCGCCAGGCATGTAAAACACTGATTTAATATGAATTTAAAAAATATACTTGGTTATTGTTAATCTATCACAAGATTCAAATAAAATAATGGTACATGTTTTGATAAATGCTGGGAATTTTTTAAATTAAAGTATTTATTCAAAAACGTATTTAAATATTCAAATATGTGAATATTACAAGTCACATCTTATAACTTTTAATATAAGCACAAATGTGTTTAAATTTCTCGCCTAGTTAAATGAAATGATATATATTTAATAAGGCTAGGATTTGAACAAATAGTCGAATATTTCAATTACTAAGAATATTTGTCAATTTGTGTTTGAATCCTAGCCTTACTAAATATGATCATTTCGTTTAACTAGATGAGAAATTAGAACACATTTGTGCTCATATCAAAAGGCATTGAAATTAGATTATTTTTAGGTAAATCACTTCATTGATTGCGAAGACTCTACAGAGATACAAATATGTTCACGTTTCTTTAAATTTCTCGCCTAGTTAAATGGAATAAGCTTTACCCAAATTTTATGGATAAATCCTGCTTGTAAAGGGTGTCCCAAAAGTAACTGATATTTTAATTTTTCAATAAAACACATTTTATATTTGATAACTGATAATATTTTTATTGATTTAGAAAGTAGACATGTGTGATACAAAACATCTGACAAATGACTGCCTCTGCTGATGGAGCACATATTCACTCTAATGAAATTTTCACAACATTTTAACATAATTGCTGGGAAATATTCACAATGTTGCGTCGAATTTCATCTTTAAGGTTCTCAGTTGTTTGTGGTTTATTGCTGTATACTCTATCCTTAAAATCTTGGTGGCCAATTCACATTACCTCTTAGAGATAACACGACCATTAAATGTTTCTTGCAATAACTGCATGGTTTCATTGGAAGTGTGACATGTTGCTCCGTCTTGTTAAAACCATAATTCTTTCACCAAAATTCTCACCATGTTTAAAGTAAATTTTTACAATTTCTACTCGTTTGATCGTGTACTTTTCCATAACTTAACCTCAATGTTTACTAATGACAGTATATAAATATCTGTACGCTAATTTTACCGCAAAAAAATAGCGGCAAATTTAAAATGTCAGTTACTTAAATTTTTTTATTTTTAATCAATTACATAAAGTACCTGCTTGGAAAATTAAGTGGCTTGATTTCATATTTTTTCTTCCGCAATAAAATAATTATTGAAAACAATATTGAAATCATAATTTTTTAGAGATAAGCAATCTGCTCCTAAACCACACCGGTTCACAAAACTCAAGAGTGAGTTTGGATTCGTTCCTGAACCGGATCAGCAAAACTTGCGAACCGGTTAGTTAGCGAGATTAAATCCGCTCTTAAACCAGTTCACGGAATGAGTGGTTCAGGAGTGATAAACTCGGTCGTTAGAAAAGTCATAAACGACCACACTCGAGAATAATTTTTTTTTATTAACATTATAGCATAAATTACATAGCAAATAACTAAATGCTTCAGCCACAGTTCGTCTACAGTCATCCAGGAACACATAAGAGTTTTGATTTTTCACATTATCTCACAAAAAGTCATAAACACGAGATTAAGGTTATTTGACAAAAATTAAGCAAACTCATATATTACAAAAAACCGTAATTGTTTAATAATTGTCATAGTTTCATGACTATTTTCTTTTTTAATAAAATAGAAAATTGTTAATAACTATGGTTTCCATTTAAAAAATGAAAGTTTGTGTAATATTTTGAAATCTAATGTTGTTAGAAATAACGTAGATGTGTCCATCATAGTACTTTCCCCAGTTTTGTTAGATACTTTAAATCAATTGCTTTTACCTACCTTATTTTTTAACAAATGTTTCTTAAGCCTCACTTATATTTTCACTTTTTCACAAAATATTAATCATGACAAAGTCAAGCTAACATCATTTATAGCAATAGCTTACTTATTCAGAGTAATTAATTCGAAAAATTCACATTTTTAAAACTATTATTAAAATAAGTAAAAGAGCTACGACATAAAGTGAATACGAATTAAATGTTAATTTTTTGATTATCTACAACTTTTTTAACAAGAATTTTGGATATGATTCATTTTAAAGAAATATCCAAAAAAATGTTTAGAGTAAACTACTACTTCCGGTTCCACACTTTCACCATAAGTACTATTGTAATAAAAGCTTAAGTTTATAGTGTCATCATAACAGCTCAATTGGTTTAGAGTTTATCGTGGCGACAGAATTACAGACTTTTTTAAAAATGGTCTTAATCAACTCGGGGGGACCTCAAAATGAATATCCACTAAAATTTTTGATTTGAAAATTTTCTTGAAAACAATACTTTCCCTTTACTATTTTTTCACAAATGAAAAACGCAAGCACATTCATAATAAATTTTTATTTCACAATGTCATTCAATATAATAAAAATTAAAATTAACGCACGCATAAAATAATTTCCTAATGCTAGCCATACATAATCGCACCTGGGCTCAAGCCAGCGGCAAACTCCAAATTGTATTAGTGTATCGGGACAACGTGATACAAAACGTGGATTTGGCTTGATCCTAGGCGCGATCGTGTACGCCTAGCCTAAAAGAATAAAAACAGGTTTTCAAATATGTACACAGTATGTACAGAGATATGGCAATAAATTAGTATTTCTGGCAGTATAATTATATCAATAATCTGCTCTATTGCTATTCGGAATTACTTTTAGTGGGGTCTGCTTGCTTTCGCCGTTGAGTGGCGTACGACAAACCCTCCTCGGCGATTTCGTATTCAGGGGTCGTTTAATGTGCGGAATGGACTTCGGCGTCAGGCATTGCGAAGTGAGCATGTGTGCGTCGATTTTTCTGAAATCTTTCGGTAGTCTCTCTGGAAGATCCCAAGTAATGTTACAAGATTTACAATAATTAAACACATTCAGCTTTATTAATAGACAGCATACAATTTTAACACGGTTCAAAGGATATTAACATTTTCGTAATAACGGCCGAGTAATTATAGATTTCACTTTAAATTTTGGGTAAAATTCGACACTTTTTTTAAAATTTCTGTGAATGTCTTAAAATATTACATACTGGGAATTCTTGTTTTAAAAAGGCTTAATGTATACGCTGTAAATTTTCCGGCATTTCTTAATTTTCTAGCAGTTAATTTGAAGTTTTAAACGAGTGTTTCCACCCCCAGATTAAGCATGAAGTAAAATTTCGAGTTTAGTAAAGCCTACAAATTTAGATTTGCTGGGCGGAGTGAAGCGAGCCTGGGAAATCCAAATTTTCAGGTATTTGTAACCTTGAAATTTTACTTCATGCGCCACACGTATAACACACTGATGTATTGTGAAGTTAGAATTACCCTGAAAACCTTTTCTTTAATGAGTAATAAACGAAATATTTGAATAACAAAATATTTAAATTAAAAATTCAAATAATACAATGTATCAAATTAACTTACTTGGTCATTTAAATAAGAAAATTAAAACAATAAAAAAAAAAATTATGTAAATCGTGTAAATTATTTATTGCACTGTATAGAGCCACAAGCATTTATGCTAGTTTGTATAGCGAACGACACCAGATGTAATCTGCCAGTTCGTTTAATGTGTAAATAAATAAATAAATAAATAAATAAATAATATTGCGTTATTGCATCAATGGCGCTTACTGGGTAAAACATGTTAGAAGATAGTTTACAACTAATAATTTAATAGTGTGGTACCCCTAGTTTCAATCTTATACATAACCTTAATTGTCGTAACAAACACTAGTAACTGTATGTTTTTAAGTTTACGTGAAGAGATTATTACACTAATAAAGACTTATTTCTACTTCACTTTTTATAATATATATTATATATATATATATATATATATATTATATATATATATATATTATATATATATATATATATATATATACATATATATATACAGGGTGTCCCATTAGTGCGGTCTCGGAAGATATCTCAGCTCTCGTTAAAGATAGAAAAAAAATGTTTTCACCAAATTTGCTTGATTTTAAGAGCTGCATAACCTAAAATTATTTTCAAATATACAGGGTGTCCCATTATTCCATACTTAATACCAACTTTGTTATTTTAAATGGAACACCCTATATATTATTTTTTTATTTCATCCGCCTTTAAATAACCTACACAAAGATATATCATTATTGGCACTTTAGGTTATTTGTTACTTCAGAAAAAAATATTTTTTGAAAATTTTGGCAGTTTTAGTACCTTACTTAAAAATTCACTGTGTCCTTATTTTTTAAGATATCAGTCTGTAATTTTACACACATATGCAGTAAAGAATGCTCTATCCATTGACTATAACACATTATAATATTACTTATAAAACCTAATAAAAAACTACCTTCTAATATTAAATATTTAAAATGTACATAACTTCATTTTCTATATATATATATATATATATATATATATATATATATATATATATGTTATTAGTGTAACAAAGACTAGAATTATTTAATAATTCTGTAAATTATAAATGATCAGAATATTTTAAACTTCACTTGAAATCATTGTTTAATATCGTTGGCGTATGAAGTAAAATTCTAAACTCAAAATTTACTTCATGCTAAGTCTGGGAGTGGAAACACTCATTAGAAGTAAATATCAATCAAATAATTCAGCACAAACAAACAAAAACAATATAATATAACCTCTAAATTACTTGATTCCAATGAAGCTAGAACACATAAAAATGCAATGTTGCTACGTATATATTACATTTTGTTTTACCTTCGGGTCTGACCAATTGTAATTTCTGCACACGATTGCCCGGACTCCTTGTAGTCCTCTTCCTCGGTGACATGCTCTTCTTTCCGATTCTCTTCTCCTCCAACCTCAAAGCCCTGACCCTGTAAGACTGCCGGCTGTCCAAATTCCTGGGCGCCCCGATTTTCCCCCCTTTCACGGCCCCCCTGGTGGTAACCCCTGTGTTCACGTTTTCCTCGCTTCCATTCCCCGAATCCACCAAATTATCAAACAGCCTCGCCTTCGCCATAACCATCCCGGCGTTCTGACTCCTGAGCTTTGCCAAAGAGGCCCGGCAGTTTTCCAAGCTCGGACCGGAACCCGTGTCGTCTGGGGTGTTGAAAAAACCTTGCGCGCTTTTCCAACTACTCGCAGTGGAATTATTAGAAACATGCGAGCTTGCGATGCTCGGTGATTTTGTTTTATTAATCGACGATGTCGAAACACCAATCGGTCTCGTGAAAGCATCATTGTTGACGTTTTGCAATCCCGATTGTGCGGTGTTGGTCTTTCGAATCCGCATGGCTGTTTTCGGCGTGAGACTGGTCACACACCAGGTTTGGTTCCGGCTGAGTCTGCAATTGCTCTCCCTCGATTTCCTCCGCAAGCTTCCGATTTTCCTCGCGCTCGGTGAGCGTATGACCTTATTTTCTGACGATTTCCTAATTTTCAATTCTCTGCTCAACCTCTTCGCTAATTGATCAGTCGTCGGGCTCATCGGCTCGCTTTGTATCAACGTTTGCTCGTACGCTTTCTCAACGTTGCTAATGTTGATAACATCTGGGCTATCCATTATCATCGCGTTGTCCAACTCCACCGAAATCCTCCGTTCAATGGCAGTAACTCGATTTTTAATATCTTCATATTCGACTTTCGGTATACGCACAAAGTCCGCATTACCCTCATCAGGCTCTCGTTGCTTAGTCAACTCCTCGGAGAGGCCGTTCAGTTGATTATCAATTTGAGGATCCTTTTCTATAACTTTGTTTACTTCGTGGGCGAGTGAGTCGGTGCATGAGCTTCGACTCTTTTTCCGACGGAAGCCGGCTGCAGAACTCACGGCTGACCAGCGTCTTTGTATCGAAGTGGTGCCCAAGCTCAGCAAAGAGGTGGTTTCCTCGTTTGTTTTTTTGTTTGATTTGCTTTTTTGAGACCATAACATCTTCTTTTCTTTAACACTGAAAATGATTCACGTTAGTATTTGAAATTAGTGATAGGCATAATCAAACTATATCAATAATCAATTATTAGGGCTTGAAATGTAAACTCTGTTCACATTTTATTCTCACAGCAGTAGGTTTTGTTAGGGTGACATTTTTGATGGTAGTAAAAAAAGTTACTAACAATTTGGTTATATAATTGCATTTTTTTCGTTAAGTGTAGTGCAATGTTGCATTTTATAATATCCCTTATTCACATGTAAAAATATTACATTTGGCATTTTGCTACAATGTTTAGCAATATTTTATTGAAATTATACAATATGCCAATATAAGGAGAAAAAAAAAACAAGCAGTGAGACACTTCAGTGAGAATAAAATGTGAACAGAGTTTAAACATGTTTTTTGTAACAGCACTAACAGGAATTTAAAAAAAATGATTGCTCGAGAGATTGTTAGAATGATTACTTGAGAGATCACTTAAATAATTGCTCGAATGGTTACTCATATCAAGACCGTAGCCAGAAAAAAATTTCGAGGGGGGAGTTTGATAAAAATATTGTTTTTGCTCTCACAAGGCCGCTTTTACATAGAAAAATTTACCATTTTGAATATTTCGGAGGGGTTTCAACCTCCATATCTTCCCCCTGGCTACGGCCTAGACTCATATGATCACACGAATGAAATAATGGCAATCAGAAATGAATCTGCTGGTAGAGAAATATACAGGAAATTTTTCTTTTAAATATATACAGGGTGTTCTAAATTATCGGGCCACCATTGGTAACTTTGTTATCTTTGGAGTTACTGTTATATATGATTAAATGGTTATTATTTTATTTTATTCTATACTGTATATATTATTGTGTATTGTTCTACAGAAAGAGTTTTTTGTTATATCTGTAAGATAAGCCGCGTCCCAGATGTTCTCGGACGCGCAGTGTGAATTAGCGAGTAGAAGAATAAACACCTTAGCATATTATAAAGTGATTTATTTACAACGTTAGTGATTCCCCACTTACTAATACTAAATTCGCGTACATTAAAACTGCGGATTTAACATTTACGAAGTCGGTTAAATTAGCAAACTGATAGTATTTTTTAAGTATATTACGATGACGCAAACAGAAAAACAAATAAACCTCAGGTTTTTGATTTATTCGCAAAAACAACATTTTTTTAAATAGGATGCCCTGTACATTTTGACATATCTAGAAAGAGAAAAAATACATAAACAAAAAAGTTTAAATTAATGATTATCCTAAAAATAAAGATAAAGGAGTTATGGGCCATTAAAATACTGCATATTTTATAATAGGATTACCTACTCGAAATCAAAACGGCGATAAATAAACGATGTCAGATTTTGTGAAAGTATCATTACTTATTGACGTTTAGCCAATTTTCTTGTATTATCATGATTATTGTCATGCCTTTTTGCCATATTTTACAAAACTAGTAAATTTAAACTTTAGTTAAGGGTCATGTGTTGTACATGGAAATGTTCCCTGTAATTGGATGTACATCTGTTGGGAAATAAAAGAGTTATTATTATTATTATTATTATAACGAGAAATGTGACATTTTAGAATGTTATTTATCATGTTCAAAAAAATTCATCTGAAACAGCTATGTGGAATTATTTTCTGGCCGGGTTCAACCAAACCAGACTTATTTCTAAAGGTTGAACAGAAAATGTAGAAAGAATACAGATATTTTTAAAACGAAAAAAGGAAGAAAGATTTTATTATTAATGATGAAACTAAAATCAAGGCAAGCAATGATGTTCGTAACAGAGCTGAAAAATGGACCGAACAAGATAGCAACGTTTTCGATCATCTTTTGTAATTTTTTATTTCTATCTATTTAGTTTATTATGTATTCATTCTATTTTTTTACGTTCTAATTCCAAATCTTATACTTACTTTAAATAGGTAATTACTTCAAATACACGCACACTAAATTTAATATGTGAATAAAACATGAGTAAAATTCTGCGATGAACAAATTGTTTAAAACAGTGATTACAGGCAACCCAATAACTCTAACATATATAGGTTTTTTGAACTTCATTGTAAATCAGTGTTTTTGAGCGTGGCGCATGAAGTAAAATTTCGAGTTTAGAAAAGCCTAATTTGGATTGGCCGCTCCGCTCCGCTACGCGGCCAATCCAAATTCTTAGGCTTTTCTAAACTCGAAATTTTACTTCATGCTTAGTCTGGGAGTGGAAAACACTCATTAAAAGCCTCATATTAACTGCTTTGAAACAACGAATTCCCGCAAATTAAAAAAACGCTATAATTATCGGGATATGTATACTCAAAAGAAAAATGCCTTGTACATGTCACAAGGTATACATATCCCGATAATTACAGCGTTTTTTTAATTTGCGGGAATTCGTTGTTTCAAAGCAGTTAATATGAGGCTTTTAATGAGTGTTTTCCACTCCCAGACTAAGCATGAAGTAAAATTTCGAGTTTAGAAAAGCCTAAGAATTTGGATTGGCCGCGTAGCGAAGCGGAGCGGCCAATCCAAATTAGGCTTTTCTAAACTCGAAATTTTACTTCATGCGCCACGCTCAAAAACACTGATTTACAGTGAAGTTCAAAAAACCTATATATGTTAGAGTTATTACAGCCTAAGAAACAAATTAATATATTTTGTTTTTCAAACAATTTTTAGAAATACAACATTGTAGATAGGTATATACAGAGAGTTTTATGTAACACCGAACATGCTAAAATGTACTCAATGTTAATTCTCCTATGTTCGATGTGTACTGGGATGCATCAAAGCATTGAGTGCGATGTGATTGGCTACGATTTCTAATTGTAATATAGTCAACCCAATTTACGCCTTCCCTTCAAAAATAAATGTACCTGTCAGTTATCGCAAGCAAATGATATTTGCTGCTCTAGCACTTGAAGCAGACGTGGAGAAAGAACGGAGAGTTGAACATATCAATAATATTTACAAAGAAGGAAAAGATTTTGCTGGTAAACTTATACCATAAGGAGAAAACAGTTCAAGAAATTCCCATGAATCATTTAATGTAACATTTTCTGATTGACTAATACCATTTATTTCAACCATTTCGAACCTTATAAAACAGTTTGGATGATTTTCATCAGCGAGGAGTTAGAAGTCCGTCGATATTATTGGAAGAGATGAAATTAAACAATCTATGTTATGTCCAAGAGTATCCAATAATATCCTTACTATTGCAAAATCATTTAATATTTAAAAAATTTAAATAATTGATTGATAAGGCTGATAAATGTTGAAAGTTCATCTTCACTTTTATATAAATAAAATAAAATAATTTAAAACTTTCAAATATATATTGTAAACTCGCTACAATTGTTTCGCCACACTGTGGCTTCTTCATTTCTTCGCCTGAAGAAGCCACAGTGTGGCGAAACAATTGTAGCGAGTTTACAATATATATTTGAAAGTTTTAAATTATTTTATTTTATTTATATAAAAGTGAAAAAATTTAAGTTTAGGTCCTACAAATTCCAATATTATTAGTTGCCGTATGATAAAATGTTTGTAAAATTATATTTAATATGTTAAATTAAACAACGAAATGTTGCTAAATATTGTGTTTACTGATGAAGCGTTTATATCTCTTACCTTTTTTTAATTAGTAATTTATTTATTTTATTTATTTATTCCTTTGCCTATCACCTTTCGGTGTAAGGCTAATTAGTAATTTACTGATTAAAAATATAACAAAAATTGATAAGTATTCCGTTGAACTAAAATATTCAAAATACAACATATTGTGGTTGATATAATAATTGACAAATTAAATTAATTTTTGACAGCAAGAGTGTACATTTAGTTGACTATATCACCATTAGAAATCGTAGCCAATCACATCGTACTCAATGCTTTGATGCGTCCAAGTACACATCGAACATAGGAAAATTTACATTGAGTACATTCTAGCATGTTCGATGTTACATAAAACTCTCTGTATATCATGGTATGTATACTTAGAAGAAAAATTCCCTGTATATCCATGATCATTTCAGCAATCATTTGACCGATTTCTTGAGCAATCATTCGAGATATTTCTCGAGCAATCACTCGAGAGGTTTCTCCAGCGATGTCTCAAGCAATCACTCGAAGAATTTTGAAATGTTGGATTATTTTCATAATCGATCAAATCCATTATTTTTATCGAAAAAAACTTCAAACAGTGAATCCATTATTTTTATTAAAATAATCCCAATTTTAATAAAAATAATCGATTCACTGTTTGAAGTTAAGAAAATAAATCTGTTTTACTTACATTTCTTGTTTGTTGGATTGTTTTGGGATTGTACCAGGTGCACTAAAAATAGTTGTATCTATTAGTAGAAATTGAACAAAATCTATTGTTCGAAGTATTTATTGAAGCAGGTAATCCACTCCTTATTTTAATCATTTGTCTTGAACATAAATTTATTATATATATACAATTAATAGATTAAATACGAAAAAATATTTAACGTGTTATACAGGGTGCCTGTATTTCAACAGAATGTAATGTCGATGGTCGGTTAAATTGGGGCAAAGTTGCATATTTTAGGACCCAATAATAATCTAAAAACAAATTAGAAATATTTTCCTTCGTTTTTGAGATATTGTCAAAACAAGGATTTTTTAAATTTTGTTTTTATTTTTTTATTCAAAAACCGTTGAATCTAGACATTTACAACGTTGACATTATACAGGCACGTTTTAACAAGAAATCTAGTAACATATTTTATTTTAGGATAACTATAACATTTACCCAGGGGCCATAGCCAATTTTTGTTTTTGTTATGGATTTCTTATGGAATTTTGTCACCAGATCTAGTCCAAATTAAAGGAAATTAGTAGGTTGTTATTTTTGGCTTTTTTTTGAGGCGGATAAACTAATTGGAATGTTAAACATTAAAAGTGCGATTCTTTTCGCAATCTACAACAAGTTAGTCTTATAGATTAAGGATGATCAAATGTTTATTTTATATATATATATATATATAGATATACATATATTTTTCTATGTTATTATATAGCAAAGATGCTAAATAAAGATTATTATTATTATTATTACAAAGACTATATCAAACACTCATTGAAACAACTACTTCCCGGGCTAATACCCCGACGGACATTGAATTATACAAGTGTTTGCTGTTACATACAGTAACCTACTGCAATTGAAATGTGTTTAAACTTTAGTATTATTTTATTCATATTGTCGCAAAGCAGATCAACCCGTATGGGAAGTGTAGGAATACATCCAGTCTGCCACTGCTCCTGCAAAGTCAGCGGCATTCGTTAAGGATTTCCTTCATTATGTAAAACATATTTTCCAGATTCAGGAATATCGAGGAAGTCCGTAAGATGCTCTGTAACAGGGAGTCGGTGTCCAGACACGGTAGAGAGTTGGTCAAAATAAATGTGAAATAGTTATTAAAAATCAAACACTTTTGTGAGGCCCATCTTTGGCTTTCAGGCCACAATTAATGTAAGTAAATGTTAGTTTCTTATCAATCTTGCTACAACGAAAGGGCTTGGTAGTCACGAACGACAACCACATGACAATATTTTCAACTACATGTGTCATTTTTTTTGTCGTTTTCTTTGAAAGTGTCCAAGATATCGATGGTCGTCATTTGCAGCACTGTAGCTCTAACAATTGTTGTGACCGATCGTTACGAACATATAAACTTTTGTTATTAAATTTTGAAGAACATGAATCAACTTACAGAACGATATCTTGATTAAAAGTGTTTTTTATTGCGAAACGATTGCAAAAAAATTGTGAAAATATAAACTTTTATTTCAAACCCTCTAAAACATTTAATTTTCAATATTTTCAGGTAAAAAGTGGTTTATATGCAGACAAAACATGTCAATAATCCAGAACATGTTCCATAATCCGGAACATTCAAAACTGTGACTTCTGCATATCTTGCAAATGACGACCTTTGATAGACAGGTATCTTGGACATTTTCAGAGGAAACGACTTGAAAAAAAAATAACATGTATACACCATTCCATTTGTTTCTGGATCTCGCCTAGCTATGGAAAAGTGACAGTTTAAGTATTGTAAATGGGGCTGGTTGTGTTTTAAATCAGGGTTTTTAAATGTCACTGTCAGATGTTCGATTTTAAGGTTATAATTTCTGACTATTGTGATCTTACACTGTTGCCTGTTTTACAAATTTTCAGATATAAGAGGATAATAATATGCAGTTTTAAGATTAACAAAATTTACTACTTTGATACTGTAAAAATTTTCGAAGGAAAATAATTTTAGCTGCAACAACATGTTTTTGTTCACAGAGAATTTTGCGCCCATTAATTAATTTCAATTTATACCCCATACTTTTAACAACCCTATAAAGTGTTGTTCTACTCCCATGGAACTCATAATTTTCTTTCATATCATTCAAAAGATCTCTCAAAGTAAAATACTGATTTCTAGAGTTATATTGCCAAATTAGTTGTTGCAGATCTTTTCTAGCTAGGTGATTCCAAAAATGGCTGTTTTTAGATCGTTTGCCAGAAGTAGTAGATTTCAATTCGTCAGGTCTTTGTCGTAAAATTAATTATAATGAAGATCTCCCTACCTGAAACGTAATTATCTTTAATTAAATATGTAAGATAATTAAAATACTAGACATACCCCAAAAATATCTATTAAAATCGTAATAATATTGAGATGCTGTAGATTTGGATTACTTTGCCTAAAATGTTTGTAGGATTTCAGAATTTGTAACCTTTTTGATTCAGAGATAATCTTTGGCATGTTAATATTTAATATGTGCCTGAAATTATTTTTCACTTTGACATTGACACAGCATTGCAACACTAGATTAATTTGATTTAATAATAAAATGCTCGAAGAAGCGACCGCGTGGCGAAATAATTGTTGCAAGATTAACAATAAACCTCTTGAAAATTAAAAAGAGGATTACTTATGATATCATAAATTATTGCAACACTGTTAAAATAAGGAATCAGGAGTGCCAATTAATAAAAAATGTAAATGTTGATACTGCAACATAACAACACGAAAGCATGGCTAGGCGAGATCCAGAAACAAATGGAATATATTATATAATAGTTGAAAATACGAACAAAATGTTACCAAAGTTTGAACAGATTCCAATTATTTTATGTCTAAGATAAATTCTAAAAACCAGCCTCTTAATGTGGTTTCCTCCTATAAGAGTGGTGATTAAAAAAAAAAAAGGAAAAAATTGCTTTAAATTATTACATTTTTCAATCCCATGTTTCTATTAATTACATTTTTAACATCACAACACAAAATCTACACTTACTTCGGGTGAGTGCTAACGGGGGTCCTTGCGGGCGTGTAAGGAGTATTTAGTAGTGTGTTTTGTGGTAAATGACTTAATATTTCCCTTCTAAAAAAATACACCACATTTCTTTCGTACACAAGAATCGTGCGATTTTTAAAACACTCACCGTTTTTTGTTCGATATACCGACATTGTCCACTTTTCGCTTTTTAGCCGATCGTGTCAAGCACGGGGTCATGAGAAGGTCCGGTGTCTGGGCACTCTCGTCGCTTTTGCTCGACACGATCTTCTTCAAACCGCTCAGCATCCTTGTCAGCGAGCCGCTTCTCCTCTTTTTCTTTTTCTTCACGCTCAATTCGTCCTCTCCGCTTAGGGAAGTTAGCGAGCATGTCATTGCTATCCTCTCGATGATGCTTTCCGATATTATTCCGATACTGTCTGCATTTTCAATCAGCATCTAAATAATTCAGTTTACTAGATGTTTAAATAAAAAGGAACTACTATATTTTTTAAGAAGCGAGCGAAATAATTCAGTTTACTTGATGTTTAAATGACAATAATAAGAAACTACTATACTTTTCAAGACGCGAGGCATGTCACTTTGAAGTTAAATATTTTGAATTCAGTGGGGTCGCTCCGCCTGGCAAATCAAAATTTTCAGGCTTTCCTAAACTCGAAATGTTACTTCATGCTTAACCAAGGAGTGGAAAACAAAGTGAAATGTTTTAATATCATTTTATAAAGATGTACCACAAAGTGAACGCCAACCAAATAAAAAAAAAAAAAAAAGACCTTTATTGGCATATCTTACAGACTATTTACAATTCATTCGTTATTACTCCATTTCCGTATCCCTCTTACCCTCCCTTCTCTTTTCCCTCTCCCTCCCCAGCTTTTCCAACGTCCTTACCCCGATCCCATCCTCTCTCATCCACTCCACTACCCTTCTATTCCCTTTCGCTCCCAGCCACTCCTCTTTCACCCCCTCACATTCCTCCGCCAAGTGTCCCCACGTATCCTTCCCCTGTCCACACAACACACACCTTCCATATTCTTCCCCCATCCATACTTTCCTTCCTCTCTCCTCCGATCCACACCTCGCCCTTGCCACAATCACCCTATCCTCTCTACCCCATCTATCAAATACTTCGGCACTCTTCCATACACCTGCCACCTCCCATACATATCATTATACTCACTTCTCTCAATACAACCAAATCAAATATTTGGAAAACATTTGTTCCAACAGCTAATAAAACCTTCAATGACAACACTAATTTTCCAAAGAAAAAGGAAAACAAACACAAGTTGTAGGTATTTTTGTAATATTTATGAGTTTTTTTAATTATCTTATTCATTTTTTTAAGAATTCAGTGTTGTTATTAAAAGTTTTATAAGTTTTCTCGATGGAAGAATGAAGTAGAAAAGAACCTGAGCTCACTGGGCGTTAAGAAGTGGAAAGACACAGCGAACGACAGGAAGAAATGGAGAAAGATTGCAGAACAAATGAAGGAAAATTGGGACTGATCCACCCAGCTAAATGGATTGGAAGGGCTCCAAGAGGAGCGGCCAAACTCCATAAGGAGTGTGCAGCCACAGAAGAAGAAGTTTTCGAACAAGGGTTTTCCACTCCCTAATTAAGCCAGAAGTAAATAATTTGAGTTTAGAAAAGGGTGAAAATTTGGAATCCAAATTTTCACCCTTTTCTAAACTTGAAATATTGGGGCCCGTTCATCGAAATGTTCAACATTCAACATGTTTGGATTTGTTTGTGATGTATGTTGGAATCTAATGAACGGTACTTCGATCGGTCTATTTTGTACGATTGCAAAAATCCCAAACACGTTTACAATTAACAATCCGGTTATCAGAGACTTCCCAAACAGTTGGCAGTAAACTCTAAACTATTGTCTCTGATAAATGGGCCCATTTACTTCATGCGCTAGGTGTATTAAACACCAATTTAGTGCGAATTTTTAAAAACATTTTATTCGACTCAACAATAATTCTTAAACATTTCTTCATTCCTTAAAAAAAAAAAAAACACTCGAGATTTTGAGACTAAACTATAAACCTTTGCTTTTTATTACAATCTCATTCTATAAAATACTATTGGTGAAAATCTCTACAAAAAATATCTATGACTAACCTTAAATAATTCACACGTTTTTGTCAACCTCTGCGCAGCGTTATTTGGAATTCTTTCCTCGGCTGGAAAAAGCGTAGGTCCAATCACCACCGCCAGATTATAAGAATCCATTCTGTTAAAATGTTGGTATTCAGCAACACGATAAAGAAACTACAAAGCAAAACAAAAAATTCATTTCACATAAAGAATGATCACCGTAAAATCTTGAGTATAATACACTATATTTTTCGCCTTTTAGTACAATTTTTTTTTTTTTTTATTGGCCAACCAGATCGGGTAATTTTTTTATGATGTTAGATATTTGGTTGGGTACTCTGGTTATAATTCGGAGTTTTGCCTTCAATATAAATTTGAAGTTATGTTTTCCTGACGGTTGCCATGCGCTTAAGGTTGTGATTTATTATGGGTAAAATCCAACGTTTTGGGTAGTAACTAGTTCCAGCACCATCGATGTTCTGATTACGAGACAACAATATTGCATGATATATCAAAATAATGCAGAAACTTGTAGGATTTTAATGTCAAAAAATTAAAACGATTAAGGTATTTAGTTTCTTTGTAAAAAATTCCTGAAAATAGCTATTTTTTGTACAAATAAGACAATTAACTTTGTTTGTATAACAATAAAATCCTCAGTTATACAAAGTTAATTGTCTTATTTGTGTAAATAATGATGTATAACGAAGTAGAAGCCTCCACAGTGAACAGCTATTTTTTGTGTTTCCTCATTTTTAGGCAACATAAACTTGTGCTACGTAAAATTCAAGGGTGTTGATAAATTCTGCATTCAATCAGCTCATTATTTATTGAATAAAAATTTCAACATACCTTATGTTTATCTTTGAATGCTGGAAATAGTAATATGAGTCTCTCTCACTCTAGCTAATGGCTGGAAAGAGTCTGTCTCACTCTAGTAAACCGCAACCTTAATTATAGATTCATATTACTTTCGGTATTTTATAACCACTCTTTGAAGTCAAATAACACTAGTTTAGACAAAATGTACATGCCATTATATTTTTTTATGGATAGGTTTTTCAGATATGAATTTTTCTTTTGTTTTTTCGGAGGTAGCTTCACATGTTAGGCCATATCTCGAGTTAGAAACGTCCAATTGGGTGGCACAAGACGTTAAATTAAAGATAATCGAATCTCCAACAATCTGTTCTCGCATTGTTTTCCATTCGATCCAGTAGTTTAAGTGTTATGGGCCAAAATACAGAGAGTTTTATGTAACACCGAACATTTTCACAACGAAAATGTTTCTTTTAATTTCCATAATGCATTTGTTGCACATTTTTTGTTGCTCGGTTTATTAAAAGAATTTAATTTGAAGCTTCAAGCGAGTGTTTTCCACTCCCAGGCTAAGCATGAAGTAAAATTTCGAGTTTAGAAAAGCCTGAAAATTTGGTTTGGTCGCGTAGCGCGAAGCGCGGAGCGGCCAAACCAAATTTTCAGGCTTTTCTAAACTCGAAATTTTACTTCATGCGCCACCGGTACAAAACACTGATTCAATGTAAAGTTTAGCGGTGTGTCTTAAACTTCGTAATATGTCAGTATTTTGTACCGGTGGCGCATGAAGTAAAATTTCGAGTTTAGAAAAGCCTGAAAATTTGGTTTGGCCGCTCCGCGCTTCGCGCTACGCGACCAAACCAAATTTTCAGGCTTTTCTAAACTCGAAATTTTACTTCATGCTTAGCCTGGGAGTGGAAAACACTCGTTTAAAGCTTCAAATTGAATTCTTTTAATAAACTGAGCATCGGAAAATGTGCAACATATGCAGATGGATACTTCAAAGAAAAATTGTCGTTATGAAAATGTTCGGTGTTACATAAAACTCTTTGTATATGAGAAACATAGAATTTTTTGGCCAAAATAAAAACCGAAAATTCACTCTACTGCCATGCAAAAATAGAAACTCTCAAATTAAGGCCAGTTTTTTGTTGTTGTTTACATATAGATCACACTTTAACGAAGAAAACTAGGTATTGATGAAGAAACTCTATGGATAAATACCGGAGTTATGAGCAATTGAGTAAATGTGCAAACAATAAAATTTTACTCTGTTTTAGTATTTTTCCCCTACTTACAGTATGTTGACATATCAAATATAAAATAAATTTTTAAAGTGTGATTTATCACTGAGTTCAGAAAAAAATCTCTATCAAAAAAATGGAAATCTAAAATGGCGCCCATAAGAAAAACAAAAGTTGGCTATGGTTCCTTGGAAAATTGTAGAGTTTTAATAAAATAAAGTATTGTACTAGGTTCCTTATTAAAAAGTGTAATAATATCGAAGTTGTACCTGTCTAAATTCTATAGTTTTGGAGAAAAAAAATAAAAACGAAATTTCCAAAAATCAATAAACAAAAGAAGATATTTCGAATTTGTTTTCAGATTATTATTGGACAATAAAATACTCAACTTTTGCCTAATTTAACCTGTCTATCTCTTCAAATAACTGAGATCCCCATGCATTCAGTCGAAATGTCCGTATTTCGACTGAATGCATGGGGATCTCAGTTAAGAGGTACCAAAACCCAAATTTTACTCTGTTTTTGTAATTTTTTCCCTGTTTATATAGAAAAAGTTTATTTAATTCATTTCGTTCATTTTTATTATTGATTTTTAATATTATATTAGTAGTTTAGAAATGATTTTGGCCCTTGCCCAAAGTCATTTCTAAACTACTAATATAATATTAAAAATTAATAATAAAAACGAACGAAATTAATTTTGGCCCTTGCCCAAAATCATTTCTAAACTACTAATATAATATTAAAAATCAATAATAAAAACAAACGAAATGAATTAAACAAACTTTTTCTATATAAACAGGGAAAAAATTACAAAAACAGAATAAAATTTGGGTTTTGGTACCTCTTCACTCAATTGCTCATCATTTCTAAACTACTAATATAATATTAAAAATCAATAATAAAAACGAACGAAATGAATTAAATAAACTTTTTCTATATAAACAGGGAAAAAATTACAAAAACAGAGTAAAATTTGGGTTTTGGTACCTTTTAACTCAATTGCTCATAACTCCGGTAGTTATCCATAGATTTTTATCATCAATACATTGTTTTCTTCGTAAAACTGCGATCTATACGTAAAGAATAAGAAACTGGCCATAATTTGGCGTTTTCTATGTTTGTATGGCGATAGAGTGAATTTTCGATTTTTATTTTTTCCCAAAAACTAGAAGCTACCCATATATTTTGGCACATAACAACACTAAAACTACTGAACCGATTGGAATACATAATTTAATATATTGTGCAACCCAATCGGACGTTTCTAACTCGAGATATGGC
This sequence comes from Philonthus cognatus, assembly GCA_932526585.2. Classification (NCBI taxonomy): domain Eukaryota; kingdom Metazoa; phylum Arthropoda; class Insecta; order Coleoptera; family Staphylinidae; genus Philonthus; species Philonthus cognatus. Next base: position 62,786,658 of record OW052248.1, on the reverse strand, counting down.
TTAAAATGTAAAGCTTTCTCCGAAAAAAACAAAAGTAAAACTCAAAACTTTAAAAACCTATCCAATTAAAATTCTTAATGTGATTTTCAAGTTTAGCGGACCAAAATACATTAAAAAATGGTGATGTGTCCATCATAGTACTTTCCCCCGTAAATTGCGTATTAAATCACTTTTAAAATATTTGTAGCATTATTATTTTCAAAATGTCTTCAACTTTTTGATAACTACAACTTTTATTTGAAACATTTTCCAATTGTATCAACACACACACTGACACAAATCAATGACCAGATAAAAAACACTATTTATTAAATATCTCAAAAACTAAGAGTGCTATGACAAAAAGTGAATCCATAAAAAATCATCAGTTTTTTATTTCCTACAACTTTTATTTGAAACATTTTTCAATTGTATCGACACATACACTGTCACACATCAATAACTAGATAAAACAAACAACTTTTCAAATATCTCAAAAACTAAGAGTGCTATGACAGAAAGTAAATAAACAGGATATCTTCATTTTGTTATTATATTATCTACAACTTTTATTTGAAAGAATTTTTAGTTTGATGAACATTTAATAAAAAAATCAGAAAAAACTGAAAAACGCTACGAGTAAAGTACCACTTCCGGTTTTCCGATTTTCACCAAAAGCTTTTCAGTTCTTCCGATTGTGACAAAAAGCTTAAGTTTCAAGTTTCATCTCAATATCTTTAGCGGTTTTCGCTGTACAGCGCACACAGACAGACAGACATTTTTCAAAAATGGTCTTATTCGACTCAGGGGACCTCAAAACGGATATTTCCGCTAAAATTTTTGATTTGAAAATTTTCACGAAAACAATACTTTCCCTTTGTATTACATACGGGGGAAAGTAAAAATATAGTGGCATTAAATGTACACATATTTATTTTATTTTGTAAACTAGTGTAATTAATGATGCACCGAGAGCAAGTCCTATTAAAATTAGCACATTTTAATTTGTCGTACGGGATGGAGCACTGCACGTAGCGCATTGGCCGATATATGCGCCAAATCCATACGAAATGTGAAAAATGCATTTCTCACATGTCGTATGTCCCAATGCATCATCGCTTTGAGTCAGAAAGCGAGCCGATTTCGGAACATACGATTTCTGTCAAATGCATTTGTCACATTTCGTATGGATTTGGCACATACGTCAAGGCAATCAATTGGCCAATCATAAAAAACACAAATATAGTTTACACAAGTTATACATGTGTGCATATTTATTTTATTTTATTTTATTTTATTTTTTATTATTATTATTATTACATAACATGAGTACATATATTTTCAACAAATTAACATCCGTTCTATAATATATTTCAGTGTTCTGCTCAACGTAATGAATATCCAGATGTAACAATAATAGTTCAAAGCACCTAAGTGAGTGAACACTTGTAGCGTGCTGGCATGAAGTTCTTAGAAATTTTGTGCAATATATGATACATAAATGTTGTCTTAGTTTACATAATGAGTACCGAAAAATAAATATATGATATGTGTTTATTATTCTAATATTTTTGAGAATTGAGGATCATTTTCGAAGATATAAGATTTTGAAAGTTGTGAGAATTTTTTTTTGTTATTTTGTTTGATATGTTGGGGAAGGAGAGTATAGGTTTTGGGGATTGTGTAGGTGAATGATCTGAGGCTAAAGGCTGATTTGCAATTAGGGATATAGAGTCTAGTCTTACTTCGTGTGTCATGGTTTGATCTCATGTAGTTTAAGGCATTACGATGTTTATAAGCATATGTACAGAGACTGTATAATAGTTAAGATTTTACTGTACTTAAAAAAAGGACAAAATGTTGATACTCAGTAACACGATAAAGAAACTGTAAAGCAAAACTAAAAACATTTCACAAAAAGATTGATTATTTAAAAAACGGACATACCTGCATGAAATAGGCGAGAGTATTTAAGTGCTCCGTCGGTAATAGAAGACACGCCAAAAGAACAGCATCGAGTCTGTGCTGTTCTAGCATCACGCACCGCAAAAACAGCTCGTGATGTGAGTACGGTATCAGAGGTTCGGGCAATTCTCTGAAAAAGGTTTTAAGTACGTTCGCGACATCAACTTCGTGGTGTTCTTCGCCTAAATAACATCGGGCATCTAAGGATAACTAAAAAATGAATACAAGAAAATTGGATCAGTAACTGATAAATAGTGATAAATTTATTATACATACACAATTTATAGATTAAGGATGATCAAATGTTTATTTTATATATATATATAGATATACATATATTTTTCTATGTTATTATATAGCAAAGATGCTAAATAAAGATTATTATTATTATTATAGTTATCCTGCACCAAAGTTGTTAATATAACTATTGAGAAGGTTGTGAATGTGTTACATTCACTGCCTTGATATGTTGTTAGCTTGTTTATGCAGTTGCGAGGGTACAGATGTAAAATTCCACTCACTGACATATTTAATTTCCAATTAACACATTAAGTGCCATGCAGGTTAAAAAAAAATGATTACTGTAGGTCTGCCGATATTCCACGTTTTGCTATTACTGCTAGAGCATGTAACCCACAACTGGTATATTTTAACATGAGCAATGTTCAATGTAAATTTTCCTATGTTCGATTTGTTCTGGGACGCATCAAAACATTGAGTGCGATTTCATTGGCTACAATTTTGGTAGTTCTAACGCAACTTACATTTAACGTCAAAATAAAATGTATCATTCATTAATCGCCTACATCACTAATAGAATGTTAGTACTAAACAGTGAAGAAGAATAAGAAAAAGAAGGGAAAATTTGCATTGAACATATTCTAGCATGTTCGGTGTTACATAAAACTCTCTGTGTATACAGGTCTACTATTTAGTGAAATGTAATATACACGGTCGGACTCCTGATAAAATTATCTTAAGTTTAAAAATATACAGAGAGTTTTATGTAACACCGAACATTTTCAATGTTCATTTTTGTATATTCTATTTATCAAACCAAAGCACGATTTGACACCTTTCATTTTTCAGGTTATGTGCAAATTGGGTTGTCTATATGACCATTACATATTGTAGCCAATCAGTCGCAATTAATGGCTCGACTTGTAAATACAGGGGATTTTTCTTTCAAGTATACATGTCCAAATTATATGCCGTAAATTTTTAGATATTCGTTATTTTTTTAAAAGAGTTCAATTTGAAACTTAAAGTGAGTGTGTCCCACTCCCAGACTAAGCATGAAGTAAAATTTCGAGTTTAGAAAAGCCTGAAAATTTGGTTTGGTCGCGTAGCGCGAAGCGCGGAGCGGCCAAACCAAATTTTCAGGCTTTTCTAAACTCGAAATTTTACTTCATGCGCCACCGGTACAAAACACTGATGCAATGTAAAGTTTAGCGGTGTGTTTTAATCTTCGTAATATGTCAGTGTTTAGTACCGGTGGCGCATGAAGTAAAATTTCGAGTTTAGGACAGCCTGAAAACAGTTTATTATGCTCGGTTTATTAAAAAAATCCAATTTTAAGCTATAAGCGAGTGTTTCCACTCCCAGGCTAAGCATGAAGTAAAATTTCGAGTTTAGAAAAGCCTGAAAATTTGGTTTGGTCGCGTAGCGCGGAGCGGCCAAACCAAATTTTCAGGCTTTTCTAAACTCGAAATTTTACTTCATGCGCCACCGGTACTAAACACCGACATATTACGAAGATTAAAACACACCGCTAAACTTTACATTGCATCAGTTTTTTGTACCGGTGGCGCATGAAGTAAAATTTCGAGTTTAGAAAAGCCTGAAAATTTGGTTTGGCCGCTCCGCGCTTCGCGCTACGCGACCAAACCAAATTTTCAGGCTTTTCTAAACTCGAAATTTTACTTCATGCTTAGCCTGGGAGTGGAAACACTCGCTTATAGCTTAAAATTGGATTTTTTTAATAAACCGAGCATAATAAACTGTTTTCAGGCTGTCCTAAACTCGAAATTTTACTTCATGCGCCACCGGTACAAAACACTGACATATTACGAAGATTAAAACACACCGCTAAACTTTACACTGCATCAGTGTTTTGTACCGGTGGCGCATGAAGTAAAATTTCGAGTTTAGAAAAGCCTGAAAATTTGGTTTGGCCGCTCCGCGCTTCGCGCTACGCGACCAAACCAAATTTTCAGGCTTTTCTAAACTCGAAATTTTACTTCATGCTTAGCCTGGGAGTGGAGAACACTCGTTTAAAGCTTCAAATTATATTCTTTTAGTAAACCGAGCATCGGCAAATGTACAACGTATGCTTATGTATACTTAAAAGCAAAATTCTCGTTATAAAAATGTTCGGTGTTACATAAAACTCTCTGTATATCCTGATTTAGAGCACTAGAGCCATTTTTATGGAATAAACACATACAATTAATAAAGACAGTTACAATTTTTTAATACACATATAAAATAACATAAATGATTATAGTATTAAATTTCATTGTAACATGATATACAAACAAATGGTTTTTGTGCACATCTCGAACAAAATGTTGACCCTTTCTTGGTACCATTACTAGCTGCACCATATTTCATATACAGGGTGTACAAAAAGTAAGATACGGCTCGATATTTTGGTTTGTGGTTTCGTTTTCATGATGCATATCAAACTTTTTTTTACAAATTAATATCATCTGTTATTTACAATTAATTAATTTGTAAAAATCCAATATAGTCTTAACATTTTCTAGGGACATTTTAATATAATTTGATGTGAATTTTTTAATATTACTACTGGATACTTCTGACCAATCACTAATTCTCAATCACACATGTTTACGGATACACTAGTAATTATGAATTGTAAAACCGCGCACAGAGGTATACACGTGAGTTGTATTTTGTACTGTATTTTAGGTTAGGTTATAACAAACTAGTAACTAAAAATAGGTGGTGGCCGAGCGGTAACGTCGTCGGGCTGAATCGCTCGGCGAGCCACAAACTCGGGTTCGATTCCCGTGCACGGGGAGACTTTATTTAAAAAATAATTTCTCGTCGTGTCCCTGGGTGTGGTGTGAATGTGTCGTGACGTCCAAATATATGTTAAATTAATACAATCATCGTTAGTGGCTGAATGGCTAGAACCTATGCCAAACAAACAAACAAAAAAAAAAAAAAAATAGAACAACTATAGATCTGAATAAGTATATTGAAAGAAACAAAACAATTCTCCACGGAACCAAGTGAGCTTCCACGGTGCATGCGGATATTTTTTTTTTTTTTTTGGCTTTTGCCTGGCCTTAGTTGCTTTGACTATTAGCCAACATCAATTATTTATTTTTAACCTATATTATTTAATTTATAACTTATTTCATAAGTTGTATTAACATATATTGGACGTCACAGCACATTCACACCACACCCAGGGACACGACGAGTTATTATTTTTAAATAACAATTCCTCGTGCATGGGAATCGAACCCAGTCTGTGGCTCGCCGAGCGATTTACCGTCCGGCGACGTTACCGCTCGGCCACCACCTGCCCTGCATGCGGATATTAAGAAAATAATGTGCTTTTCAGTAATATATTGTGTTATACAGGGCGGGGCATTTAACGTGTTTTTCGCAAATATTTCGAAAACAAAGCATTTTACGCAGAAATAATTATGTAATATTGGTAACGTTTGTCGCAACTATTTCGAAAACAAAGCATTTTACGCAAAAATAATTATGTAATATTTATTATATTGTCGCTAAAACAGGGTTAACTCAATTTTTTTTAATGGGAACCCCTATTTTTGATTGCAGTTTCGGATTACTTGTAAAAAAATAAGAAGAATATACTTAACTTATTTTTTTGTCAGCCTGATAGATGGCGCTGTAATCGAGACAGTTGAAACATTAAAGATGTTCTGGTATCTCAAAATGAAACGCTTGTTTTTAGGGTGTCAGCATGTACAAATGACAAGCGGCATTAATATTTTCATGATTAAAAATTGTATTATTTTACTTTATAAAAAATAACTGAAATTTAACCAATATTGCATGTTTTGTGGATAATTTCTTTAACTGAACAAAAATAAAAAAATAATCTTGTAATAAGTCGTAATTCAATTACAAGGACCATCTTTCTTCAATTTTTTTTAAACAATTTTTCGAAAAATAAAAAGTTGGTATTTGGGGACTTTTAGAAATGATTTTGTTGGCCTCAAATGTTCTCTATAGTATTAGTAAACATATTTAACAACAATTGGAGGACCATCTTTCTTCAATTTTTTTTAAACAATTTTTTTCCAAACCGCTCACCTGAAGACATGGCTAATTTTTCGAAAAATAAAAAGTTGGTGTTTGGGGCCTTTTAGAAATGAATTTTTTGGCCACAAATGTTCTCCATAGTATTAGTAACTATATCAAACAACAATTGGAGGACCATCTTTCTTCAATTTTTTTTAAACAATTTTTTTACAAATAAGCCATGACTTCAGATGAGCGCTTTGTAAAAAAAATGTTTAAAAAAATTGAAGAAAGATGGTCCTCCAATTGTTATTTAATATGGTTACTAATACTATGGAGAACATTTGTGGCCAACAAAATCATTTCTAAAAGGCCCCAAACACCAACTTTTTATTTTTCGAAAAATTAGCCATGTCTTAAGGTGAGCGGTTTGGAAAAAAAATGTTTAAAAAAAATTGAAGAAAGATGGTCATCCAATTGTTGTTTAATATGGTTACTAATACTATGGAGAACATTTGTGGCCAACAAAATCATTTCTAAAAGGCCCCAAACACCAACTTTTTATTTTTCGAAAAATAAGCCATGCCTTCAGGTGGGCGTTTTAGAAAAACATGTTAAAATAAATTGAAGAAAGATGGTCCTCCAATTATTGTTTTATATTGGTAATAACACTACTGAGGACATTTGTGGCTATTAAAATCGTTTCTAAACCTCCCCAAATAGCATTTTTAAAATGTTTGAAATATCCTCTTTTATCGAAAAAGCGTTCGATCAAATTTTAATGCCAGATGCTAAATCATAACTTTTAAAAGTTGTAAGAGCTATATCAGCATTACATTAAATTAAATTATCAATTGTTTATATAAAATTTTATTGTATTCGTTGTAATACGTTGGTAAAATTATAGTTTTATAAATGGTGGAGGCGCCGGATTCGTGGTTGGAAATCTATGGTCAACTTCTCATCGGTAACTAACAATAGTGATCTGCTATAATGTTTTAATAATCTGAAGATGTTAATATCATCCTTCGAATTAATAAAGCCGTTTAAGTTTTATTTACAAGTTATTTATCTTTGTAGATAAACTTCCGAACTACTCTAGTATATTTTCTTTAGGTTACGTTACAAAATTTGCATGCGAACTAACCTTAATTTCCTTCTGTCGCGAATTCGATCCGCCCTTTCTAAACAAACCCTCGGTGTCGATTTTAACGATGATGAAAGAACACAGCTCGTGCACTATTTTCGGCACGACCAATTGCTGCCCACTCGGCAACGTCACAGTTTCCATCGAAAGTAAATGCAACGGACATTTAAATACTTTCCTACTCTTTGTTTCCTAAATAGAGAAAAAAACATTGAGTTGTTTGAAATTAATTCGATTCAGCGTTAAACAAGAGAACGCTAGAGACGAAAGCGTTCGATCAAAATTGACTCTGACATCCGGGAACGTTGGAAATTATTAAAATTATAACCATCCACGTTTTATGCCAATACTTTCGGGCATGACTTATAGTAGTGATTAAGTTAGGTAATACCGTGCGATTATTTAAATGATAAATTAGAGTAGCGGCATTTTTTTTGTGCGGTTGCCCAGAATACTAATTGAATGATGGAATAAATTTAAGGTTATTGTTATTGTAAACGTATTAACAGTCAGTACGGCCAATCTAATTTAAAATTCAAAGCCTACTCTAACATATATTTTAAATGATCGCAATAGTCTTATTAATAAAATTTAATTACTGATTATAATTAAATAGTTGATTTATTTCTATTAGACAATACTATCATTTTGTATTAATACAACAAGATGCATTTGTAGATACTATTAGTTAGTTTTGAACTATTAATATATGTGGCAACATGGCATTTTTATCTGCTCCAACTTCACTCTGGGTAAGTTTAAAGTAATATAGAGGTTATGTTATGTATGTTAATCCATTTTTGTTTATGTTTGTTAAAATGCATTCTTTCTGCTGAATCATTTAATTGAAATTTACCCCTAACGAGCGTTTCCACTCCCAGATTAAGCATGAAGTAAAATTTCAAGTTTGCATTTTTAAACCAAATTTTAACGTTTTTCTAAACTCAAAATTTTACTTCATGCGCCACCCGTTTTCAATAACTATGTACATTTATGATTTATAGCATTATAATTAATTAAATACATTTTAAATAACGCAATTATGATATGATTATTGAGGTTATGTATAACACGAATCTCGTGCATTAAGCTAGAGCAGTGATGGGGAAACTACGGCCCGCGGGCCGGACTTGGGAAAGGTTTAATCCGGCCCGTTTAAGAGTGCCGTCGTGAGAATGTTTGAACACGTTCTTACTTCGTAATGTGACGACCCGCATAAAAACTACCTACCTATGATTAAGCATTATTCTTTGGCCCGCTACGATTGTCTGGTTATTACAAATGGCCCGCCTTAAAAAAAGTTTCCCCACCACTGAGCTAGAGATATCGTGCTAATTATTAGTTGTAAACCAACTTAAATATAAATTGTTTAATTAATACGAAAATGTTAATTTCATCCTTAGTAATGCATTAAAGCTGTATGGCAACGTCTAATCAAAAGGCTGCAAGACAATATTAAAAGTTCAAGCATAGATTGTTTTTATAACCTTTTTTTGCACGATCGGCAAGTTGCTATAAATAACAAATTTGTAAATGGAACTTAATTTGCATTTAACTAACATCCATGGCAACTAATAAAAACAACTCAATAAGAATTGAAAGGAGTCAAATTTCAGTAATTAAATTTAACAAAACGTCGGTGACATATTCATAATTATGAAGAAATGTTGTCCGTCTTCTCCGATCGTGTAAGACACATCATGAGTATCTCAAACAATAAGTACAATAACGGTCTCAGACAATAATTGGAGTCATCGCTCTCTCCTCCTTCAAACAATCGTCTTTGACCAGTAAAAAACTCTTACTGTTCTCTATACTTTGCACCCAAGTCGATTAACTTGATTAGTACTTTTTTAAAACACAACAATATTATTTACAAATTGTTTACACAAATGCATATTGATGAAAGAGACATGATTAGGATATCTTATAAATTTATAACATTTTTATGTTCTAGAAATTGGACTCAATCATTAATGATTAGTGGATGAATAAAGCTAATCGGTCAGGGTGCAAATGGACCTTAGTATACTATTAATATGAGCAGATTTTACTTTTTCAACAGTTAGATGATTTATTAATGAATTAATGAACTTAAATTTTGGTACCTATGCAATTTTATTGTAATGTTTTGTAATTATTTACATATTTGTGCGAAAAGAAGCTAATCAGATAAGTTGATGTAAACAAAATTTTAGAACATTGAAAAGCAGCCTATGCGTTTTCTAAACAATAAAAACAAGGTTTGTTAGACTTTAACCAAATATTTCCAGACAATAACAAGTCGTTCTTCATTCAAGATATCAAACAATTATAAATAAACCTAACCTGTACATGTTGGCGGGGTTTTTTCAGGCGGTATTTCAGGCCGAGCTGTTTCAAATCCTGTACGACAATGTTCTTGATTTCCTCTACTTTGTTGGCATCGTTTATGAACATTTTGTACGAAATTTTAGACGATTAAACGCACTCGCGTGATGACATTTTACGGCACCGAGATAAATTCCTTTGAAAAAAGGGTTGGCGATGGGCGCACGCGCCATCATGGAGGTTTTCGGCTCGTGATTGGTCGAATTTTCAAGCGCGCGATGGTTTCCGTTTGAATCGTAACCGTCGTTTTTGTTGATAAGCGAGCGTTTCCTTTTCATGGTTGTGTTATCGCATGATTATGTTGTTGTAGAAATTATCAATAATATTTTTAATTAGAACGAGCGTTTACTCAATGCCTGGGCGTGTAATTAATAATTATTGTATAAATGAAATTGCCAATTCTTGGTTGCAGAATACTTCAAACATTAAAAGTGCGATTCTTTTCGCAATCTACAACAAGTTAGTCTTACAAAGACTATATCAACCACTCATTGAAACAACTACTTCCCGGGCTAATACCACGACGGACATTGAATTATACAACAAGTGTTTGCTGTTACATTTGCAGTAGGTTACTGTATGTAACAGCAAACACTTGTATAATTCAATGTCCGTCGGGGTATTAGCCCGGGAGGTAGTTGTTTCAATGAGTGTTTGATATAGTCTTTGTAAGACTAACTTGTTGTAGATTGCGAAAAAAATCGCACTTTTAATGTTTAATAATTATTGATTCAAATTTGGTCAATAGATTATTACAGGTCATGTTTATATTTATTCCAGATTTGTTTTTCTTATTACTCTTATTATTATTACTACTTGTGTCTAATAGCTAACATTTTAAGAACAATCACTTCTTTCATGTTTTTAATCTATTTGAATTTACATATTCAAATTACATATATTAATTATATTTAAAATAATTTAAGTTAAATTGTAAAATTTCAATTATTATACAGTGTAAAAATACATAAAATGTATTAAAAGTTGTTTTTATTCTGTAACTTATAAATTTTAAACTGATTTTTTTAGAAAAGATCACTTTTTGATATAGGCAACATAGCTTACACAGCAGATAATACAACCAGCATTTACAGCAAATTTTACAATTATCGGATAATTAGTTCATCTAGCTCTTCTAAATATTATTTTCTATCAAAGTTGTTACGCATTAAAATACGAATATTAGAAATAAAAAGTTGGATAATCAAAATATACAAACAGTTGTTACGCATTAAAATACGAATATTAGTAATAAAAAGTTGGATAATCAAAATATACAAACTTGAAAAGTAATGAGATATTTTTGTAGGGATCGGATAATGTTTGAATAGCGCAAACATTATCCGACTATTCTAAAACTGGGTGTAATAATGGATAAAATGTTACCAACAGAAACATTTGCCAACTTAAAACTAACGATTCCTCCAGATTTCATTTTAAAATTTGTTTCGTAATATATATAGTACTACATCAATAATAGTAATAAATACAAGGTAATTTTTCCTTGTATTCAAGGCCGTAGCCAGGAGGGCGATATGGGGGTTCAACCCCCCCCCCCCCCCCTACCCGAAATTTATAAAATGTTAAATTTTACTATGTAAAAGCTGCCCGATTAGGTCCCCCCGAAATATTTATTTCCCTACCCCCCGATTATTATTTCTGGCTGCGCCTTGCTTGTATTTATTACTATTTATTTTTCAACAGATAAACGAATCTGCATTCGTTTATTACAATTTTTTTTTGTAAATTTCAATTATCAAGCTTATTATCGCGAATACCAACATAATAAAAATAAACTTTTTAAAAAGGTCATTCATAGATTAAATTAGATTGATAACTCATAGGGGGCTCTACGTATCATGATTTTAGTTAACCGACCCACTCGATGAGACAGCGCTGCAATCGCAAATGACGTCATTGGGCGGGGAGAGCGGGCGGGATTCTTGCTAAGCGGGGTGTGCGGTGCATAGATTAAATTAGATTGATAACTCATAGGGGGCTCCACGTATCATGATTTTAGTTAACCGACCCACTCGATGAGACGGCCCTGCAATCGGAAATGACGTCATTGGGCGCGGGGAGCGAGCGGGATTCTTGCTAAGCTAAGGTGTGCGGTGCAGGGGGTCATAACATTGAATGGTGGGTACGGTGCGGGGAACATCGCAAGGTATTAAATTACCGTGCGATGCGAAAAATACCAAAGACCTAATGAACATGTTAAATGTATATTTAAAAAGTTATTACAAATATATTTCGCTACATGTCAAAACCTAATTACATTTCACTTTTCAACAAAATGTCTGCAGTTCGTCAAAAAATGCATCTTAGAAATGAAATAAGAGGTCTCCTTATCCGGATAAGGATGTTGGCGTAAGTAGTGTTCCATACAGAGAATTTTTCTTTATGGTAAACATATCTCGTGGATTCTCCTGACTCCAAACATGTTCATTGTGCCGGTTAAAAATCCCACAATTAGTAAATCGCGTTTCATCTGTCCAAATTATTTTTGTAGGGATTGATTATCCTCTTGGCACATGTTTTTGTACCACATACAGAAGACCATTATTGGTATCACCGTCATGTAAATTTTGTGAAATTGATATCTTATATGGGTGATATTTGTGTTTTTTCAAAACTCGTACTACAGTCCGTTGAGATATGCTTGCTTCTGTTGCAATTTGTCTGGTCGATGTGTCGATGTGGATGGATCTATCATCGCCAATGCTAATACGTTTATTTCCGAAACTTCATTAATTTCGTTTTTTTCAAGTTTCAGCTTTGTAAAGGATCCGTACTCACCTAAATTGTGGTAAATTCTTCTGAATGTTGGTAAAGATGGCTGCCGACGATCGATATATTGATTATAATATTGTTCTGCAGCATCCGCAGCGTTTTTATTACACTGAATGTAACAAACAAGCATATCACGCTTTTCTTCGTTGGAAAAATTCATTATCACTTTAAAAAACTTTCAACACCAAATAAATACAAAACAAACTTATCGAAACAAACCAAATATGGAAATGAATTAATATGTGTTTAGAATAAACAACTGCAATTGTTTTACTTTTGTCTTTTACATGGCTAACTATTTTTTGGTGTATGGTAAAATTAAAAACGACTGTAACTTACTTTATTTTAAAAATAACTATGGCATATGTTATATCGAATTGAAGGGAAAAAAATAGCCCTTTTAATAGTCATAGCCAACTATTGTTTCCATTTAAAAAAAGGTAAGTTTGTGTCATATCTCCCAAAATATGGGCAAATTTTTTTTTTGATTTTTTGTTATTAATCTGTGTAAAATTTTCTACAACTTTGCCCTTTACAGTTTTTTTCTATCTATGATAATAATAGAGATATATTGATTTAAAAAAATTGACACATTTTAGTTTATCCAAAATATCTAGTTACCCTTGACTTTTTCAAATATTTTGAAAGTGTCATTTTATTCGTCCTATAAAACTACACTTCTTTCCCCATTTAACCGTTTTTCTATCTCTTATAGTTTCCGAGATCCCCATAGAGAACATCGAAAAAAACTCACCCTGTATAGTGAAACTTATTTCGTAAATTGGGAAATCTTTTGACTTATATTTGACAAGGTGAAAGATATTTGGGATATAGTGAATCTCATTTGATCAATAGTGAAATGCAATAGAAAAACCGTGTAATTGAATTTAAGACATTATTTTATGTTCTGGGATCGTACTTTGTGACTAGATGAAATTTCAGAATTGCTTGATTCAACAGCAACGGGAACATTCTCCATGGAAGTATGCTCCTAGCCCGGTGTGAAGAAAATCTCCACGTCCGTGGTTGTTTCATGCATAGTACTTGAAGATCATTCACGAATGCTAGGAAGAAATAAAGAGAAATAATGTAGACACACTGGTTTTAAATGTGTTTGACTGCAGATTTAATTAAAAGAATAGACAATGGCTTAAAAACTTAAAATATTACATAAACTTACGGTTTTAATTATTAATGTTAACGCCCATCCCCAAAGATTCAGAATTGCTTAATCCAACAATAACGGGGATCTACTCCATGAAAAAATGCTCCTAGTTCAGTGTGATGAAAATATCCACGACCATGGATATTTAGTATACTTGAAGATCATCCACATGTACTAGGAAGAAATAAAGAGAAATAATGTAGTAACACCCTGCTTTTAAATTTGTTTGACTGTACACATATTTAAAATAATACACAATAGGTTAAAATTTATAAATATTTTACATACTTACGGTTGTAATTATTTATATTTATTAACGCTCATCTCGACACGATTTCGTCTTGTCAGCATTTTTGTGCCTTCAGATCCGACGGATCTGACAGCTGTTGAATGAAAACGAGCCCACGTTAGAAATTGCGGGAAATTTGAAATTCCGACATATGCGCCCTCCCATCGAGTGGGTCGGTCAACTATATATGTGAACTTACAGAACCATATGGAGGCGACTGGGTCTGGTGCGGTGCACCCACCATAACATTGAATGGTGGGTGCGGTGCGGGGAACATCGCACGGTATTAAATTACCGTCCGATGCGAAAAATACCAAAGACCTAATGAACATGTTAAATGTATATTTAAAAAGTTATTACAAATATATTTCGCTACATGTCAAAACCTAATTACATTTCACTTCTCAACAAAATGTCTGCAGTTCGTCAAAAAATGCATCTTAGAAATGAAATAAGAGGTCTCCTTATCCGGATAAGGATGTTGGCGTAAGTAGTGTTCCATACAGTGAATTTTTCTTTAAGGTAAACATATGCATAAGCTGTAAATTTTCCGACGTTCGTTGTTTTTCAAAAGAGTTTAATACAAAGCTTTAAACGAGTGTTTTCCACTCCCAGACTAAGCATGAAGTAAAATTTCGAGTTTAGAAAAGCCCCGTGAAAATTTGTCGAGGGTCGCGCAGCGACCCGAGACAAATTTTCTGGGCTTTTCTAAACTCGAAATTTTACTTCATGCGCCACGTGTATAAAACACTAAAATATTGTAAAATTTATGTATATTCTAATTTTACTTGAAATCTGTGTTTTATACGCGTGGCGCATGAAGTAAAATTTCGAGTTTAGAAAAGCCCAGAAAATTTGTCTCGGGTCGCTGCGCGACCCTCGACAAATTTTCACGGGGCTTTTCTAAACTCGAAATTTTACTTCATGCTTAGTCTGGGAGAGAAAAACACTCATTTAAAGCTTCAAATTGAACTTTAAAAAAACTAATTTAGTGGATATTTAGTATACTTGAAGATCATCCACATGTACTGGGAAGATATAATGTAGTAACACCCTGGTTTTAAATTTGTTTGACTGTACAGTTATTTAAAATAATACACAATAGGTTAAAATTTATAAATATTTTACATACTTACGGTTGTAATTATTTATATTTATTAACGCTCATCTCGACACGATTTCGTCTTATCAGCATTTTTGTGCCTTCAGATCCGACGGATCTGACAGCTGTTGAATGAAAACGAGCCCACGTTAGAAATTGCGGGAAATTTGAAATTCCGACATATGCGCCCTCCCATCGAGTGGGTCGGTCAACTATATATGTGAACTTATAGAATTATATAGAGTCTACTGCGTCTGAGCTCATTATCATTTATTACGTTTTCCTTGAGTTCTCGTTTCAACATATTTTCAATACAGTGGTTGTACAATGTTATCAAAAAGTGGATTCCTAATAAAAAATCGCCATGTTTTGCGAAGATTCGTGCATTTGGAGAGCGCCAGTGTCATACAGACAAAATGCGAATTCAATTCGCCAAAGTTTAACGTGAGTGAATGTTTCGTGTGTTATTTAATCAGAAAACGTGAAACATCTTTCAATGCCAAGAGTGTAATTATCTTGATTTATGCTGCATAAATTGGTTTTCATTGAAATTGGGTACTTATGAATATGACTTAAGTACATAACCGTATTGTTTGTTTATATTATGGGACACAATTCCTATCTTTTAAGCTTAACATAAGGTGGTTCGAGAGCTGACCCCGAGCAGTCCGTCCCGCTGCGCAATTAAAACGTGCGGCCTCCACGTGGTCCACCATATCCTTAATCATCCTTTCAATCACATCCTTTTCAATAATCCTTTTCCCAAATTCCCTTCGATTGAACCTTTTCCTTTAAAAATCCACGTGTATTTCCTATTTCCTATCCCTTGGGGAGGGCAGAGGGCGCAGCAATGGCTGTTTAACTCTGTCCAGATTTTAACCTACGCTTAAGACCTAGATTTAAGATTTCATTACTCATCCCTTCATCCACTCATTTATTCATTCATACAATCGACACTCTAATAAATTTAAAACAATTTTAATTATTATTTCATAATTACTGTGACTGGTCAACAGAGCTTTAATAGCTAAGGCCATTAATTACGCAAAGAAGAAGAAGAAGAAGAAGCTTAACATAAGGCATAAGTTAACAACTGGCCCTTAATAACATTTATGTTGAAGAAAACTATAAAATATTTGCAGGAAAACTTTGCTCGAATGTCCGAGTTAGTGGATAATCTAAAATCGAAGACAGAAAGTTTATTGCAAGGCGGTGGGGAGAAGGCTGTAAAAAGACATACGGCTAAAGGCAAACTGTTGGCCAGAGATCGTATTAACCAATTGTTAGACAAAAATTCGGCCTTTTTAGAATTGTCCATGTTTGCTGCCCATGATATGTACGATGATAACATAAACTGTGGAGGGATTGTTACAGGAATCGGAAAAATTCATGGGTAAGTAAAAAACACGCAGAGAATTTTTTTTTTAAGTATACATATCCCGATGGTTTATTCTACATTTGTTCAGGCATACGTTGTTTTTATAAAAGTGTTCAATTTGAAGTTTCGAACAAGTGTTTCCAAGGAATGGATTAAGCATGTAGTAAAATTTCGAGTTTAAAAGACCTTGAAAATTTGGTTCCCGAAGCAGTCACCAAACCAAATTTTCAGGCTTTTTGAAACTCGAAATTTTACTTCATGCGTTACCTGTACAAGACACTGATTTAACTTGAAGTTCAAAATTTGCAGCCTTAACAGTGTATTTCTTGAATAATTTTCTCACTTATCACTTGGTGAAACATTTTAAAATATTGATAATGAAGGTTTAAATTAAATTACACTTGGTTTGTTTCACAATTTTTTACTTTACTATTTACTCGACAGTGTATTTTAAACTTTTTAGTCATAATTATTAAAACACATAACTAAATCACCCTCTAATAGGATTAAAAAAATAGTCGGGTATGATTAAAATTGGTTCAAAATAATAGTTGCTCTATTGTACTAAAAATGTGATTAACATACAGCGTTAATCACATTTTTAGTACAATAGAGCAACTATTATTTTGAACCAATTTTAATTGTGTTCTAGTCAAGAATGTGTTGTTGTTGCAAACGATGCGACTGTAAAAGGGGGAACTTATTACCCAGTGACAGTGAAAAAACATGTTCGAGCTCAGGAAATCGCCCAAGAAAATAACTTGCCATGCATTTATCTAGTCGATAGCGGTGGTGCGAATTTACCGCACCAGTCTGAAGTCTTTCCGGATAAAAATCATTTCGGTAGGATTTTTTACAATCAAGCAAATATGTCTTCAGAAGGAATAGCTCAAGTAAGTAGTTTTCATATTAATTTGTGTACGAAACACAGGGTTCAGAAATATGAAAATTATCAAAATATCTGATATAAAGTAAAGTAAAGTAAGTTTTTATTTCCAATTTAAATGAATACATTCCTGGATGAGTCAATATTGTTGCAGTATATTAGTATACATATAAAAATGAATATATTAGTAATTGGTAGCTTAATGTAATGTTAGTAAAGAAACTGACAAACAAAAAGTGAATATAAATAAGTAAAAAAAGACAATGTAACATACAAATTAAAACTTAAAACTAAGGTGTATAACATTTTAAAAATTACTGTATAGAGTAAAATGATATACGTAATAAATACAGGCATAAGAATTACATATAGGAACACATAACACATTGCAAATAGTACAGAACAGTTTATACAAGTTAAAACTTAAATATAACGTGTAAAACATATTAAAATTAAGTGTAGATATAAAATAATATTATATAACTGACAAAAAAAAATAAATTGCGTACTGGGACAGTTATTTACATGTTTTAAAGATCTTTAAGATAGTCTTCATATTCTGTAACAGTATAGAAAGAATTTTCTTCTATTATTCGTTTAATGGTATTGATAAAAGTCCTTTTCGGCATCTCTTTTATTCTATTAGGTAATTTATTATAAATATTAATACATTGCACAATACATGCGTTTTTATAATAACTATGTTTGAACTTTGGATGTCTTATAGTTTTTTTTCTGACGTTGTGCTCGTGTTTTATATTCATCAACTTCTTGAAGAAGAAGAATCCATGAAGTTTGATTCACTCTTTAGGACATTTTTTTTATATAACTGAGCCTTTTCGTCGAAACATAAAAGATTTTTTTTATTCTACAGCAAAAAGAGTGCTAAAGAAAGATTATTATTAATAATATTTATTTTATTTTAAGATTGCCGTTGTTCTTGGATCGTGTACTGCTGGCGGTGCTTACGTTCCGGCGATGGCCGACGAATCCGTGATCGTAAAACAACAAGGAACAATCTTTTTGGCTGGTCCACCGTTGGTAAAGGCAGCTACTGGCGAAGAGGTGAGTAGTATGTTGTTATGTTTTAATTTCTCCATATGTAGCATAACTAAAACCAGTGGCAAATTTTAGCATAGTCACACAATTGTTACAAATGTTACTAAAATTTCAAAATTGCTTCGTTTTCGATTAATAGACATTAAACGAAAGCTTAAATATTGTAAGCACATGTAACATGTATAATTGTTTTCTAAAACTGCCTATTAATAGGCAGTTACACATTAAGTTTTATTTTATAAGAAATATAAACATTATAACTTGATCTGTTTTAGAAGTATTTCATGTTTTGAATGAATTTTTTAAATACCTGCAATACCCAAATGTGATGCCACAAACCAGGGAATGGGACGTTTCATCGCCGGGCCAGTTCATCGCCTGGCCAGTTCATCGCCGGGCCAGTTCATCGCCAGGCCAGTTCATCGCCGGCTGTTTCATTGCCAAGCCAGTTTATCGCCAGGCCAATTGCGATAGGATATGTCAGGATAGGTTAGGATAGATTTAGATGAGTCAGGATAGGAAAGGATAGGTTAGGATAGGTTAGGGTAGGTTAGGATAGGCTAGGATAGGTTAAGATAGGTTAGGATGGGTTAGGATAGGTTTGGATAGGTTAGGACAGGGTAGGAGTTACTGTTTTCGTCGAAAATATATATATGTCCTCTGTGGATAAGCTTTTCTTTCCCTCTTTTGGTCAAAATTTGTGTTTCCATACTTGCAAATAGTAAACCTTAATCTGAATGGCACTCAATGACATATCAAAAAATGACAGCATTCTCATTCGATTGTTATTAAGTTTGAGTAACGATTACTTGGTTATAAAGCCTAATATTAAATTAGTGGACAATTTCCAGAATTGGGTAATATTTTAAATTTTATCATTAGATATGATCTTTCGTTCAAAATGTATTTTATAAAAATATTGGCGATGAACAGGCCTGTTGATGAAACGGCCGGTGATGAACTGGCCCGGCGATGAAACGGCGGTGATGAATCGGCGGCGATGAAACGTCCTAGACCGCACAAACCATATTGAATGAAGCAGACCTTGATTTTTCACGTCACAGGAACAAGTATTCGCGTGACGTCATCGATCACGTAAGGTCGACTAGATTGAGTTGGGTTGACCCAACCTATAATATATATTACCTTGAATTAAGACGTCACGTGAAGAATTTTTCGCGTGACATCATCTGTCAAGGTCTTCAATCGCGTAAGGTTGGCTAGATTACGATGAGCCAACCTTGCAAGTTTAAATTTTGACGTAACCTGAAGAATTCCACGCGTTACGTCAGCGGTCAAGGTCATCAATCGCGTAAGGTCAGCTAGGTTAAATTGAGTCGACCTTCCTTGTTTAACAACCTTGAATTATGACGTCACGTCAACTTTCCACGCGTGAACTCATCAGCCAAGAAGTATAACCGCGTAAGGTCGATTATATTAAATTGAGTTGACCTCATAAGTTTAATAACCTTGATTTTTGACCTCACGTAAGGAATTTCCCGTGTGACGTTATTCGTCGAGGTCATTAACGCGAAAGGCCGACTATATTGAATTAATTTCGTGTGAAGAATTACCAATATAAATAATAAATTCTGTAAGTTCCACTAGAACTCTTCTTTTAAGTACACATTTGTTGATTTTATAAAAGCGTTTAATGTAAAATGAGTGTGTCCACTCTTTGATTAAGCATGAAGATTGTACAAATATGGACTAACATATTTAATTCTTAGGTATCAGCTGAAGATTTAGGTGGCGCAGACCTGCACTGTACCACTTCAGGCGTTACTGATCACTACGCACTAAATGACGAACACGCCTTGCACATCGCCAGACAAATCGTCATGAATCTCAACAAAAAACCCACGGAAACCTTCGACGAACCTTTTGAACCTCCAGTATACAGCAGCGAGGAAATGTACGGGATAATTGACCAAGATCTCTTTAAATCCTTCGATGTGCGCGAGGTAATTGCCCGTGTGTTCGACGGTTCCAAATTTGACGAATTCAAGAAAAAGTACGGCGAAACATTGGTGTGTGGATTCTCTAAGTTATATGGAAAAACAGTCGGCATAATTGGAAATAATGGAGTGCTGTTTTCAGAGAGTGCCGTCAAAGGGGCGCATTTTGTCGAGTTGTGTACGCAGAGGAATATTCCGTTGATATTTTTACAAAATATAACAGGCAAGTAGATAATTATCATAAACTTTTACTAGTTTCAAAATAAAGTAGATCAGATAGATCATTGCAGTAGCCAGTGTGGGAGCAAAATGTAACACTTGCTAACCCCCGGGCCCCTATTCATAGCACCGATGCAATTTGTCATTGGTGCGATATCGCATTGAAATGACGTTGTTTTCAGAGATGATAAATTGCATCAGTACTGTGAATACGGGCCCAGGACATTAAGGAATCATAAATAAATCTTTACCACTTGATGTGAAAATAATTTCATAAGTTTTTAGGTGCCATTAATGCTATAATACAACATTATTAATTTTTTGTTAGTAAATTACTTTTTAGACTTTTTTAAACTCAAAATTTTATGTCAAGCACCACGCTTATAAAACACTGAAATATTGTGAAGTTATATATTTAAATAACAAAATATTTACATTCTTTCAGCACATTCTTAAATAACAGAATGCATCAAATAGACCTATCTATTTGATGCATTCTATTATTTAAGAATGTGCTGAAAGAATGTAAATATTTTGTTATTTAAATATATAACTTCACAATATTTCAGTGTTTTATAAACGTGGTGCTTGACGTAAAATTTTGAGTTTAAAAAAGCCTAAAAATTTGGATTTGCCGGGCTCGCTTCGCTCCACCCGGCAAATCTAAATTTTCAGGTTATTCTGAACTCGAAATTTTACTTCATGCTTAATCTGGGAATGGAAACACTTGTTTGAAACTCCATAAAATCAACGAAAATTTACAGCATAAGCATTCTCTTCTTAGTCATAACTTCATAGCTTGCCATTGCGGTCGGCCCTTTGCTTCTCTGGTACTATTGTGTATTGGTTGCTCTGTGTAGTGTTTTATTTGATCAAGGCAGCATGATTGAGACCTACCTCTCGCTATTTTCTCCTGAAAAATTAGTTTTTTGACGTTATCTTATCTTCTGTGTGTAATGTGGCCGAAATATTGCAGAATGTGTTTGCAACATGTAGTAGAGAGTCTTTCTTTTATACTGAGTTTGTTTAGTCCATGGTGTGCGCAATATCCTTCTCCATCACCACATTTCAAAGGCGTCTTTTCGGTGCATGTCTGATGTGTTTATGGTCTAGGATTCACCGCATTTACAGGGTGTCTACGCTAACCCGTTCGGTAAAAATGTATGCACTAAAAATTTGACAAAAATCCAAGTCATACGGTTGAATCAGTTCTCCTTATGTGAAATATTTTCAACTTTCTATCACATCCTGTTCCACTGGAAGTAGCACCAAATTTGTTATTTTAAATAGAACACCCTATATAGTAGTAACTTTTTGGATTCCTCGTTTAAATTGCAACATATGTACACTTATCTTCTATAGTTTTCAAGAAAAAAAAATTTCTAAAATTTTGTCCTCTAAAAGGCATCTTGAAATCTTACACACAGATTTCAAGATGTCTTTTAGAGGTCAAAATTTTAGAAATATTTTTTTTAAGATAAGATGAAAATATGATTTATATCTCTACTTCTATCTAGTGTATATAGTGCAACGGCAACCCCATAAACTTTTAACGAACAGGTTAGCTTAGACATCATGTACATTATGTATATTTAAAATAAAAAATCCCACTATGTAATATAATAAGTCATTCATAGAAATCATAAAAATTGGTGCAGAGTTTTACCTAAAATCAATTTCTATAACTGCTCTACCGTTAGTAAGGTAACGAAGTTTGGTGTATGTTTTGTCTGTAGATGAAAAATTTTCAATATTAAGGGCCAGTTGCACCAAACACGTTGAACTGGTTCAACTCTGAACTGTCATCTAGAACACAAGTTCAGCTTGAACTCGAGTTCAACATTTTTGGTGCAACTGGGCTTGAATGTTTAAAGTTTTTACTGTGTTTTTTGTGTATTGTAGGATTTATGGTCGGTAGACAAGCAGAAACTGGTGGGATTGCTAAAAATGGTGCCAAATTAGTGACGGCAGTGGCGTGCGCGAAAGTCCCGAAAATTACGCTTATCATTGGAGGTTCTTACGGAGCAGGAAATTACGGTAACAAACTTACAAATGCAACACATTATTTGATTATCATAAATGTTATTATTATTATTACAGGTATGTGTGGACGTGCGTACTCACCGAGATTCCTGTACATG
Organism: Philonthus cognatus; assembly: GCA_932526585.2. NCBI lineage: Eukaryota > Metazoa > Arthropoda > Insecta > Coleoptera > Staphylinidae > Philonthus > Philonthus cognatus. Next base: position 62,763,956 of record OW052248.1, on the reverse strand, counting down.
TGGCCGAATGCAAGAATTGCGGTAATGGGGGGACCTCAAGCTGCGGGCGTGCTTTCACAAGTAGCAGCCAAGACAAAAGGCAAACAATGGACACAAAAAGACGTAGAGGACTTTGAAAAGCCGATTATCGATAAGTTTGAAAAAGAGAGTTCGCCGTATTTCAGCAGTGCTAGGTAAATGATATATAACAAGGCCGTAGCCAGGGGAGGGATATGGGAATTCAAACTTCCCTCCAAAATTAAGCAGCCCTGTGAAAGGAAAAACAATATTTTTACCATTAAAACCCCCCGAAATTAAACTAATTATAACCCCCCCCCAATTTTGTTTCTAGCTATGCCCTTATATAACAAGGTTTCTTCTCTAAACTAGTGGTCTCCAAACTTTTTTTCTTGCTATTTACACAGTGAAGCAAGCTAAGGTTCAAGACGTTTATAACCAAACCTAAAGCCTATATGAAATAGAACTAATTCTTAAGACAAAGATTTGGTATAGAAATTTTGTCTCAAAAAATGTTATGAAATGTATTACACGATGCCAATTTAGTTAAAAAAATAATAATCTAAAGGCATGCGCACAATGTAAACAGCTGACGGTTAATTTTAAAAATTGTAGAGTAGTCAGTGTTTTATTAATAAATATGATTACTTTGGGATAGGTATAACAATGTCCATACTAAACCTATATTATGTTTGTGAACGTTTGCCAACACAATTAATATTTGGTGTGGATGATAACTGCAAACACGAATGAATGCTGATTCACTTGAAATATCAGGAAATGCGAACAAACATTAATTCTTGATTATCGTCTACAACAAACAGTACTCATGTTTGCAAACGTTCACGAATGCCATGTTCGTTTGGTAATTATAGCAATAGAACGAAGTATTTATTCAATAAAAACTGAAATGCAACGAAATTTAACAAATACAAAATATTAAAGTAGAAATTGTTGTGCTCATGGTTCAGATGTTTACTAATTGCGCTATTAAGGCAGCAACGTTGCGGCATTGCATCATAAATGTTTTATTACAATAACTAGTTGCGTTACACAAGAATTGATTGTTTAATACTATTAATATTAAATAATTAAACACCTTGTAAACACAAACGACAAGAAAGGAGATTTACAATTCTGCCGCTGAGGTTAAGTTTGTATACAAACTCACGTCAATCAAGCCTTCATACTAAAATGGGATGAAAATAGAACATTTCGTACAAGAATTTAGTATCGGCCCATTTTCTATATTACCTGGTGTTAAAAAATTGAATCCAATTTTTTTGCCTTAAGAATTAGTATCATGTAATATAGCCGTAACACCATAGTTATTTTTTTGTTTAAAACCGTTGTTTTAAAATGTGACGCTTATACAATATTTTACCGTTAATCACTGGCGAAATACACGACACTAACTTCCTCTGACCTCTGCTCTAAGCCAAATCATTAAATATAGCAGAAATTATATTCTTTAAGGTATTTTTTATATATAGAAAATTCACCTGTAATGTGAGTACAGTAAATCTTTCATTTGAATATACAAAACCTGGTGTATATGCCGAAAATGTTTAGACGTTCGTTGATTTTATAAAAGGGTTCAATTTGAAGCTTCTAACAAGTGTTTCCAATCCCAGATTAAACATGAAGTAAAATTTCGAGTTCAGAAAAGCCTGGAAATTTGGATTTGCCGGGCAAAGCGAAGCAAGCCAGCCAAATCCAAATTTTCAGGGTTCTCTAAACTTGAAATTTTACTCCATGTGCCACTGGTATAAAACATTGATTGCTTGTGTGGTTTAAAATATACTGATTATGTTTGTTTTCATGTTAATACATTTTACAAATATTTATTTTGTCCAACCAAATCTTGCGCTTTCAAAGTTTGAGCATTTATAATACAATTTAAGGTTTACGTCCAGCAAATCTAAATTTTCAGGCTTTCCTAAACTCGAAATTTTTTTATCATGCTTAATCTGGGAGTAGAAAACACTCGTTTAAAGTAGATATGGGTCGTTCATGAATGATTTGTTTGAAAAGAACGATTCTGTACAGTGATTTGAATGAACTGATTCCATATTTCAAGAAGAATTGATTCTTTAATGATTCATTCACTCGAGACCACCCACCGTACGATTTTGGTCGAGTGGAATCGTATTCCCGATTTGGATTTATACATGTAGTCTGAATCTGCCCGAATCGGATGACTAATTCGTTCGCTCGAATCTGCGCGCAACTTTAACTTCGCTTTGTACATGAGATCTGAATCTGAATCCGCCCAAATCGGATGATTAATGAGTTTGCGCGCATCCGCGCATTACTTCAACTCCGCGCACAACTTCAACTCCGCTTTGTACATGCGATCTGAATCTGAATCTGCCCGAATCGGATGACTAACGCGTTTGCTCGAATCCGCCGCACAACTTCAATTCCGCTTTGTACATGCGATCTGAATCTGAATCCGCCCGAATAGGATGACTAATGCGTTTGATCGAATCCGCGCACAACTTGGATCCGCCCGAAACGATTTTTTACGACTTGCAGAAACGAACCCACTGCGCCAGCCTTTGTTGGTATTTTGTACGACTCAACACGTAATTTTATCAGCTAATGTTTGTTCTCTACTTATGAGACAAATCACAGAATATATGCAAGATGAATTCAAGCCACCGAAGTTTTATTTGGAACAGCTTTACTACTGAAAAGGCAAAATTATTTGATAATTTAAAAATAAATATAATAAAACATTTTGATTTATAGTTAAATTTGCAAGTATTTTTTACAGCCACATATCTCCAATAAACCTATCATCTTTGCTTGAATTATACAAGTCAATTCCTTTAAAACGGTATTCGCTCGTTTAACTGATATTGGGTCAGTCGTCTATCTCAGCACCGTTCGGTATGGAACAAACATATATTATTATTATTGTCAGTATTATTATTACTATTAGTATTATTATTCAATTTTCGCGTACAATATAGAGGGAGATTGAGGCGAGATCAAACTGTATTATTATTGAATTTTGCACGTAGTTAATTGACGGTAAGTAAATGGTTATGGATTATGAAACAAGTGTCTATCACTATAGAGGGAGATATTATTATTATTATTATTATAAGTGATTCGTTTATGAACGATTCATAAAAAACGAATCACTTTTAAGAAATGATTCGGTTGATTCGAATCACCTGAAAGATTCGAACTTCCCATATCTAGTTTAAAGCTTCAAATTGAACGCTTATCAAAAACAACGAATCCTTGAAAACTTAAAAAAAAAAATTCACTGTAAATATTAATGTTACAACTTAGAAAAAGGATGTAGATATATATACAAAGATAAATATAAATGAAGTGTAGAAAGATAACCACAAATAAAATATAAAGATAGTTCTATATAATACCAAATATGTCAGAAAATTTTAAATGTTAACAAATAATATACATTGTTGTATTCTTTCTTCGTTCACACTTTATAAATGTTTAAAGTGTCAAGAAAAATACAACCGTGTTAATTATTCGCTAATTATATTCTTCACGTAAGTCAAAAACATACCATTTAAATGCTGATTTCGGTATGTTCGATTTGCTCTGAAAAGCAATTTCATAATCTATTACTTTTATAGGATATGGGATGACGGAATCATTGATCCAAAGGACACGAGAAAAGTCTTGGGTATGAGTTTAGCGGCCGCCTTAAACAGCGAAAAGAAAAACACTAAATTTGGCGTCTTCCGAATGTAATGTAATTCCTAATTTTAATATTATTTGAAATAAAACAACGCAGTTGGGAGGGTTTCACTTTTATTGTTGAACACTGCAACATGTTTCACCACACAGTGGCTTCATCAGGCAGATGAAATAATAACGATTTATTTCATCTGCCTGATGAAGCCACTGTGTGGTGAAACATGTTGCAGTGTTCAACAATAAAAGTGAAACCCTCCCAACTGCGTTGTTTTATTTCAAATAGTATTATGGAGTTTCATCATGTATCCGCCTCATCAATTAAATACCTAATTTTAATTGTTATAAATAAATGATATTTTATTGTTAAAAATTTGAATGTGTTTCAATATGCCAGGTTTCACTAACGTTAGTTTAATCGACTAATTCATCAATTAAAATCTAGTAATAGTTACATACATAATCCGTTCCTGTTCTACCCATCGGGTGTAGAGGGTAATAGTCACATACAAGTCAAAAAATCAATCAGTTTATATGACAATTGATGTTTATGACATGAAAAATATCTATTCCAATCGGCAAATAAGATTTAATTGAAGTTAGTGAAACCGGACATAACCTAATTGCTATAAATGGATAACATTTTATTGTTAAAAATTAAAATATATTTTAATATTTACACTAAATATATTGTTAAACCTACTTCTCCACTTTAGTAACATCCCGTTTTTCAATCGACCTCAAATGTTTCCTCTTCATGTTCTTGATTTTACTCGTATTAGTGATAACCTGCACGACTTCCGATTTTTTCCTGTTTTCCTCTTGACGTTTCAAGTTGTTACGCCTGCGCTCCTTCTTTTCCTCCTTTTCCGTGGCCCTGGCCTCTTTTGCGGCTTTGGATAATTCCTTGACACGAAGGAGTTCTTTACGCAGGGCTTCCTTCTTTTCGAAGCTGTTGCGAATCCCTCGGGTTTTTATTATGGAGTTGAAACGTTTACGCTCGGTTTTCCACACGCGGCCCGACACCGGTTTTCCGCGTGGTTTCTGTTCGACTTTTTTCTTTTCTCTAAAATATTAATTAACATAATGATGTGAGAACTGTTTGTCTCTGTTTTATATGTTAGCATAAAACTAATTGGGGATAGCAGATTGAAGTCTGCTGAGTGAAGGGGCACAACTTGAACACAGGTAACACGAGAGCTGATGCAATTTTTAGGCTTTACTAAACTCGAAATTTTACTTTATGCGGTACGCGTACAAAACGCTAATTTCTAGAGAAGTTTAAAATATATATTAATCCCTTTAAAATAATAATAATAAGTTCATGCAAAATAGTTACATCATTTATACACATAACCCACAAAGATAAAATTACGTATATATTTTAAAATTATGATTTAAATTTATGAAACATCACTCCCTTCTTCTTCTTATTCTTGCGTTTTTAATGGCCTCAGCTATATAGCTCTGTTGACCAGCCACAGCGGAAAAGAAAATAGGGGATAGGATAAAGTAAAAAAAGGATTAGGACAAATGGAAAGGAATTACCCTTGAAAAAATGAATTAATAATTAAATAAATGTATCAGTTTCGTGTAATAAAGAATAAAGAATATAGAATGATGTAAGTTTTAATACAATATTTAGATAAAACAGATAAAATAGAAAGAGGGGGAAATAGAAGATGAAGCCATCAGCAACAGACTCAACGAACTGGATATTCAGCATCGCTATTGTAAACGAATAACTTCAAAAGCTACGGGACAGAAAACCAGAATAATAAGAGTTATAACTGGATCACACGATGCCTATTCGAAGTTATTGCACGACAAATTTCGATATTTATGTAAAATCTACTACGTAGAGGAGAGTGCAGCCCCATCGCCAATCCCATTGCCATGTGGGAAATGTAATAAATTCGACCACGTCACTGAACAATGCAAAGAAGCTATTCTATGCGCCAAATGCACAGGCCCACACCCCACCACAACTTGTACTACAGCACTCCCACCAAAATGCCGAGCTTGTGGAGACACTTCACATGGAGCCTGGTCAACTAAATGCCCGAATCGCCCACTGCAACCAATTCAAGGTATCCCCAATGTTAAAATCCACCTAACTAATAAAAAAACTTTGCAAATCGACCCTAAATTAACAAAAGATTCCCGTGTCCATCAATCCATAACCCTGCATGATTATATAATTGATACTTATACAACAGAAATTAATAATAATAACAATAATGATAGACCTGCGTTACTCAAAAAACTTAAAGACAAATTTATCACCTCATTTCGCATAGATACGCATGCGTCGTTCTCGGGAAATCGGATGTTTGTTGTTATGTTTGATTTAGATTTTCCAGAAACTATCCCTACAGTCACCCCAACAGTCGGAGTTCAATCAAGTTCAACAGAAATAGGTAGTATCAATGGCTAATGAGGTGTGCTTTTTATATACCAATATAAATTCTTTCTCCCACAAGTCCCACCTAGTACACCATTATCTCTCCAATAACCCAGTCCAAATAAATATGATGGTGGAAACAAAATCCCGGAATCCCATATCCTTTGGTAACTGGTCTTCCATCCAAATTCCTGCTAGCATATGCAATCGTAACTATCGCGGTGGATCTATAGTCTCAACCCATCCTTCGATATCCTTAGGGAAGGCAAACCCTCCCAGGATAAATAACAATCTCAATGAATGCATACATGCTACTCTCACTTTCTCTGATTTCCAAATCCATGTATTCCTAGTATATATCCATCCTACATCAACAATAGAAGATACCATATTTACCAAAGCCTCCCTCTACGACAATGTTATAATAATAGGTGACTTCAATCTAAATACCGCCAAAAAGAAACACTTAAGACATTTCCTCTCACATTCAAATTTCACTCAAATTAAAACCGATCCTACCTTCATCATGAACCAACACCAAGCCACCACTCCCGACATCCTATTATGTACTAACAATTTAAAACCTCTTATACATTCAATCCAATTAATTCCCGATTTTTGTTCAGACCACCTCTCCATATCATTTAATATGAAAATAAATCAGAATCCCACACAAATACTACCTGAATCCATTCCAGACTACAAACATTCAAACATACCACTTATAACAAACGATCTCCTGCAATTTATCTCCAACCATTCTGATATAGATCCGTCAACCATTTCAAAATATAATTGCCTTTTATCCAAATCAATAGATCACCACACTCCTAAGATCCCTAGACAACATTATAAATATCCATTGCCCAAATTCATCCTACGATTAATTAAATACAAAAGACAGCTGTATAGAGACTATAGACAGTTACAAGACGAACAAATCAAAATGACATTTAATAGACTGAACAAAGATATTAAAAAAATGATATTGGAATACAAAACACATAAATGGATAGAAGCTTGCAGTAATATCAACGACTTACAAGGGAAAAAATATTGGAATGAAATTAAAAAACTTAGCAAATATAAATCTCACAACAGTATAACAGAAATTATTGACCCGACAACGAAACTGAAACGAACAACGGACAAGGACATAGCAGAAACATTTGCAAACCATTTTCAAAAAATATACAGAATGACATTTGACACATCATTTGATCACGCATTTTACCATACAATAAATAACTGGTATGAAAACCATTTTTGCACTAACCCACCAACCTACCCTCCTACAGATGACATTCTAGACGAACAGACTTACTACGAAATTCTTAAAACATGTAAAAATACAGCTCCTGGACATGACAAAGTACATCGACAAATTTTGAAAGCACTCCCTCATCCCATCCACTCATACATCCTTCAAATGCTCAACTACAATTACTTCCACCAGATATTCCCTTCTGAATGGAAACACGGTATTGTCACGTGTATCCATAAACACAACACAGATCCCCTAGCAGCACACAATTATCGCCCCATCACCCTCCTACCTGTCCTTGGAAAGATGTATGAATCTCTACTAAAACACAAAATCCTTAGCCAAATAAAACAACATATTCCCCTTTACCAATTTGGATTTCTCCCTAAACGCTCCACAACACTCCCTTTAACTATCCTGACATCCAACTGCCAAACCACTCACCTAGAAGGTAACAAATCCGCCGTGCTATTCTTGGACATAGCCAAGGCCTTCGATTCCGTATGGCATCGAGGCCTATTGTATAAGTGCAGCACCCTTAACCTCCCTAATCACCTCATTATCCTCATCCAAAAATTCCTCCAAAATCGTACACTACAAATCCGAATCCGAAAAACTTTATCCTCTACATTCCACCCTGAACAAGGTGTACCCCAAGGATCCCCACTATCTCCACTTCTTTACAATATATATTGCTACGACCTATATCACCCTAATCCCAACTTCATTAACTTCAATCGCTATCCCCTCCAGTTTGCCGATGATACAGCCCTAATTTCCCATTCTTCTACCCTGCCACGAGCCTTAGATTCCCTACAAAAAATCATAGATAAAAGCTCCAGGTGGTTCTCCAAATGGAGATTAAAAATAAACCCTAACAAATCCCAACTGCTACTACCCTATCATCGAATACCACCCAATCCTCTATCAGTATCCATTAACGGAACAATAATTACCCCCTCCCCCATTTGCAAATACCTTGGTATCCATCTAGATCCTAAATTCTCCTTTAAAAAGCACACCTCATTAATTAAACCAAATGTTATAAAGCGAGCCAAATATTTCCGCTGTCTCACCTACAAAAATCTAGGAGTCAGTACAAAGACCTGTACTAAAATATACAAAATGATATGCCGCCCTATCATTGACTACAGTTCAATCCTATATATCAACCCCTGTAAATCCACCCTGAATAACCTCGAGGTAGCGGAGAGATCTTCCCTGCGCACGCTAACCAAGCTTCGCCATCCTCAGAACCCGCTCCATAACCCTTCCAATATCCTTCTATATCAAACAACAAACATAACACCAATAAAAGATAGACTGCGATTTCTCGCTGAACGTTTCGCATGTAACGAAAGCAACTTCGAATTATTAAACAAATTATGCATCCCGAGAAACCCCCATATACCCCCCAAATATAAAAACCCTCCCATAACCCTATTCGAATACATTTCCTCATTACATCCCAATTTCCAACCTTGAAACGGAAACGCATTAATATTAAGTCGATGGGCAGAAAGGTTTTTAGTCGATAGCCCTTACTTGGAACCTACATGCGTGTCACAAACCAAATATTATTACTAAAATGTATTATATATAACAACTTAAATTAATGTATGTTCTAGAGTAATAAAGATTTGATAGTAGTAGAAAGAGGGGCTGGGTGACCAGTTGCTATAAGACGAGAGTACACATTTTTACATTTCTCAGAATAATTGTTACATGAGAAGAATATACGATTCAAATCCCCAATGTCACCACAAGAACAGTTTGGAGAACTTATGCTTCCTATTTTGTATAAATGACTGGGAGAAGAGTTGTGACCCATCTTCATACGAATAATGGAGGTCACGAATCTTCTTCCTCTAACTTTTGGATCAAAGAACCAAACACTGGTAGGGATTACAGGGAAACATCACTCCCTCAACGGCCCTTTTGCTGTGGCGCAATCGTAAAAATATTTAAACATAACCTCAAACTTACATCTGTTTTCTGGTAGCGGATTCTGCTTTAATCTCTGCTTGATTATTCTCCTCAGATTCATTACTTTTAGGTTTAATTAAATCTTCCATTTTAACAACTTTATCCTTATTATTAACACCCATTTTCAGAATATTAACTTGAATTAAAAACTCGTGCACAAATGCAAAACAAAAACCACGTGTTGGTTAAATCGCTGCCAATCTTAAATAAATTAATGTCCCCAATAGACAGGACCGTAATGAAAATGTTGAGAATTAAATAGATATAACAATAAAAATTCACCGTTTAAATCACTTTCCGCTTTGCAACTTATATTTTAATTCAAGTCCCATACAGCGGATTCAACCCACACATGCTTGTTTAATTTACTGTTAATGCATAAATATTTCATTACGGTTCTGTCGATTAATTTTCACGCCCTTGTATTGGCAGCACTGCACCCGATCGTCAATCAACACAATGCTGTCAGTTGAGGCATGACGCTAGGCCAGTGATGTCGTTCGCGTTCCAGTGATTATCATTACGAAATACAGTGCAATCGGTGTGTGTGTGTGCAGTGTGAAGAATATGCAATACTCTCATCACTTGTAATTCACGTGCTGTCGTCCTTTGTTTATCCAAATCGCCAGTGAAGAAGTTCATCAACAATGGCCAAGAGGTTAACCGAGGAAATGGTCATAGCCAGAACCAAAATATCTGACTTGTCCAAGATTAAAAGGCTTAACTGCTGGTATGTTGGTATTTAATGATTACGAGAATTGTTGGATTTTATTATAAAAAGTCTGTTTACAATAAAACAATGATTGTTTATTTAAAAAAATGAATGGGGTGTTGTAGGGGTAGTGAGCTAGTGGACGTGTCACTTTTGAGGAGGATGCCCGCTGTTGAAGTTTTATCACTCAGGTAAGTTTTTATTTTTCTACAAAATTTAATTATAATTAATAATTAGTGTAGTTTCGTTCATTATTAAAGCCAAGGCTTAGTTGGAGCCCTTAATAAAAATAATCCACTTCATTTGTAATTCTTAAAGTACATTCAAAATATAATACAAATATAAATCGATAATAATAAAACAAGAATGCAACTCTAAATAATTACAAACCATAAGGCAAAATTCAGTTAAGCATAAATGCAATTAACCATCACAAACAAAACTAAAATTATTATGCATGGCAACGAGTTTTAATTTTTGTTTTGTTTGTATTTACTGATGTAAAGTTAATTACTCAGTATTTTCAATATTTAACACTTATTTAATATTAAGTAGATTATTTTATTCTGGGTGAGGTTAAAATAACTTGATGTTTTTATATAACGAATATCAATTCTATTTTCTTACCCGAGAAACTTGTGAATATTACAATATAATATATTTAGAAACTTTAATTAGCTTGCTTAACGAAGTTTATTGAATTTAATCGGAGTAAGTAATATTTTTACTGTCTTGCGTTCGAGAGTCAAATCAGAAGTGCCCGAAATAAAATCTAATTGTAATGAATAATGGTTCTTCGCGTAAGAAGGGGCACGCATAAGCCGGGGTGAACTTTATCATCTTTGGCGGAATTTTTCTATTAAGTACAAATTCTAATTAACTATTTATTCTTCCCAGGCTTATCTGTGCTCTAGCATTAGCAAATGCACTCTGATAATAACATTTAGCAATGAATAATATTTAAGTAAAAATAAACAACAAACATCAATAAGTGAAACAAATATAAATAACTTTAAATATGATTATCAAAAATGCATGATACTAAAGTATTAAATTATATAAATGAAATAAATATACAGATGGGTACATTACACTGCCTTTCATTTATTTAATTTATTATTTGAGTTGCCCAGATGCAAAACCAGCCGTACACCAATTTTTTTTATTATGAGGTTTTGATATCCCTGGATTCTAGGCTACATTAAAAAATAAATATGTAATAGTGAAAAGCTTTAAATAATGTGATTCGATAATTTATTTTGAGTAGAAATTCTAATAATATAAATGAGGTGCTTGATGCTTCTCCAATAAACAATCGATAAACATTAATAACAAATGTTTAGTCGTTAATTTTGAAGGTAATTTTTATTTTATGTTAAATTCATCGATTTCGGCGAATTTTCCTTGAATCTCTTAATTTTAATGATTCTTTTTTTATCAATATTCTTGATGAAATTGACAAAACAGAAAAAAAATCCTTGTGTATATTTTAAACTTCACACTAAATCAGTGTTTTATACGCGTGGCGCATGAAGTAAAATTTCGAGTTTAGAAAAGCCCAGAAAATTTGTCTCGGGTCGCTGCGCGACCCTCGACAAATTTTCACGGGGCTTTTCTAAACTCGAAATTTTACTTCATGCTTAGTCTGGGAGTGGAAAACACTTGTTTAAAGCTCTAAATTGAACTTAAAAAAAAATAGGGTATATCTGCAATTGTTGTATCAATTTCATGATATGTCATTATTTTTATAAAATCACATAACTTTTTCTTAATTATTTTAACTATACATTTTCTGACATTCGTTGATTTTTAAAAGAGTTCAATTTGAAGCTTTAAACGAATGTTTTCCACTCCCAGACTAAGCATGAAGTAAAATTTCGAGTTTAGAAAAGCCCCGTGAAAATTTGTCGAGGGTCGCGTAGCGACCCGAGACAAATTTTCTGGGCTTTTCTAAACTCGAAATTTTACTTCATGCGCTACGCGTATAAAACACAGATTTTAAGTGAAGTTCGAATATACATAAATTTGACAATATTATAGCTGAATGCCGAAACATAGGTTTTCGCATGTTCCATCTATAAACCATAGCACACATATGAAGTTTTCTGTCTCTTTTCACACATGTAATCTGATGACATCAAACTATGTTCGTATTACATGTATTGGTGCAGAAAGCACTACAAATCAAGGAAACAATGGGACACCTCTCGTGAATGCGACCAGATCGTAACCTCTAAAAATGATGTGTTATATTTAACTTACTATGAGGAATTTATTAACTTATGTTAAGTTAATTGTAGTAATTACAACTCATATAAGTAAAAGTGCGTCAATGGCATCAGGTAGTATTTCCCTTTCAAGACCCTTTCCTATTTTGCATTCGGTTCCGGAACGCTAGATGTTATAACAAGGCGTGAAATTCGGGCCCATCCCCCGCAGAAATGTATTCATTACATAGCGGTCGGGGGGTCCTACCGATTTTTAGAGGTTACGATCAGGTCCTCAAATTTTGAAGAGAGACACCCTCTATAAGCGCGGGAGTATAATGGAAGAAAAGAAACCACAATTTATGGTGTGTCAATGTTACAATTTATGACTTTATCTGTTAGAATAGCAGGTAGTTTCCCTTTTTTCGCTTTTTAAAGTGTTTTAAACGGTTGTTCATGTTCATTTGATGACTCCAACAATTTAACTCATTAATCAATATTGTTATGCAATGGTATTATTTGGTTACGTTTTAATCAAATCGATTAAATAGAGCACGCTAATTTGGCAATAAAAAAAAATGCAAAATAAGGTTATGATCTGGGTTTAAAATGTGTTTAAGACATGTTTAAAACACGTTTAAAACGTGTTTAAAACAGAATATCCCGGGCATTTTTCTTTTGTGTATATATCCCGATAATTACAGCGTTTTTTTAAAGTTGTGAGAAATCGTTGTTTTAATGCGTTTAATTAAGGGCTTTAAACGAGTGTTTTCCACTCCCAGACTAAGCATGAAGTAAAATTTCGAGTTTAGAAAAGCCTAAGAATTTGGATTGGCCGCGTAGCGAAGCGGAGCGGCCAATCCAAATTAGGCTTTTCTAAACTCGAAATTTTACGTCATGCGTCACGCTTAAAAACACTGATTTACAGTGAAGTTCAAAAAACACACACTTACAACAACGGTTATAGGCAACCTAATATACGTTAGAGTTATTGTGTTACCTATAATCACTGCTTTAAACAATTTTTTCAGCGCTGATTTTGACTCACGTTTTATCCACATTTACATATTAGATTGCTAAAGCCGTATATTTTAAACTTTACGATATTTCAGTGTTTTATACGCGTGGCGCATGAAGTAAAATTTCGAGTTTAGAAAAGCCTAATTTGGATTTTCCGCTCCGCTTCGCTACGCGGCCAATCCAAATTTTCAGGCTTTTCTAAACTCGAAATTTTACTTCATGCTTAGTCTGGGAGTGGAAAACCCTCGTTTAAAGATTCAAATTGAAATCTTGAACACAACGAACGTCGAAAAATGTACTGTGTATGCTTACGTATACCTGAAAGAAAAAATCCCTGTATTTAAAAACCACATTTATGCACATAATAAAATGTTATGTTTGATAATATAATTTGAAATATCTTAAACAATTTAGCTAAAATTTAAAAACAAAAATTTTCAATGAACTTATATAAAATATAATTTAGCAAATATTTATTTTTAGCATCTAAGATAATAAAAAACGGTTTTAAACAAATACAAGGTATAAAACATGTTTTAAGCAAATTTAAAATTTAAAACATGTTTAAAACGAAACCGTTTAAAACACGACGGCTGTTTTTAAACATGTTTAAAACACTGTTTTAAAACAAAGTGTTTTTAACATAACAACCCTGGTTATGATTGATCATCTATTTTATTTCATTTATTTTCGGAATCTCCTTTTACATAAATTTATAATATTAGTATATTTATATATACAGAGTGGATAACAGAATAATAACAATTGTATTAGACATGTTCATGTTAGTGTTCCAATCCCAGATTAAGCATGAAGTAAAATTTTGCTTCCAAAGGCTACTTGTTTAAGTCGTGACAATTGTGAATTTTTCATAATACTTTTTTTTAAGTTTGCTTTTAATTTATTAACAAAAGAAGATAGCAAATTTTTTTCTCTACAAAGTTTATTCAGAAAAATTTGCTCGTTTGAAATATCTAAAATAATAGGTATGTATCTGGGTAAAAAAATGTCGATGACGTCATTACTTCAGTTTCAAAATTTAGAAAAATATGCAATTTTGGATTAAAATGGACCTTACTCAATCCCATTTATGAACCTTTTTTCAGGTTTTTTTCTACCGTTTTTCCTTTTCTAATAATAGAGCAGAGACATCAAGTTTCGCTCACCCTGTACATTTTGTATGTAAAATGCCAATCTTTTGTTTTTTTTAAAGAGTGCCTTAGAAACTGTCGAGTAACTCACTTATTTGACAACTCCCAAGACCCATAATTTGCTTATATATCACCCCTGAAGACGGGCATCCAACGATATATATTTTACCAATTGTGATGTATTTTAAACTAACGAGTGTCTTCCACTTCCAGACTAAGCATGAAGTAAAATTTCGAGTTAAGAAAAGCCCCGCGTAGAAAATTTTCACGGAGCTTTTCTAAACTCGAAATTTTACTTCATGCGCCACGCGTATAAAACACTGATTTAAAGTGAAGTTAAAAGCGCACTGAAAACCAACCCAACTTCGATATTTTTCAAAATTGGATGTGTTATTTTCTATCCATGGTGTAATTCTTCAGATATTCGTTATTTTCTTGTAAAAAAACTTCGATACCATGTAGTCCTTCGGTCTCCGAAGACCATAATTGGTCCTTCGAGCTGTAGCCTTTGTAAAATGGTAATAAACTTAGTCATCTAAAGTGATCCTCCAATTTAAAACTTCTAAGAACAAGTGTTGTCCACTCCCAGACTAAGCATGAAGTAAAATTTCGAGTTTAGAAAAGCCCCGCGTAGAAAATTTGTCGAGGGTCGCGCAGCGACCCGAGACAAATTTTCACGGGGCTTTTCTAAACTCGAAATTTTACTTCATGCGCCACGCGTATAAACCACTGATTTACAGTAAAGTTAAAAATATATAACGCTTAGATGTGATGATGATCAATATATACCAAGATGTAAACGTCAGATACGTTTTAAAAAAAAAAATTGACCTAAAATTGTACACGTAGACATAATTCACGACTTTATTTTACAAATGTCGTATTAATTATAATTACATTTTAAATAATTTCATAAATATCAAATAAATCTTTTTATCAAAACCACCCCAAACCGGACAAAAGATAACGCCACGCGCCGGCTGAAAACAGATGGACTTCTTACTACCTGCTAATATCGGGTTGTCATTGACACCCCAAAAAATGCGGTTGGTGTTCATAATGGATTACCCCTTGAGTGCTCGGTTTCTTTCCCCTTACCCTCCAACATTTTAGGAAAGAGATAGAAATCGGAAGAGTTTGGAGTTTTTGGTCTAGTCGCGATGGCTGGAGAATGGGGTGAAGGTGAATGCATGGATGAAGGAAAATGAGAAGAAGATGGAAGCACAGAAAAGGCAGCAGTGTATAGAAAGGAGTAAATACAAGGATAGGTACAGGAGGTGGCAGGTGCATGGGAGAATGCCGAGTTATTTGGTAGAGGGAGGATGCAGTAAGGAGGAAAGGTTGATGCTAGTGTGTTTCAGGGGAGAGAGGAAGGACGGTGTGGATGGGGGAAGAGTATGGGAAGTGTGTAATGTGAGGATAGATACGTGGAGTAATTTGGCGGAGGAATGCGAGGGAGTGAAGGAGGAATGGGTGGGAGTAAGAGGGAATAGAAGAGTGACGAAATGGATGAGAGAGGATGAGGCCGGGGTAAGGACGCTAGAGAAGTTGGGGGAAGAGAAGGAAAGCGATTAGTGTGTAGATGTAATGTAGTATGTCAATAAAGGTCTTTTTTATATATATATATATATATATAAAGGATTGTGAATGCAATAATTCAACTCACAAGCACACGGTATTTACTCAACTCAACCAATAATTACAGTTTTTTTTCAATAGTGGTAGTACACTCATGTTTGTTAATTTACGGATAGGGTAAAGTTTCAATAAAGTTTGCGTGCAAACTGTGTCTGCACGTGAGTATTTTTTACATTCCCCCTCGATTATTTCAACCTTGACATAATTTAGTGTAGATGTATTTGTCTGATCAATTACATGATTAGTCATTTAGTGAATAAATCAAAAGCTTTTGCAAAATGAAATTCCATAAAAAGGGGTATTTTTATTTAATTATTTTTACCAACATTTTAGGCTTTTCTAAACTCTAAATTTTAATTCATGCTAAACTAAGGACTCATTAGAGGCTTTAACGCTTTTCAAAACCAGTCTGAAAAATTACAAATTGAAATATGTTACGTATATTTAAAAGAGAAATTGTCTGTATATCTTCATTTACTCATTATTGAAATTAATTATTGCTTAAATAATCATAAATAAATAACTATCGTGTCAAGAGTTTGGCAGCGATCCGACCCGAAACCATTCAACATGTTTTTTTTTTTTTTAATTTCAATTTTCAGATATTGCGTACTGAATCAATCGTGAAATTCATCCATCGAATTTTTGTAAATTAACCATACCGTATAGAAAGTATTGCTCCGAGAACTGAACAACAACAGCAGCTCTAATTTTTACTAATTGTCTAGCACATGTGTGTGTGTTTAAATTTATTCGTGGGAACCGACACAGATTTTATTCAATGACATTCGCGTATTCAAACTAGGTTGTTGAATGAAATTAGACTTGTTTTATACAACATGAGAAAATATTACTGTTACCGCAGGATGCAAAATTGTTATCTATCTATTGCAGTAAGATAACAAAACTCGCGATTTAGCTAAATCCCTGGTAATTTGGTTAAAAATCACAAAGGATAATAATTGTTACAATAAAAAGAGAGAAAATAATTTTGATGTGTAAAGTCTGACCTATTTTTTTACGAAACAAATCATAATTATTATCAAATTAGGGTAAGCAGTATATTTTGATCTTTGCCATATTTCAGAGATTAATAATATGCCTGCCTGGCGTAAAATTTTCAGGCTTTCCTAAACTCGAAAATTATTAGCTGAGCAAAATAAGCAAAGAGAGAATATTATAAAAACTTCCACAGTTAACAGTTTTTTTTTTAAATAGTGAGTCTAATGTTTTTCTGATTCTACGTTGAATTCTAAAAAAAGGTCTACGGTGAATTTCGACGGTCTAGGACGTTTCATCGCCACCGATTCATCGCCGCCGTTTCATCGCCGGGCCAGTTCATCGCCGGCCGTTTCATCACCAGGCCTGTTCATCGCTAATATTTTTATAAAATAAATTTTTAAAGAAATGATATAATTTCAAATATTATCCAATTCTGGAAATTGTCCACTAATTTAATAGTAGGTTTTATAACCAAGTAATCGTTACTCAAACTTAATAAAAATCGAATGAGAATCCTGTCATTTTTTTATATATGTCATTGAGTGCAATTCAGATTAAGGTTTATTATTCGCAAGTATGGAAACACAAATTTTGACCAAAAGAGGGAAAGAAAAATTTATCCACGGAGGACATATGTATATTTTTGACAAAAACAGTAAGTCTGACCAATGTGTTAAATTTTGGCGGTGTGACCACGTAGGACGTATCCTAACCTATCCTAACCTATCCTACCCTATCCTAATAAACGCTATAAACTTTTTTCCATATATTTTGACCATTTTTTACAGAATAAGTTCATACAAACGTTTCAAATACATTAATTATATATTATATTTATTATAAAAATCTTATAAATAAAGAACATATTTTAAATATTAACAAAGATATGGTTTCAAAGTATCAAATACGGGGAAGTAAAAATATGTATTTCATTAATTACTTTGGAGCTCTTTTTTGCTCTCCAAACGTGGTACTTTTTCTTTGCTACTTAAAGTGACTGCCATAATTCCTTCCCGATTTTTATCAATCGCACGCATAGCAACTTTGGCTACTAATTGAACGTGCACTTCTGTGAACAAACGCCTACACACCACGTATAGAAAGAAATATAGTCAGAAAGAAGAATATGACAAAAGAAGAGAAAATTACTGAAATCCAAATAAATATTTTCACCAGCTGAATATGAAACGAATTATGTGTTATATTTAACTTACTATGAGGAATTTATTAACTTATGTTAAGTTAATTGTAGTAATTACAATTCATATAAGTAAAAGTGTGTCAATGGCATCAGGTAGTATTTCCCTTTCAAGACCCTTTCCTATTTTGCATTCGGTTCCGGAACGCTAGATGATATAACAAGGCGTGAAATTCGGGCCCATCCCCCGCAGAAATGTATTCATTACATAGCGGTCGGGGGTCCTACCGATTTTTAGAGGTTACGATCTGGTCGCAAAATTTGCTGGTTTAGATATTTTGGAGAGGCCCTCAGCCATCCCATCACCTTCGCCTTCGACAAACCCACCCTCTCATACATTCTCCTTCTTTCACTCCATCATCTACCGTCTCTCCCATTTACGCACGTCACCCATACCGCCTTCACCAATCTCTCTTCCTCCAGATCCCATAACTTCATCTCATACCTCGCCATTCTCACCATTTTCTCACACTCTAGTTTCTCTCTATTCGTCTCATGAAGCACTATCTATCCGGGTGTTGATCTTTCTACCCCGAACATACGATTCAGGAACCACAACTGCTCCCTCTTCATACACTCATACCCTCTCGTCCCCCACACTTCCACCCCATACATTAACACTGACCTCACATACGCATCCCATACTTTACACGCCACTCTTACATTGTTCCCCATCCACTTTCCCCCACTTTTCCCACGCTATCCCCCACGCCTTTCTACCCTTCTCCTGTACCCACCTCACATGCTCCTCATACCCTGCGATCATTTAAATTATAAATTAAAGTAGTTGGTATTTTTTAAATTTAAAATTAAAAGGCTACTCTAATTTATATTTTAAATGATCGCACGGTATATCGATTATTTATAGACATTAGATCGTTAAATAACTATTAATTACACGGTTTGTCCGGTAAGTAATGAGAATTATGCCAGAACTTTTTCATATTTGAAAATATGATTACATTTTTTTGTTCTTGAACATACACCCTTTGGGCATCAATATACAGTTTCTCGCGGTTTTATCACATGTAGTAATCCTACAGGAACTCCTAGAGTGGCATGTCGTTCAGAGCACTCGTCACGACATTTTGTACGAGTGTAATAGTGCCAAAATTGTATTTTTTAAACTCGAATGATAACCTTAGAAACAAATAGAAGCTAAACAGAACCAGATCTGGGGTACAGACAAGTTTTGACAACGATAGATTTTTATTTTTTGCCAAATTCCCTTACCAATACCAACACAAAATGTTCTATAACGTCGAGATTTAGCACAGACTATCCAAACATCTGCAATTTTGTTGGGAACATTTCAAGCAATATGAATTTTGATATGCCAAATTTATCTACTATCAATCTGAAATGTAAATGTCAGTAACAGTTCAAAATTGCTTTTAGCATTACTATTTTTAAGCTCTAAGACATTGATGATCTCTCCGCACTATGTTTATTCTAGTTGGGTACTCTTTCTTGGCAGAATAGGTTTTGCCAGCTAAATACTTGCACTTTTCCATAAACATCCTCCAAGTATGTTTTCTAAATCATAGCAATGGTTTCAGTTGCTTATTTTCACCTTACACGACAACGATAGTCCACTTGGTCGTCGATTCACACTTTGTAAAGCTCAGAGGGCAGAAAACTGGGTCAAACCATTCGGTTAACACTCCCTATCATCGGTTACTCACGAAGATTCCACTCCCAGACACTTCGGCTGTGTGCAAAAAAAAAATCATTCTCATTACGTCCCGGACAAACAATGTATCGGTAAAGTAACCTGATTTTATGTTACAATTTTACTTCTAACCGATTTCTCACACGAAAATATTAAACTTTGGATTCTGTACGATGCATATTTTTCGAAATATACGCTATTCCAGGGCAAATGAATCATTAGGGATTGTAGGAGTTAATTAAACTAAAGCTAAAGAGAAAATCAGCATAACGTGACATTGATATGTATTTATTATTACTAACCTATATTTAACCTACGTCCATAATAAAATTCCGATACCACTTCCATCGATTACAGCGGGAAAAACAATCATCGTAATAAATAATTCAAAGGTACGCACAAAAGATTGACGTATTGCATCGATTGAGCGAAGCTTTTCGTGTAATGGCAAAATTCCATGAATATGCATACGTTGTAAGGAAACAGTGAATTGGAAGCCAATGAATGGAAAATCGACCAAACTTTCTTTGAGAGAGGCAATCATTTAAAAATTGCGACAGTAATAATTAATGGACCCGGAGTAATAAATAGATTCCGTTGCACATATAAGTATGTATTAACACATTTTACATAATACAACAGTGAATGGGAACGTCCGAAGTTCCGCTTGCCACATTTTGGTCTTCTTTATTGTTCGTGAAAAATACAGTTCAATGAATTGCATACGCTACTATTAGAGATACAAAACTTGAAGACCAGCAAAATTACCATCAATCATCAAAATTTACTTTCACTTTGTTTTTAGAGTTACAACAAATCTGCTATGGCCAACACAGGTAACGACCGTACATTAAAATGGTACAAAATTAGTAAATTGAGTATTCCTAACTAGCGATGTTAGTGGTAATTTACGTTTATAATTACCGCCGGTAATTTACCGTATATTACCCAGCTATTTCGCTAACATTGGTGACATTCTTTTGTGCGCATGCATAGATGAAAAACGGTCCTAAAATTCTTTTCCCATTATGATAATAATTTTTCAAGTGGCTTATTTAAAAATATTTATTAATAGTTTATTTTAAACTTAACATCAAATCAGTGTTGTACAAAGTGGTGCATTTTAGAGGTGCTGCTCCAAACTTTTTTTATTTGAAGAGATATTGAAATACCGTTTTCACGAGCCAGAGTCACTTTTTCGGGTTTTAATCAATGGCGAAAAGAAAATTGATCTATTTCTAACCGTTTCCGCTCTATAACCGGAAGTTGATAAAGGAGTAAGTTCTTTGTTATCTACAAATTGTCCCACACCAGTAATTCATTGTCATCTACAAATTGCCCAACATCTTAGAGGGTGTAAGTGTGTTCTAAATTATCTAGAAATTGTCCAATACTTGCATAAGTTTGAGGTTTTTTGGCGCCCAACATGGTGCCATGCTAACGCTGGGCCCTTGTTGGGCGCCATAAATTGTCAAAGTAAAAGTTGAAAACTTCACACTGAATTAGCGTTTCGTACGCGTGGTGCATGAAGTAAAATTTCAAGTTTAGAAAAGATTAGGTTTGGACGGTACGGGTCTAAATCTAAACGCTCAGGCTTTTCTTAACTCAAAATGTTACTCCACTCCCAGGGAGAACACTCGTTTAAAAATACCTAAAACGCTTGCATTTTAGGTTTTTTGGCGCCCAACGCGGGGCCAGGCAAACGCTGTGGCTCCTAGTTGGGCGCAATAAATAGCAAGCATCTAAATTTAAAACTTCCAACTGAATCAGCGTTTCGTACAGTTTGAGTTTGGATTTGGATGCTACGCGTCCAAATCCAAACGAAAATTTTACTTCATTCTTTGTCTGGGAGTGGACAACACTCGTTTAAAGCTTCAAAATGAACGCTTATTATTTTTTTTAAACTTATTGATTAATGACTAAATTCGTTTCAATTTGATTCGTAATTTTTGTTATATACTTATTAAGAATTGTAAATTATTAAATAAAACACTTTGTTATTTATAACATTATGCATTTCAAAGATTAGAAACAGTGCATTTTGAAGATTAAAAATAATAATAAAGAAATCCAATTGGGCCCGCCGTGGCCGAGCGGTTGAGCCGCCGGTTTCGCCAATCGGACACGGAGGTGATCTGGGTTCGATTCCCAGCGGAGGCGAGTAATTTTTCTAACGAAAAATACTCGTCTCCGGTTCTATGGATGTGTTGTGACGTCCAAATTAGTCGACATATATGTTAATATAAATATTATAAATCAACGTTAGTGGCTGAATGGTAATACCTATGCCAAACAAGCCAAAAAAAAAAAAAAGAAATCCAATTAAAATGTTTGCATTTTATGTTCAATATTTATAGATTCACTTTTTGACTTTTACACATTTTATAAAATCAATAAACTTAATATAAATGTTTCTTTTTGATATCCCATTTTATGTCTCACTTTAAATTACCAATTACCAATCCAGTTATACAGGGTGTATTTGAAATAACGAACAGGCATTTAAGGGCACATACACAAAATATGTGTGAACCCATCTCCACCAAAATTTTTTCGAAATTTTTTTTTTGAATTTTCAACATTTTTCGAGTTTTTTTCTGTACATTTTGAGAACCAATGCTTTTCTCGTTTGATTCGGTCTGCGTGGAATACGTGTTTGTTTACTTTAAACGCGAGAGTCTTTGCCTTCGAAATTTGAAGTTTAATCACGTTTTTTTGTAAAAGATAAACATTCCTCAAGTTCATTCACATTCATTAAGAAAAATGCACTTGACTTGAGCTAGTAAATTGATATCTTCTACACATGTTATTTTCATGTATAAATAGCAGTTTTGCTACGATAACACTTACCACACACTCGTGCATGCAATTTGTTAAAAGTAGGTCACGTATAAAACAATTAAAAGTCGGTCACAATTGTTTTATAAAAAGTCACATGAAACTAAATTAAAGGTTCAAATTGACGCCCTTCGCACTCAATACACAATTGGGCTCTCCTTAGCCAGTTTTCACGAACCGAAGTGAACAATTGCCGCGGTTTTTCTTTTATTGCGTTAGCTGCGTCGTGAACTCGTTGTCTGAGTGTATCAGCATCGTCAATTTCCTCGACATACACTTCACTTTTAAAATACCCCCAAAGAAAAAAGTCTAATGGGTTTAAATCCGGACTTCTAGGAGGCCATGAAACAGCACCTCCACGTCCAACCCATCGTCCTGGAAATTCATTGTTTAAATAATTTCTAACACGCCGATCGTAGTGCGGAGGTGCACCATCGTGCAGAAACCATAACTGTCTCAGCACAGCTAGAGGCACATCTTCTAAAAGATCTTGAAGTTCATTTTCTAGAAAATCTAAATAACGGCCGCCATTTAAACTAAATGGAAAAATGAAAGGTCCAATTAATTGATCATTTACAATGCCTGCCCAAACATTAAGGGAGAAACGATGCTGAAAATGCGATCGGCGCGTAGAATGGAGATTATTCTCTGCCCAAACATGCTTGTTATGAAAATTAAAACAGCCATTTCGCGTAAAGCACGATTCATCCGTCACTAAAATGTTATTAGTGAAGTTTGGATTTCGGGCACTTTGTTATAAAAGCCATTCACAAAACGCAACTCTCTGTTGAAAATCAGACGCACCTGGCTGAAGATGTTGAACTCGTTGATAATGATAGGGGTGAAAATTATTTTCGCGGATTATTTTATGTACAAAGCTATGAGAAACACCTAACTGCCGAGAGATAATCCGTGTACTTAAACCGGGATCCGCTTCTAACAAATTTAAAATTTGATTTTCCACTGCAAACAAATGATCTGCTCGGTTAACACCTCTGTCAACTGCGCCAACGGGTTGCAAACTTCCTGTATCACGTGCTCTTTGAAGTAACTCCCGAAAACGATTTGGTGTTGGTAAATGCCGTTCGGGAAACCGATCCTGATAAAGCCTTACTGCTTCCGCGGAATTGCACCTAGCTTCGCCGTAAATAATTAACATATCGGCTAGTTCAATATTAGAATAAATGTGTCGCGCCATTTTCACAAAAAAAAGATGTTTGTCTGAATAAGTTTCAGCAAAGACTAAACACAAACATATTTTTTCTTGAAATCCGCCCTTACCACCCCTACTTAATTCATTGTAAATTTCTAAAAATGTGTAAGCAATAAATGTTTTTACAAGTGTGCCATAAATCCTGAGGCCCGGCCGTCGACCTGCTCCATTAGCTGGCCATACACGTACGGATTTCTTGGCGGGCCGAACCCGCGGATCAGGGATCAGTTCCGCTTGAAAACCCGCGGATCTGATCCGTGGATCCTCAGCCTGTCTGTCGCCCACTAATGTACAGACCGCGCCTGTCAAACTTTCTGTATCAAATCCGTCAGCGGTCGAGATCCGCTCGTGTATGGTATAAAACTGCCGATTTTTATGAATTTATCCGCGGGCCCAGGCCTTTCATGTAGACTTGAAAGGCCAGAGGCACGGGCCACGGTTTTCAGTATTTAGAGAAAGTGTTGTGTTGACACAATACGGCGTGACGACCTTGCATTAAGTGCACTCCGATATTTTCCCTAAGCGCTTGTTGTAATTTGATAAAGCTGATGCCGCATGCCGTTTAAAAATTATTTCTAATTGCCAGTGCTTCCAAAAATGTTGTCTATTTTTACTCATTTATTTTAATAATTAATTGCGGGCTCATTGTTGGAACTATAAACAAAATAATTATGAATTATGTTTAGAAATAATATAATCTCTTTGTGGTAGAGAGCCTGTTCGTTATTTCAAATACACCCTGTATAACCGAAAATATTACCCAATTTTAAAATACCGGTAATTTGACATCACTATTTCTATGTAAAGTTAATTAAAGGAAAGGCACTTGGTATTGTTTCACAATTAAATCTTTATTCCGACTAGTTTCGGTTTGTTAGACCATTTTCAAAGGAATGTTTTCCTTTAATTAATTTTACATAGTGTAATATGTTTCACCAAGTGCCAGATGAGAAATTAATTCAAGAAATCACTATTCCTAGCACTTATTATTAATTTATTGAAAAGGTTTTGTAGTTTTGTATTAATTTACGATATACTAAGAAAATCCTAAGAGTAAAATTTGAAGAAAATCCTATGGGCAGTTTTCGCTGAAATCCATTTACAGACCGACATCATAAAACGAAAACGAATATATCCGTGAAAAAAGAAATGGGGGATTAATTTCTGACCGATCACAATATCTTCCTTACACAGTTGTGTGGTGGGTAAAAATACTGCATCTGGTTCATACTCACAGTTAATAATTATTTTGTATTGAGTAACAGAAGCAAACAGTCTAAAAATCGATTATAGGAGGAAGTCAATTAAATAACTGCTTTAATAAATATGGGCATACCATGTGGGCAGAACCAGTATCAACCTCAGCGTTAATTTGAATAAATCCTTGTGTATGTTCTAAATGAATAGATGAATGTAACATAAAAAAATTAAAAGGTGATCTGTAAGTGTGTGTAGGCACACCCGGCTTTGAACATTTTCCATAATTTTCCAAGATAACCCTTCTTATAACAGAAACTTCTCAAACAAATTACGAATTACAAGGCATTAATTACATAGAAAATGAATAGCGTTTAATGATTTACCTACCTTTAATGAGGGTTTTTACTCCTTGGTTAAGCATGAAGTAAAATTTCGAGTTTAAAAAGGCCTGAAACCTAAACTCGAGATTTTAGTTCATGCGCCACGTGTATAAAACGCTGAAATAAGTTCAAAATTTAATAATAATAAACTTCATTTTCGTAATGGGAAATACATTATACCGGGTGTTGACTTGGCGGACGCAACACATGTTAATTTGAAAGTGTTCAATTATTGGCTTCCCTATTTATTTTAGAGTCAAAATGTATTTCATTTTTTTTTGTAGAGGGACAAATTCTAAATTAATGAATGTTCGTACTTAACGCTTTACGTTTATCTAAGTTAAAATAATTAAGAAAAAGTAATGTGATTTTATAAAAATAATGGCGTACCGTGGAATTGATACAACAATTGCGGATATTCCCTGTTTTTTTTAAATTTAATTTAAAGCTTTAAAACACTTGTTCCACTCCCGGACTAAGCATGAAGTAAAATTTCGAGTTTAGAAAAGCCCCGTGAAAATTTGTCGAGGGTCGCGCAGCGACCCGAGACAAATTTTCTGGGCTTTTCTAAACTCGAAATTTTACTTCGTGCGCCACGCGTATGAAATACTATAATATTGTCAAATTTATGTATATTCAAACTTCACTTAAAATCCGTGCTTTATACGCGTGGCGCATGAAGTAAAATTTCGAGTTTAGAAAAGCCCAGAAAATTTGTCTCGGGTCGCTGCGCGACCCTCGACAAATTTTCACGGGGCTTTTCTAAACTCGAAATTTTACTTCATGCTTAGTCTGGGAGTGGAAAACACTCGTTTAAAGCTTCAAATTGAACTCTTTTAAAAATCAATGAATGTCAGAAAATTTACAGCTAAAATAATTAAGAAAAAGTAATGTGATTTTATAAAAATAATGACATACCATGGAATTGATACAACAATTGCGGATATTCCCTGTTTTTTTAAAGTTCAATTTAAAGCTTTAAACAAGTGTTTTCCACTCCCGGACTAAGCATGAAGTAAAATTTCGAGTTTAGAAAAGCCCCGTGAAAATTTGTCGCGCTGTAAATTTTCTGACATTCGTTGATTTTTAAAAGAGTTCAATTTGAAGGTTTAAACGAGTGTTTTCCACTCCCAGACTAAGCATGAAGTAAAATTTCGAGTTTAGAAAAGCCCCGTTAAAATTTGTCGAGGGTCGCGCAGCGACCCGAGACAAATTTTCTGGGCTTTTCTAAGCTCGAAATTTTACTTCGTGCGCCACGCGTATGAAATACTATAATATTGTCAAATTCATGTATATTCAAACTTCACTTAAAATCTGTGTTTTATACGCGTGGCGCATGAAGTAAAATTTCGAGTTTAGAAAAGCCCAGAAAATTTGTCTCGGGTCGCTGCGCGACCCTCGACAAATTTTCACGGGGCTTTTCTAAACTCGAAATTTTACTTCATGCTTAGTCCGGGAGTGGAAAACACTCGTTTAATGCTTCAAATTGAACTTTTTTAAAAATCAACGAATGTCAGAAAATTTACAGCTAAAATAATTAAGAATAAGTAATGTGATTTTATAAAAATAAAGACATACCATGGAATTGATACAACAATTGCGGATATTCCCTGTTTTTTTTTTAAATTCAATTTAAAGCTTTAAACAAGTGTTGTCCACTCCCAGACTAAGCATGAAGTAAAATTTCGAGTTTAGAAAAGCCCCGTGAAAATTTGTCGAGGGTCGCGCAGCGACCCGAGACAAATTTTCTGGGCTTTTCTAAACTCGAAATTTTACTTCATGCGCCACGCGTATAACACACTGATTTCAAGTGAGGTTAAAATATACATAACTTTTACAGTATTTTAGTGTTTTATATGCGTCGCGCATGAAGTAAAATTTCGAGTTTAGAAAAGCCCAGAAAATGTGTCTCGGGTCGAACTATATTATTATTATTATCATTATTTTTTTTATAAGTGATTCGTTTACGAACGATTTATAAAGAACGAATCACTTTTAAGAAATGATTTGGTTGATTCGAATCACCTAAAAGATTCGAACTTCCCATATCTAATCCCTACATGCTTTTTTTGGACCAAGTAGTAAGAGTTGGGATTTTATTTGATTTATATTTAGATTTAGTTTTTTGGAGAATTCGCAGATTTTATCTATATCGGAATTTATGTAAGCATCAGCCGTATCGAACAGTATAGGTGGAAATGAGTAGAATATTTTGATATCATCTGCATACATATGCCCTTTACAGTTATCCAATGTATTTAAAATCAAGGAGGTATAGAGAGAAAATAAGAGAGGACCGTGGACTGACCCTTGAGGGACCCCTTGATGAATATTAAGTAGTTCTGAGGTATTAGATTCAATTTTGACGCACTGTTTCCTATTATAAAGATAACAATGTATGAGTGATATTGCAGAGTATCCAAATCCGAGGTGTTCGAGGATCGTTAAAAGAGTCGCATGATTTACTGTATCAAATGCTTTAGAGTAATCCAGCAAAATTAAATTAAATTACAGACCGTATCTTCGATTTATAAATACCACAGTCCTATATACCGATGCATGAGATTGGCTAATCAAATGAACAGTCATGATATATTTGATTTATTTAGTTCATCCCATATTATGTTTAAGAATATTGTAAATAAAATTCAGTTCACGAGCAGTACACTATCTAATTAATTGTACTTGGTAGAATGTATTTAGGTTTAAGTTTAAGTTAGTCTAATAATAATATAAATATGTAACTTAATGTTTGTTAGTGAATTCCTAATGTTAATATTTTGTAAAAAAGGTGTTATCCGTTAATAGATAAATAAATAAATAAATAAATAAATAAATAAAATTAAAGCTGTCACATTAGCCTTATCGGTGGCAGTTAATATATCGTCCGTAATGTTTAACAAGGCAGTCTCGCAGCTATATCCTTGCCTGAAACCCGATTGATACGAGGGAAGGATGCTGTTAATATTAATAAATTTTAGCATTTGCATATTCAGAATTTTCTCCAGTAGTTTAGAGATTGTCGACAAAATACTAATAGGCCGCAAATGAATAAGATCTGAAGGATTGTTGATTTTTGGAATTGTAGTAACAATGGCTATTTTCCAGAGCTCAAGAAGTAACGAATCCAGAATACACGTATTTATTATATGTGTCAGTGCGGGCAGTATGACAGGACAACACATACGTAGCATGATTATATTAATTTCGTCGAATCCTGTGCTAGTAGAACGCATACCCAATAACAAGTCATATATCAGAGTTTCATCAATGAGTTAAAAGGTAAATTTAGGTGTTTCTCGTTTTGGACTTAATGTCGATAGGAAATCTTTAATTATAAGAGGCTCAGTATAAACCGGAGCAGTGGTATGCTTTTGGAAATGTGCGTTTATTTCGTCTACATTTTTTAGAGTGTTCGGAATATTAAATTGAGTCTTTTGAATACTTATGTGTTTTAGCTGGTCCCATAACTGATTACACTGGTCTGCAAAAAAAATTTTTTTTTCGAGCCCTGACACCATTCCTGCTGATTCTTATGTAAAATTCTTATGAAAAATGAATCCGAATATGACCTCCGTTTTCCCCCATCACCCACCGTTTTCGGGGGAGGCCCCCCACCTATTTTTATCACTTTTCGATAATTTGGAGGGGTGAAAAGGATTATTTTAGCCTTTACATTTCTTCTGAGGGGCTAGAGAGGTGAAAAGTTCCAAAACATGAACATTTGTAGCAAGGAGGTAGATTTGGGGGGGGGGGATTTGCCCCCTTAAATTGTATAAAAATCATTAAAAATGATCAATTTTTTTCGTAGTTTTTTCACTTATTTTCTACATATTCCAGCTTCCATTCCCCCTCATCCCCCCCCCAAACACCCCCAAATAGTAAAAATATATTGCAACAATATATAGCAACAATAATAAAAATATATAGCAACAATAATAAAAATATATAGCAACAGTTCGGAAGATTCACTGTACCACGCTGGCGCTCTCAATACTCCCCCCGTTTCCCCCATTCATTGGAGGGGTGAAAAGGATTATTTTAGCTGTAAAGAATAATAAATAAAAAGTAAAATAATAAATGTAAAAGAATCAGCTGTCAAAGCATGAACATTCCTGGGCAAACCTGTGCGCGCGAGGTATTGAGAGCGCCAGCGTGGTACAGTGAATCTTCCGAACTGTTGCTATATATTTTTATTATTGTTGCTATATATTTTTATTATTGTTGCTATATATTTTTATTATTGTTGCTATATATTTTTATTATTGTTGCTATATATTGTTGCTATATATTGTTGCTATATATTTTTATTGTTTGGGGGAGGATGAGGGGGGATGGAAGCTGGAATATGTAGAAAATAAGTGAAAAAACTGCGAAAAAAACGGAAAAATCGATCATTTTTAAGGATTTTTTTACAATTTAAGGGGTCAAATAGCCCCCCCCCCCCCCCCCAAATCTACCTCCTTGCTACAAATGTTCATGTTTTGGAACTTTTCACCTCTCTAGCCCCTCAGAAGAAACGTAAAGGCTAAAATAATCCTTTTCATCCCTCCAAATTATCGAAAAGTCATAAAAATAGATGGGGGGGCCTCCCCCGAAAACGGTGGGTGATGGGGGAAAACGGGGGTCATATTCGGATTCAGGAGGTCATTTTACATAAGAATCAGCAGGAATGGTGTCAGGGCCGATTTTCATGCCGACCAGTGTTATTATTGGAAGTACAAGATATATATAAAAAAAACAAACAAAAAATAATACCATTTAACAAGTACAATGTTTCCATACGGACTCAGTATACCTACTTACAATTTTCAATTATGGTTATCTGTTTAAATTATGGAATATTTGAAATTAAGTTCCCTATCAGGAATGGTTAGCAATGGAGGGTTAAATTTAAAAAAAAAAAACTATAGAATACTATGATATATTGAGAAACAAGTAAGCATTTATAAACATTTGAAAATATATTAGTCGAAAATATTTTAAATCAGCAATTTTTTTTTTTAAATTCTTTAGTCTCACAAAGTAATTAATTATTTCAAGTTTTTCGTCCCGACACCATATGGTAAAAGGGAATACTTATTTAAAAAAAAAAATAAAAATAAAAAGTTTTTCGTTGTTATTATTAAAATCTAGTGATTTTTGGTGATTTTTAAGATGAGACTTTTAGACATTTGACGGTTTAGAGTTAGCAACACTGCCGGTCGCGTGTTTTTGTTGAGTACTGTACTGAAAATGCCCAATTTGAAGAGGTAGTTTTCGCGTTCACCAAAGAAAAAGCACTCCCACGGCAATCAGTTTACGAAAGAAAATAATACCGATAAAACCAATTTTTACAGTCGAAATCATTGTGAAAACTTTAAACATGTTTTTCTCCAAACCACTTTTTTTTTACTATGACGTGGATTGCGGTCGGACGGATCAACCGATTCACTTCGAACCAAAAGGCCGAAAAACTAGACAACATTTATTGGAGCTTATACCTACTTCCAACAAAATAGTGTCATAATTACTATTTTAAATCGCGGGTCAAACACCAAAAAACAGTGTAAGAATTGAGTCACTTTTTTCAAATGACCGCCATTTTGTTACATTTCAACCTATTTTGTTGAGGTTTAGGTTAAGTTTTTAGTTTTTCACCCTCTTTTCCGTTTTTTTGTTCAGATGACTAGGAGCCGCCCGGCAACCGTCGCCATGCACCAATGTTCGGCGTGCAAAAGTCGCGACAAGCCGCCTAGCGGCCATATTTGTAAACATTTTTCAGAAATAAGAAATCGTTTTTATAGTAAAAAAAATAAGCTACTCGAACATCAAACCGCATGTTCTTACGACTGTTAGTTTTTCCGCAAAAAAATCCAATGTTTACCCATTTTTCGGGTCTCTAAGGAAGAATGTCCCCATCAATTTAAAGAAATCCATGAAATGATACAAAAACATACCCAAATGCACCTGTCCTTGAAAGTATCGATGCATGTTTTACATGCTACAATTTCTCACATGCATACAAAATCGGCAGTATGAATGCATCATCATTCACCATTATTAATTCCGAAGGTGTTTTCGACATTCCTATTTTAGTCTTTGGTTTCCTTATACGAAAAACGCGTTGCTCCGAGACTAATTACGCGTAGGTTGGGGCTTGTTTACAACTGGACTCACCGAAAAGGGTACGAAACTGGTCAGACCGACCACTGTTGTGTTCAAACTGATGGGTGAGATAAGCACTAATTGAATGAGTGTTCCAACATGAATGATGAATCATTTCTAAAACCGTGATATTTCACCCAAAATGCAAATGTTCAACTGTGGAAACATTTACATTTTAGAAATGATGTAAAAAGGAAGTATGAATTTGTCTTGTTTATAGCGCAATTAGTTTGATGTACATAATATCAAAATACAATGCTTTAGAAATGTGTTAATTATAATAATAATAATCTAACACAATAAAACACTTTTAATTTGTTTGTATAACACAATTTATTTTTATGTGACTGCAGTTTCGGCAAATTCATCTTGCCATTATTAAACATGAAGTACTTCATGTTTGATAATGGCAAGCTGAATTTGCCGAAACTGCAGTCACATAAAAATAAATTGTGTTATACAAAGTTAAAAGTGTTTTATTGTGTTAAATTAACATGTATAACGAAGTAGAAGCCTCCACAATTCAAAATATAATAATAATCCATTTATTGTCAAACAAACGCTCGCGCGTCCTAGCAAATCCAAATTTTCAGTCTTTTCTTAACACGAAATTTTACTTCATGCTTAATCCGGGAGTCGAAATAATGAGTATTTTCAAATTGAACGCTTTTATAATTAACCTTGTATAAAAATCTACATCTCATAATTGAAAGTGATTTATTATTGAATAATCCAGTTTAGTTTGATATTATTTAAAGTAAAACTTATGCTTATAATTATTTACTTTTTAAATCAAGTAGTTTTATTCATATTTAAAATTAAAAAAGTATCTAAATTCAAATAGAATTAATTAATTTCGTCAAAAAATGTGATTTAAATCAAGTCGTTTTATTTCAATTCAGTATTAAAAAATATTATGTATGTAATGTTTTACCAAGTGATCAATGATAAATAATGCATTAATTGATAGCTAGAATTTTGTAATATTCGAAAATTGTAATATTTTTCGATAGTCGTAAACATATTTTGATTATCCCTCTATCACTTATGACATGACATAGTTTCTCACTAATTTGTGTATTTGTTTACAATTTCTGGATAACAAATTACTTATTATTATATGTCATAACATTCCCAATACATCTTGCATTCAACTTATAAACAACGCTAGATACTGTTCCTTTAAAGTCGGGATCAGCGCAGAAAATTCACCATCAATTTTTAGTGCCGATAAATGGCCAGAAGGGATAGTAGTTCGCCCATTCTCTAACCCAGTGGTGGGGAAACTTTTTTTAAGACGGGCCATTTGTAATAACCAGACAATCGTAGCGGGCCAAAGAATAATGCTTAATCGTAGGTAGGTAGTTTTTATGCGGGTCGTCACATTACGAAGTAAGAACGCGTTCAAACATTCTCACGACGGCACTCTTAAACGGGCCGGATTAAACCTTTCCGCGGGCCGGACTTGGCCCGCGGGCCGTAGTTTCCCCATCACTGCTCTAACCGAAAACGGAATATAAAATCATCTACAACAGGATCCAGTACTTTTTTACCTCAGGAAGGAACAACAAATCAATGAATTCAAATGAAGTTTAAAATATACTCCTTGGAAATGATTCATACAAGATTGATCAAAAAGTATTCTCTTGCAAATGTTCGACCATTTGGACATGAACAATTTTATCAATGACATGTTGAATATTTCCCAATTTTTAATAGTTTTGATAGTATTTTGCCACGTTCAACTGTTTTCACTTTAATCATTTTCTGATGACAGTAAATCACTAGATTGTTACTGAAAACTTCCAATAAACACCAGAATTTAGCCACGTCTGAATCACGAACAATTTGTCTGAATGCGAAAGTGGAAAACACCAGATTTGATGACAAAATCACTGATTTGGCAACCCTGACGATATCCTTAGTAAGCTAAAAAAAAAAAAGAGAATGTAACAGTGTGTGCGAGGAGGATAATTGATGACAGCGCATTTAGCGCGCGTGAAAACAGCTGGCTAAATGCGCTCCCCCAACAGAACGTTCTATATATTTCGCCATTTCGGTCATAGAGGACGTGCTGACGAATTTTCACCAACTCACAACACTAATGTACAAAGCGGAGTTGAAGTTGCGCGCGGATTCGAGCGAACGAATCAGTCATCCGATTCGGGCGGATTCAGACCGCATATATAAATCCGAATCGGGAATACGATTCCGCTCCCCCAAAATCGTTCGGTCAGTCGTCTCGAGTAAATGAATCATTAACTAATCAATTCTTCTTGAAATACGGAATCAGTTCATTCAAATCACCATACAGAATCGTTCTTTTCGAACGCATCATTCACGAACGACCCATATCTAGTAGGGATATTTCAGATAAAATTAACATAAAAATAGAGAGCATAAATATACCACTTAGTAATAATGGTAAAAACTTAGGGGTTATATTGGACAACTCGTTTACTTAAATCTTAAAAAACTATACCCTCACAGACATAGTCTATCAATTAAAACAAAAATCTTACTATGTGATACGCTAGTACTGTCAAAGTTTACATATTGTTCTACCCTGTGGCATGTTGCTATAGACAGTGTAACAAAAAACGCATACAGAAAGTACAAAATACTTGTCTGAGATATATTCACGGATTACGTAAATTTGACAGAATATCCCACAAAATTAGAGACTCTGGTTGGTTGTCTATGCAAGAGCGTCGAACAATACAGGCAGCATGTTTATATCATAAAATTAAAATAACTAAACACCAGCCATGCTTATACAACAAAATTTCTTTTCGGGAAGACGTACATAACATCAACACCCGTTTCAAGGGTAGGTTATCACCTCCAAAACATCGGTCCGCACTATTTGAACAATCCTTTTCTTACAATAAAAATCGACTTTATAATGATGTACCCCAAGAATTTAAGAATCTCACAAATTCAAACAAAATTTAAAAAGGGCCGTTTTAACAGATGGTCTGGTAATAAATTGATGCGATCTATGTCAATGTTTTTTATATAAGTTTTGTAACTCATATACCTAGCTGTATTTTAGTTTTATTTTATTTTTATTATTTCGAAATATAGTTTATGTTGTATACACCTTAGACTGTGCCACAAAAATCGACATTTTTTGATTTCGCTCTTCCTCTAGTATATGATTCCCCGTTTAAAATCCAGCGGGTTCCCAAAATCTGAAGTCAATCGGTTGATATTTAGAGGTGCATCAAGTCTAAAACGTGTTTTTAAAATTTTTTCCTCGATTTTCGAGAGGTTTTAGCTTACTGTTCCAAAATAACGGGATGTTTGACGCCTGAGACACATTATTACATTCCAATACAAAGTATTCAATGCGTTTCAGTCGCCAGATCTACTTTCGGAAAGATATATTGGCCAAAAAACCCATTTTTTTAAGGCCTAAAAACCGTGACTTCAACTTTCAAGTTCAATAACTTCATATTTTTAGGTCCGCGATGCGTCAATTGTTGTTTGAACATAGTCTAGTATCACATAGCATTATTTGAATTCAAAATTCCAGAGAAAATCGGCCATCAGTTGAAATAATCTTCACTCGAGGGAAAACACGCACTACTTGAAAATGGACCAAAATGACGAAAATTCAGATTGCAATAACTCAGCTGTGTTTAGTCGATTTTTGCGGCCCTGCCTACTAGCTGTTAAAGTTAAACAGCTAGTAGGCAGTGAGAATCATGAAAAAATATTTTTCTTATCGGAGTGGGAAATGGTGAAATGGATTTCGTATCACAGTGATATGCATGATATTTAAAGGGAAGATCCCAACCTATTTAGAACTCAAAAATTCATGCAATTTCGACTAAACACAGCTGAGTTTCGTTTAATTCAAATATTTGTGAATGCATGTTTGGTTACTTAACCATGAAAAATATCGAACGTTAATAGTATATTTTTAACTTCACTTGAAATCAGTGTTTTATACGCGTGGCGCATGAAGTAAAATTTCGAGTTTAGAAAAGCCCCGTGAAAATTTGTCTCGGGTCGCTGCGCGACCCTCGACAAATTTTCTACGCGGGGCTTTTCTAAATTCGAAATTTTACTTCATGCTTAGTCTGGGAGTGGACAACAATCGTTCTTAAAAGTTTCAAATTGAAGGATCACTCTAGATTACTAAGTTTATTACCATTTTACAAAGGCTACAGCTTGAAGGACCAACCATGGTCTTTGGAGACCAAAGGACTACAGGGAATCGAAATTTTCTTACAAGAAAACAACGAATATCTGAAGGTTTACAGCATATATAGGAAAGAAAACATCTAATTTTGAAAAAATATCGAAATTGGATTGGTTTTCAGTGCATTTTTAACTTCACTTTAGGTCAGTGTTTTATACGCGTGGCGCATGAAGTAAAATTTCGAGTTTAGAAAAGTCCCGCGAAAATTTGTCTCGGGTCGCTGCGCGACCCTCGACAAATTTTCTTTGCATGGCTTTTCTAAACTCGAAATTTTACTTCATGCTTAGTCTGGGAGTGGACAACACTCGTTTGAATTTTAAATTTAACTCTTTTAAAAAATCGACGTATGTAATATAATAAATAATAATAAATAATAAAATTTTACCTAAAATTAACTTTTAGAGTTAACTTTATAATTTGCTCGACTCTTAATGGGTGAATACTCTATTCCTAAAAAAAACCGTTTCTATTTAATATTAAAGTTGCATTTAATACAACAACAAACTGTGAATAAATCGACATAAATCTAGAAATATCAAAAATCTCGACATGTAGAAAATCTTGACGGTCCACTCCCAGACTAAGCATGAAGTAAAATTTCGAGTTTAGAAAAGCCCCGCGTAGAAAATTTGTCGAGGGTCGCGCAGCGACCCGAGACAAATTTTCACGGGGCTTTTCTAAACTCGAAATTTTACTTCATGCGCCACGCGTATAAAACACAGATTTAAAATGAAGTTCAATAACACATATATCATCATTAATTAAAATCATTGTATAATCAGATATTTAATCGGTAAATGAACATTTTTGTTAAAATAAACTGATGGAATAAAATACTACTGGTTGCAAATAATAGATTCAAATTTATTTTTAAAGGATTTGTATCCGTGATTCAAAAATGAGGATTCAAATCTTTGATTCGAATCATATTTATCTCTTACGAATCCTTTATTCGAGTATTCGTGATTCGAATCATATTAGGTGATTCGGATTCTTGATTCGAATCCTGTTTTTGAAGATTAATCCCAGCTCTGTGAAAGAATATACATCTTTAATCTTAAATTTAAATAATATATTATGGGCGAACCTTCATCAACATCTTTACAATTAATATTTTAAAATATATATTTCTCCTGAGAACTCGACCATATTCTGTAACAAATCCTTTGTTGCAACAAAAATTACACTTAATTAATTTTCTAGGAATACACGGCTGCAACTTTTTAATCTATTGTATCTGCGGACATTTCCCACAGGATTTAAAGTACGTCATCATCCACAATTCACTTGTAACGTGAATCCATTATTGAAACAAATTACGTGGCTGATACATTACTTAATAAATGATGTCTGTTTAACCTAACCCAAAGTTCGTTGTGCGTTCTATTTTCGGCTAACCCAAACACGCAACATTACACCAAAATTCTAATCATTAATGTTAAAAGATGGATTTATTTCGTAATTAGTAATTAGACTTAGAAATTTATTAAATATTAATAAATAAGAATATACATGGCATTTTTCTTATAAGTATACTTATTCCGATGCATGAATTTCAGGTATTTATTACTTTTTATAAAAGTGTTTAATTTAAAGTTTCGAACGAGTGTTTCCACTCCCAGGTTAAGCATAAAGTAAAATTCCAAGTTTAGAAAAGCCTGAAAATTTGGTTAGGTCGCGTAGTGCTACTCGACCAAACCAATTTTTCAGGCTTTTCTAAACTCGAAATTTTATTCATGCGCCACGCGTATACAACACTGACTTCAAGTGAAGTTTCAAATATACCGCAAATGACTATGCTAAATATAAATATATTTTGAAATTTACTTTAAAATTGTGTTTTATACAAATTAACAAATATGCAAAAGTTGTGATATAAAATATCACTCGTATTGATATTTTTATATAAATAGAAAATAACATTTTGTAGTTAATTGTCATTTTTTCTGGAAAATGTCAATTGTATTTGTATAATGAATAATGACTATTATTAACTTAAGAATAATCTTGAGCAGTATATTTTAAACTTCACAATATTTCAGTGTTTTATACGCATGGCGCATGAAGTAAAATTTTAAGTTTAGAAAAGCCTAAACATTTTCAGGCTTTTCTAAACTCGAAATTTTACTTCATGCTTGTCCAAGAAGTGGACATACTCGTTAAAGGCTTCGAATAGAATACTTTCAAAAAACAACGGACGCCTCAAAATTTACAGTGTATGCATCGGAATTTAAATGTATATACTTAAGGGCATACCACTCGCTTGAAAAATAAGAGAAATAGTGCCCTATGTGTATGCCGTTATTACCACCAATAATAATACTGCCGTATTGACATTTCAGGATGAGAAAGTTAAAGGATGAATCACAATTCATAGTTTTTTAGTTTTGAAAATACAAAATTTATAGATTTTATAAAATGCATTTAATATGTTGAATATTTACAGTAATTTGATCGTTCATTTAACCAGTTTAATCGTTTTTATCTTTAATTTTTAAAAAATAGGTACCCAGAATCGAATTTTGTCAATAATAAAGGGTTTGAATTATAAAAATATAGTAATAAGTTTCCCCCAACTATCCAATAATTATTGGACTATTTTACATTTTCTTGCAAGAAATAAGCGAAGAACAATTCTCCTATCTCTCTTTCGCAACGGATTCACGTGCGTAATCAG
Organism: Philonthus cognatus; assembly: GCA_932526585.2. Lineage (NCBI taxonomy): Eukaryota > Metazoa > Arthropoda > Insecta > Coleoptera > Staphylinidae > Philonthus > Philonthus cognatus. The sequence continues at coordinate 62,725,359 of OW052248.1, read as the reverse complement.
ATGGAGATGCCATACGATGCACTACGACGCGTCGTACCTTTACGTCGCGACGTAAAGGTTATTCATACATAAAATTATAAACGTGGTTTGTTGAGAAAAAGTGATAGGCCCAAAAAGAAGGAAAAAATCCTTGTATTTGTTATAATGCAATTTATTTTAAGTTTATTCTTTAATTTTTTCTTCTGATCGAGAAAAGCGTTCAGAAAGTGAGCATAAATATTTATTGTTTGCAAATTTAAAATTAACAGTGATTGCTTTTTATAATTTATGAGTTTTTTTCTACTTTCTACACCCGACACAAATCAACATAATTACAGGTTGTGCAAAAACATGTGGACGTCTTGTTTTTTTTTTTTTGTTGAATTAATTTCCATAGAGTGAATCTATGAATGCACAAAAATAAATCGCACCAACTAATAATTCTATCTATAAAATAACCATTAATTAACAATAATTTATTACTTTAAACCTATGTATAATGTTATGTTTGCAGCCCCCCCTTTCTGAAATGTCTGGCACACTAAGTTCTCGCATCAACAGGGGGTGGATTTAGCTGGTGCAACTTACGAAAATTAGTGGTTTAGGTAGTGCAACATTTGTAGAATGGATTCCATACATAAAATATTGAAAAGTTTTAATTGGGGAGGCTAGCGACATTTTAGCCCCCCTACATTTCAACCCGTTGTAAGTTTTTGCCCTTGCTGGTGCAACTTTTAATTACTTACTTATCTTATAGACTAGAAGTTGCATTAAGTTGCACCACAAAACATATTATCCTAATACTGAAAAAAAAGAATTTATAAACAAATATTGTTTAAGCTTAAAACCAGTAAGCGTATTACTAAATTAGTATAGCAAGTCCTATAAAGCTCGTAATTTATTGCAATAATAAAGAAAACCATGTACAAATTAATATAATATAAGGTGCAACTTGTTAGAGACTTAGTCAAACATTACTTTCCAGTGCAACTTATGCGGGGTTGTAACGAGCAATTTTACCCCATTTTTGACAATTTTTGCAAAAATAAATAAAACAATTTGGAAATGAATACATTTTTGTGAGGTGCAACTTGCAAGAGAGCACTCCAAACATTTTGTATATCTCAGTTTTGCAGTGCAATCTACAAGGGGTTTAGAAAATGCAATTTCACCCCGTTTTTGACGATTTTTGTAAAAATAAAGGAAACTAATGGAAATGAATACGTTTCTGTGCGGTGCAACTTGCCAGAGACCAAGCCAAAGATTTTGTATATTTCAGTTTTGCAGTGCAATTTACAAGGGGATGAGAAAATGCAAGTTTAACCCATTTTTTACGATTTTTGCAAAAAATAAAGAAAACTATTTGAAAATAAATACGTTTCTGTGCGGTGCAACTTGCAAGAGACTAAGCTAAACATTTTGTTTATATCAGTTTTGCAGTGCAATTTACAAGGGGTTGAGAAAATGCAATTTTACCCCATTCTTTACAATTTTTGCAAAATATAAAAAACTATTTGGAAATAAATAAGTTTCTGTGTGGTGCAACTTGCAAGAGTACACGCCAAACATTTTGTATATCTCAGTTTTGCAGTGCAATTTACAAAATGCAATTTCACCCATTTTTTTTACGATTCTAGCAAAAATAAAGAAAACTATTTGCCAATAAATACGTTTCTGTGTGGTGCAACTTGCCAGAGACCAAGTCAAACATTTTGTATATTTTTGTTTTCCAGTGCAATTTACAATGGTTCGAAAAAATGCAATTTTAACCTATTTTTTTACGATTTTTGCAAAAATAAAGATAACTATTTGGATATAAATAAGTTTCTGTTTGGTGCAACTTGCAAGAGAACACGCCAAACATTTTGTATATCTCAGTTTTGCAGTGCAATTTACAAGGGGTCGAGAAAATGCAATTTCACCCAATTTTTTTACGATTCTTGCAAAAATAAAGAAAACAATTTGGAAATAAATACGTTTCTGTGTGGTGCAACTTGCCAGAGACCAAGCCAAACATTTTGTATATTTTTGTTTTCCAGTGCAATTTACAATGGTTTGAAAAAATGCAATTTTAACCCATTTTTTTACGAATTTTGCAAAAATAAAGATTACTATTTGGAAATAAATAAGTTTCTGTGTGATGCAAAGAGACCAAGCCAAACATTTTGTATATTTCAGTTTTACAGTGCAATTTACCAGGGGTTGAGAAAATGCAATTTTACCTAATTGCTTTTACGATTGTTGCAAAAATAAAGGAAACTATTTGGAAATGAATACGTTTCTGTGCGGTGCAACTTGCAAGAGACCAAGTCAAACATTTTGCATATCTCAGTTTTGCAGTGCAATCTATAAGAAGTTGAGAAAATGCAATGTCGCCCCAATTTTTTTAACGAGAGAACTGAAAAATCTTGCTAAAGATCCTTATCTTAATTCATAAAACATCGAATTTAAAATGAATATTTAAAATCTAGATACTTATTACATTATTTGGATTTTTTTTTCATTTTTTGTTAACAATGACCGGAAATAAGGATTTAAACATCAGTTTGTTTGGTTTATATTTGTTCCAGCCAAAAGCACACCGATCCATTTTTCCCGGAGGCACCGGCACCACGCTATGATAGAATCGTATAATGTGACTAGTCCGACCGAGAGCAACAATTTTACCGTTAGGTTGGTACTCGGTAGCGTTTCGCTTTTCTCGCGGGTCGACACGCGTCGCTGGTCAACCTCTCGTGAGAAAAAGAACTATAATAAAACGCACCGTGTTGTATGTGTGTTGAGAACATGCAATTAACATAAAGGTCAGGTTTCGTTTTTTCCTTGCATTATGTTTTGTCGTAAAATACTTATAGTTGAGAGGATATTGAAAATGTTGTAATGTTTATAATAATAATAATGTTTTTAACATAAATACAGGGTCGCTAAAAAGTATGGATACAGTTAAATATTTTTAGAACGGTTTAGCGGAGGTGGTTGAAATTTGGGATACCATCAATTTTCTAACATCATTTATTTTGAAAATGCAAGGCTAACTTGGTTTTTTTTAATGGCACGGGTAGTCAAATTTGTTATTTTTGAAAAGATAATTTTCTTCTGAGTTCTGGGATGTAAAATATGCTAAGATATGCATAGATGTAATCAAAACTTAAAAAAAATTATCGAACCAACAAAATTTTGAAAAATGTAAAATTTTGTTAGCCTTGTAAATGTTGTCTTTATCTATCGTTAGTTCTTTGCCGCCTGAACTTTGACCAAAAAATGAATAAAACTTAATAATGAATGTAAAAATAAGACATTTAACTGAACTAAAACAAATTTTAATAAAAAAAAGCTTCAATACGAAATACATGTTTGCCTTTTAATAAAAATAAAGGTGGGCATGTGTTACATTACTGAATTCAGAAAAAATGCTTTTTATAAAAATAACAAATTTGACCACTCGTGTCATTAAAAAAAAAATCAAGTTAGCCTTGTATTTTCAAAATAAATGATGGCAGAAAATTGAAAAAAATTTGAGATAATAGAATTTAAACACTTCTAACTGTATCTCAAATTTCAACCACCTCCGCTAAACCGTTCTGAAAATATTTAGCTGTATCCATACTTTTTAGCGACCCTGTATAAAAATAATAATGTTCAAAGTAGAGTACAGTCAAGTTCACGAGAAGTGTCCTATGGTATTTTATACAGGGTGGTCCCCTGGAACGAGACATTTTGAAAATGTTATTTCGTAATAATGCATAGTTGGCCATGGAATCAATTGTTGAAAGTTCTGTTCCTTGTATTCCATTAAGTAATCATGGAACAGTGGTCAGGTGAGCAGCGCGCTTTTGCAATAAAATCGTATTATAAAAATAATGACTGCGTAGTTGCTGCACAGCAGCAATTCCGAATTCACTTTGTGATTTCTCGTCACGGGAGAGTTCCATCTGCTCATGCTGTAAACTGTTTGAAGAAACATGTACAGCCAACAAAAACAAACACAGAGGACTCAGTAAAACTGTCGAAACCCCGGAAAACATTGATTACGTTCGAGCATCTCTAGAGCAGTCCGAATCGTTCAGTCCGAAATCGAGCCCAGGCGTTGCGTTTATGTAAAACAATTTTGCTTAGAATTCGCACTCCTCCAAGTCCATCCTCTTTTTGAGTTTTTTTTTTAAGAGGGAGTTCAATTTGCGAGCATCTGCCTTCGATGGTTTCTTTGGCCAATTCCATGCGGTCCCACAATTTTTTCGTAGACTTTTCTTGCTTCTACCTTAGCATTAAAATCGTACATCACGACATTGTATCGCAACCGTTTTGTTTCGGTTGCTCTAAAGATGTCTTCGTAGAGCTGTTCCACTTCGTTATCTGGGTGTGTGGATGTGGGCGCTTACACCTGTATAACCTTAATTGAGCATTTCTTTGTTATTTGTAGTGTCAGATATGCCACTTGCGGGGAGATGCTTTCAATCTATAGGATGTTTTTTGTTTGTTTTATGAACAGAGAGGTCTCGTGACCCTCCTTGAAGGATAGGATGTTTTCGGACTTGAGCGTAATGGTATCTTCTCCTTCTCTACGGATCTCGGATATCCCTACCACGTGCCAGCTAACGCCCTTCATACACTAACAGGTGTAATAAATAAGAGCATCGCAAGCAAAGAAGTAGCCCTATGTGCATTCTTAGATATTGAAGGTGCGTGTGACACCTCCTATAAATCTATAGGTACGGCCACAATAGCAAGAGGAATTGATGCCTCCACATCCACATGGATCCAAGCTATGCTCAGAGGTCGTAGAATCACAGTGTCTATTGGTGATGAGTCGGCAACTGTGTTCGCGATAAAGGGGTGGTCGATGAACTAATGTCAGTGTTATCCAACGACGGATTTGCCATACAAGGTTATGCTGACGACATCGTCTTCATAGTGCAGAAAGCCCTTCGAAAAGTAAGTACATGATGCGTGCAGAAGGGGCTTAACATCAAACCCAAAAATACTGTAATTGTTCCATTGACAGGGCGAAGAAAGTTACATCTTAAGGCGCCAACCATGAATGGGAACACTTATTGGGTTTTCCAACACAGTTTAATATCTCGGCCTTATTTTTGACTAGTGGCTACACTGAAAAACCCATGTAGACAACATCAGCGCCAAAGCAGTAGGGGCAACATGGGCTTGCCGTAGACTATTTGGCAGAAGATAGGGTTTACACCTCAAGATGATATATTAACTTTTCATAACGGCTATAAGACCAATAATCACTTATGGTTCCATTGTCTGGTGAACAAAGACAACGGAGAATACAACCCAAACAAAGCTCAACAAGGTTCACAGGCATGCCAGTTTGGGCATCAGACAGATACTCCAAATCCAAACAGATACTCCAAAATATCGGCATTTTAATGAGCACTTAAAAATCCTTAGCACTGTGTGCGAAAGAGCGGTATACATGCCCAAAGACATGTCAACTGTCTATGACTTTGATACAACGATTGAAGTGGCTATCCAAGGCCGCCATATTGTTACGAAAGTCAAGCAGTTACGAGGCTCCTCGATAGTTTGGTTCACTGACGGGTCTAAAACTGAAAATGGAGTCGGAATCGGTATCACTGGCCCTCGATTCGAGTTATCGAGGGCCTTGGGACGGTCCCTATCGTTATTTCAGGCAGAAATCGAGGCCTTGAACACGGTCCAAGTATGTTTAGAAAGGGACTACAACAAAAAGAGGATATGCATATGCTCAGACATTCGGGCTGCATTAAAATCACCTACATGTAAGTCTTAATCTGCCTGGGAGTGCAAACTATCCCTAAAGCAGCTGGCCAGGAACAACAGAGTTTAAATGCTCTGGGTTCCAGGTCATGCAGGGATCAAACGTAATGAAATTGCCGATAGCCTTGCCAGAGAAGGCTCAAAACTCCATTTGTTGGACCAGAACCCTATAGTGGAATACCTAAGTCCGCATCAAGGCCCAGGAATGGGAAGATGCTGCTAAAAGTGCTCACCTGAGAAACACACCTGGCTTGAGGCAGGCGAAAAGGTTTATCGCCTTCTCTGCTGTAAGAGCCAAACAGTTTCTCATACTAAGCAAGGGCAACCTAAGGCTCATAACCGGCCTTCTAACCGGACACTGTCCTCTGAAATATCACTTCATTAAGATAGGTCAGACAACTGATGCCAATTGCAGATTCTGCGACGAGGCACAAGAAACAGCAGAGCACCTACTTTGTGAATGCTCTACTCTGTTCCTTCAAAGAGAGAACTAGACTACGCAAGAGGTCTAGATATTGGGGGACTCAAGTAGGTCAGGAATAATTACAAAAGATCTTTCAGGTCGAGGTAATTTCGGAAGGCCCAGAGGCCACACGAGCTACCGACTCGATTCGAAATTGCTGACATTTTTGGGGGACCTAGCTCTACAAGTGACTGCTAAACTTTAAGCTAGAGGAAATTTCAATTGGAGCATTAAGCAAACATCTAAGTTTTTAGAGGCTTGTTGAAATGCCAAGGTAATTTTTCGAGGATTGCTGAAATTTCTGGGGACCTAGTTTTGCAAGTGACTGCTAAACTTTAAGCTAGAGGAAATTTTCAATAGGAGCTTTAAACAAATGTCTAAGTTTTTAGAGGCTTGTTGAAATGCCAAGGTAATTTTTCGAGGATTGCTGAAATTTCTGGGGGACCTAGCTCTACAAGTGACTGCTAAACTTTAAGCTAGAGGAAATTTCAATTGGAGCTTTAAGCAAACATCTAAGTTTTTAACTCTATATCATAACATAACGTGCCGGCTAATGTTCTTAAGTTACTCTTCTAGTTCGATTACCTTTTCGTCCGATTTCAGGGTTCTGCAGTTGTATGTTGCCAGTTTGAGTTGATATCTTTTTGTCGCTTTCTTACCCTTGCCAGAATCCTTAGGGCTGACCGAAAAACTGTTTTTGTATTACCAAAAGGAGCCAATGCTTATGGGAGAAATCGAGTAGAAATGGAGAGACTATGGTCATGAAGTGGGGTAAGAGTAAAATAGTCCTAATATACACCAATAACCAGTCTCGCATTCATCAACAGCATCCAAACACGGTTTTCAAAATTTATATAGTGGCTGGCTAAATGGATATACAGTGATGGACAATTATATTTTCTTCGATATATTTTAAGGGTATTCAAACTTAATATAAATTAACATTAATGAAACTATGTTGCAAAATGTTAACAAAACCTATTCATCACTAGGGCAGTTGGTGGCCGAGCGGTAACGTCGTCGGGCTGTATCGCTCGGCGAGCCACAAACTCGGGTTCGATTCCCGTGCACGGGGAGACTTTATTTAAAAATAATTTCTCGTCGTGTCCCTGGGTGTGATGTGAATGTGTCGTGGCGTCCAAATATATGTTAAATTAATTAATACAATCATCGTTAGTGGCCGAATGGCTAGAACCTATGCCAAACAAACAAAAAAAAAACCTATTCATATTTGAATATTTTCATAATATTTTTTATTATTGTTAAAAATGTATAAATTGGTTGGACAAAAATATATAGACATAACTAAGAACATATTTATTATAACAATGCTTGTTAGAAATTAGATAATTTCTTTTCAATAATGTGTTCAGCATTAAGTAGGGTATCTCTTATTGTTAATTACTTATTGGCATCTTCTTTAAATTCAATAAAAAAAGTTTATTAATGTAGGCACTATTAACACTATTCTGTTTTTCTTCTAATCCGTCTTATTCGTGATTGTTTCAATTGATCTTTGAGATTTCTGTTCATGTAATACTACAAATTCTCAACTGCAAACTACAAATATCTAATATCGATCGAACATAATTATATGGCCTGGAACACTCTGTATATTAATTTAAAGTAAAGTTTAAGTTTAATCTCACGTTAATAAATATTACAAATATTTATTTTGTCTAGCCAAATCTTGCGCGCTTTCAAAATTCGCCTGAATTGATGATTTCGTTACACAAAATAAATATTTGTTATATTTATTGACGTAAGATTAAACTTAAACAGTACTTTAAATTAGTATATAGGGTAATATATCTAATATCGATGCAATACAATTATACAGGGTGGAACCACCCTGTATATTTGTGGTCGCACCCTGCGTAATTGTGTTCAATTGATATTAGATATTTTCTAACTCTCGAGATAAATTTGTAAACCGAACAATATTGCAAAACACGAACGAGTCGGCATTTTATAATTTCAACGAGAAAACGCTAATTAAGTAAATATGAGTCAGTGTTTAACTGTATGCTCTAGTAAGCCGTATACTTTAGTAATAACAACAACAAAAGTGAAACGAATCGATAATTCCGACGTCGCAGAAAGTCCACTAATGATCACACACATATGTACGTACGTACACCACATTTATTAACAATGAAATGAAAATGTCCACATGTATCTATTACGAAATGTCAAATATTTTTAAGAAAAAAACGTCAGATAGAAAGTAAATGTGAGAGAAAAAAAAAATAATATCTGATTTCACCAACTTCAATTAAATCTTATTCGTAGATTAAATTTATTTGTCGATTGAAATAGACATTTTCCATTTGATTAATATCGATGTCATGTGAATTGATCGATTTTTTGACATGTGTATAACCATTACTAGATTTTAATCAATGAATTTGATTAAAGTCAGAATTATTCAAAATCATAAAAATTGTGGTTCCACATGTTTAAACTTAAGCCCGTAAACCTATGTTTAAACATGTTCAACTACACTTTTTTATGGTTAGGGGTTACATTTTCTTTTCGAGTAGGCCACAAACGACAAAGATAAGATACATTGGTTTAAGAATAAAATATCGATTTGTTTACAACTCTTCAAATTAAAGGAGATGCATTATACAATTATATCCATAAGAAATTGTTAGCAATTATAAATCTAAGCAGTATATTTAAACTTTACAATATTAAGTGTTTTATAGGCGTTGCGCATGAAGTAAAATTTCGAGTTTAGAAATGACTGAAAAATTAAATTTGTAGGCTTTTCTAAACTCGAAATTTAACTTCATGCTTAATCTGGTATTGGAAACGCTCATTAGAAGCTTCAAATTCCTAAGAAAAAAAATATTTTAACGCATCTTCTTAAAATATTAAGGAAATGTTGAAATGATGCAATAAAATAAACGATTTTCGGAGAACGTTTTCTTTAAAATAATTGTAAAAATTTAATTGATTACCAAATCAACATAAAATTCATAGAATCTACGCAGAAATGAATAAACTTCGAATTTAATAATAAATTTTATACACAATCAGACGGACTACCTATGGGATCACCTTTGTCTCCTTTATTATCTGACATATATATGGATCACTTTGAAAATAATTTATTAACGAAAACAGAAAGCAAACACATTTATTTCTGGGCAAGATATGTAGACGATGTATTTTGTATATGGACAGGTACAAATAGACAACTGGAAACATTCACAAATTTCATTAATAAAATTAACAAAAACATTCAATTTACAGTTGAAAAAGAAATAAATAACAGCCTCAATTTTCTTGACATTACATTCACGAAAACAGTAAACAATAAATTGTCATACAAAATATATAGAAAGGAAACTTGCACAGATGTCATCATACCAGAATGTTCAAATACACATAGTCAGATTAAATACAGTACATTTCACGCCCTTTTACACAGACTTATCAATATCCATCTAAATAAAATAGACTTTGAAAATTAACTAGACACAATAAAAACAATAGCAGTTAACAATGGCTACACTGAAGATTTAATTAATAAAATGTTAAAAAAGAAACAACACAAACAATTACGAAATTACTTTTATAGTGGGACAAATTCAGACACAATAACATGGAATAGATTAGAATATATTAAGCCACTGTCTTTACAAATCAAAAATAATTTAAAAGGAAAGAATAATAACATAATTTTGACAAACACAAATAATTTAGGAAAATTAATAGTTAACAATAAAATCAAAAATAAATATACAAAGTGTATAATACAATCCCGGTCCATTTAAAAAAATTAAATCTACTCCAATTTAAACGCCAGTATAAGCTTCATTTAAATAGATAATCGTTTTTTTATTTGCAATTATAATGGATCAGTAATATCGTGTAAATGTAAATGTGTTATTTAGGAAGGAAAAATTATTAAATTCATATAATTATATATATTACCTTTAATAGTGTCTAGGTTAAGATGGAAGAACAGTTGGGTATTTATTACCCGATACTGAATCTCACCTCGTGATTTGTGTACCATGATTTTATAGTTTTTTCATTAGAGTACCTTTATGTTACTGAGTATACAAATAAAGTTATTATTATTATTATTATTAAAAAACTGAAAATTGTAAATTGAAGAAAAATGGTATTTATGAATTAAAATGTGATGATTGTGATGCAGTGTATATAGGACAAACCGGCAGGTCTTTTGATATCAGGTTAAAAGAGCATAAAAAAAGACATAGAGAATAAAAAACAAACCACCGGTTTTTCTAAGCACTGTATCACATCTAATCACCATTTTTCTTCAAACGATTTAAAAATTCTGCATACAGGTAATAAGGGATTAACGCTTAACTACCGGGAGGGTCTAGAAATTTCAAAAGCCATAAAGGCAAGTAAAAATGTGGTCAACGACAACGAAGACCTTTGGAATTCCCCGATATTAAATGCCCTTATTACCCAATAAAACCTAAAACTCGAAACTGTATATATTCCCAAACAAATCCATTTGTACATCATTCTTGATAATGGCATTAAGCCGAAACTAGTAGAAAATAAAATACATATAAGTGAAACAAAACCAGGTGAATTTAATTTACAAACCATTATATTTTAAAATGTTTTAGCAAGTGATTAATGAGAAAAAAGTGTCCGATATATAGAATAAACTTTGATTGGCAATAATTAAAATTTAAATATCTTCGCTGTATATTTCCAAATATCCAGTAAAAGTAATTTTTTTAATTTGATATACGGGTGTTAAAAAAACGCAAAACGCCATAACTCTGTTATTTATTGATCGATTTGAATGAACTAAAAACAAAGTCAATCGCAGTTTCAATACCATAAATTGACACTAATTATTTATTTTTTTCAAAATTACCTTCAGTGCCAAATAATAGTCAACTTTTAGTTTTTAAATGGCTGCATATATTTTTCTTTTATTATTATACTGGACATTGTTTTTCTGAATCCAAGGTCACTGTTTCATCCACGGAGCTATACTCTGTGTAACCACAGAAAAAAAATATCAACATTGTAATTAAGTTCAGTATTCCGGCACCGGATACCCACAGACGCGTTTCGGACTACAAGGTCCTCTTCAGCGTGGTCCCGACCCAGTGCTGAGGAATACTGAACATTTCTTACTATATCAAACCGATATAGTGAACAATATTAAGTGGATTGGATAGCTAACGCCATCTAACGCTCCATAGTGGCATCGTCAATGACGCGAATGCACAAGTCCTACTATGGAGTGTTAGATGGCGTTAGCTATCCAATTCAGTTAATAGTTTCACATATCGGTACCATGATAGAAAATAGTATACTATTTTCTTGTACAAGAAAATAATGTCGTCTAATACAAGCTTTATATCCGATTGTACATTATAGCCCGTGTTGTTAAAAACGATTTTGACTGTATGTATATGTATTTAAAAGGAAAATTCCCTGTATGTAAGAATAATGTTAACTCAATAGCATATTGTACAACGATAATGGATATGATGCTTATATCTCACGACTTCAAGTTTGCCGTAGGCGAGTGCCCCAAATGCCGAGTGAGATATAAGCCATATCCGCTCGAGTTTTACAGTCAACTTTTTTTACGACTAGTGAAAAAACGAAATTAATTGTTAAACATTATTGCAAGAATTATTTGCTGGATATAAAAATGTATGTAAGTTCCTTCTGATTTTTTTTATGGTACGTATCAGAGCTGGCAAGATTCGAATCCTTTTAGAGGATTCAAAAAGGGCATTCGAATACTATTTTAACTGTATTCGTGATCCGGATTCGTTACATTTTTTCAAGAGGATTCGTATTCGAATCCAAATGCGGGTGATTCGAATCCTAATAGGGGGATTCAAATATTTATAAAAGGATTCGAATACTTACAAAAGGATTTGAATCGTCAAAAATAATTCGAATTAATAAACTTGACAAAAACATAAAAGAACTAAATTATACAACATATAAATTAAAAATTAAGAACCTAATACTAAACAACAAAATAAATTAAGTAAATATATCGGAGCAGAAATTGTACAAAACATATATCCCTCGATACCAGTAGCCCGAGATGGGAACAATCACCCAACGATCCCGCGGCGAAGAAGTAGGGAAGGAAAAAAGAAAAATTTCAATTTTTACAATACCATTTATTATAAATATAGTATTATTGTAATGAATGTTTGTAAATATTTGTAAGTAAAGAATATTGTACTTTAAAAAATGTGTTTTTTGTGTTTCTAAATTTCTTGTTAAATCACTGTTTTATACGCGTGGCGCATGAAGTAAAATTTCGAGTTTAGAAAAGCCCCGTGAAAATTTGTCTCGGGTCGCTGCGCGACCCTCGACAAATTTTCTACGCGGGGCTTTTCTAAACTCGAAATTTTACTTCATGCTTAGTCTGGGAGTGGAAACGCTCGTTCGAAACTTCAAACTGATGGCTTTGATAAGAACAATAAATGACTGAAAATGTTTTTAAAGATAATAATCTAGATTTCAGAATTTTGTTTAACATTATTTGAAGTCAAACTGACATGGTAGCTACAATCTGAAATGTTAAATTTTTTTTATTCCCTCTTATTCCCCCCCCATTCCTCCTTCACCCTCTCGCACTCCTCTGCCAAATGACTCCACGTATCCCTCCCCCGCTCTTAATATAACTTTCGTGTGTGGAAAACCCCCAGTTTGTTAAATTGTTGTCATTGTTTTTGTCAATATTTAAGTTGGTTTTATAAATTTTTACGTGTTTTGTAATTTTTATGATGCCTGTTAATGTTGACAAATTTAATAACATCATATGGCTTTTTATTAGTGTTTTGGTCAATTTGAATAAAATACCATGACGACTCTCTGACTTTCCCGGTTTTAATGATATTCAGTGAATTTTTTATTTACGTAATTTTCAGGCATTCGCCGATTTTAGAATAGAGTTCAATTTGAAGTTTTGACGAGTGTTTCCATTCCTAGACTAAGCATGATGTAAAATTTCGAGTTTAGAAAAGCCCCGCGTAGAAAATTTGTCGAGGGTCGCGCAGCGACCCGAGACAAATTTTCACGGGGCTTTTCTAAACTCGAAATTTTACTTCATGCGCCACGCGTACAAGACACTGATTTGAAGTGAAGTTTAAAAACACACACACAAATACATCTTTAATCAGAATAACACAGATATTTAGTCTGTTATCAACGATGTTCAGTGTTAATAATAAATAATTAGGTTTTGAATATTTTTGTTAAAACAACTGATAACGATATTTATATGTTAATGGTTGCAAAAAATAATAAAATAAAATTTATTCTCAAAGGATTTGTATTCGTGATTCGAAAAAACAGGGTTCGAATCATATTTTTTTCCTACGAATCCTTTATTCGAGTATTCGTGACTCGAATCATGTGATTCGGATTCGTGATTGGAATCGAATTACGAATACAAATCCTTTGAGAATAAATTTGATTTTATTTAAGAAGCGTAAGCTTATTTTCTCGAATTCAAATAGTTTTGAATTTGAATTTATCTTGTTTGATTTTATTATTTTTTGCAACCATTAACATATAAATATCGTTATCAGTTGTTTTAACAAAAATATTCAAAACCTAATTATTAATTATTAACACTGAACATCGTTGATAACAGACTAAATATCTGTGTTACTCTGATTAAAGATGTATTTGTGTGTTTTTAAACTTCACTTCAAATCAGTGTCTTGTACGCGTGGCGCATGAAGTAAAATTTCGAGTTAAGAAAAGCCCCGTGAAAATTTGTCTCGGGTCGCTACGCGACCTTCGACAAATTTTCTACGCGGGGCTTTTCTAAACTATTAATTTTATTTAACATAGCATTTAATTCTTAGTAATATGGTTTAAGTTATTAGTATTCTAGTAATCTATATTTTTTTTATAGGGACCCTAGAAGCAAAGGGATGCATAAAACTTGATTCTAAAAAAGAATATTTTAAACTTTACAAAATATATGTACTATTTAAGGAAGATTTGCGTTTAATATTTTACAATAATATTCATACTTCTACTTTTAATTTTATAAATTTTGCAAATATATCCTTTGGATTGTAGGGTCCTCATATGCAATTGTAATATTTTGCGCGCGGGTTTTTGGGCCAGTATTCTTGCTCTTTATCTTTAGCAGAATGTTTAGAGAACTTCAGAGAAGTACACACAGCACATCACAATTTGAAAATCTAATGACGGAATCTCTTGACATTCGTCGTTTACAAAACTTCAATCGACTTAGGTCGAGTTATTACCTTACCGTAAACAAACGTAACTAACCAAACATTTATACCCCATGTGGTCTATACGGCATATGTCTTTAATAAGACAACTTAAGACGATAAATATTCATCGAAACAACTACTTCCCGCGCAAATACACCTCCGGATATTGAATTATACAATAAAATATTTAAAATCTTATTTACGGTAAATACTTTGTTCACTACTCTCTTGATGAAACGAAATTGTAATATTAGGTAAATGAAAACACTTGTTTGGTTTCATATTTGTATATTCAGTTTCCTGACACGTGTTTCGGTCAATAACGACCATTCTCAAAGGGATTACAAGAATCATTCTTGTAATCCCTTTGAGAATGGTCGTTATTGACCGAAACACGTGTCAGGAAACTGAATATACAAATATGAAACCAAACAAGTGTTTTAATTTACCTAATATTAAAATCTTATTTAATTTGATTTGTATATTTCATTGTATAATTCAATATCCGGAGGTGTATTTGCACGGAAAGTAGTTGTTTCAATGAATATTGATCGTCTTAAGTTGTCTTATTAATTAAGACATTGTTTGTATTTTCACGAATAGTTTTTTCGTAATTTTATATATTATAATAAACATTAATTACAATTGATAATGTAATATAATTGGAGCTTTAATTGTTTATTTACAGTAAGTAGTGTTGTCTTAATATTCTTATCTTGATATGTTGATTATTAATTGACATCAGTAATAGTAATAATTTCTCTGAAATCCATACAATATTTATTACAAAGAGAAACAATGGTGTATAAATATTTACTTTTGTAATGTAATACGATCAATGAATAAAAATCAATAACTAATAAAACACATTTATTAATTCTTACTTCACATAACTCAAAATAAATAGTAAAATATGAGGCTGTGAATTGTTAAAATTGAAGTAGTTATTAGTTATAATAACGTTATTCAAGTATTTCAACTTTCGAATATTTAACTTTAAATATGTTTTTGAATGAATATTTCAATTTTAGAAATTCCTAGCATTAATCAAAACATGTATCACTGACCGTCAAACGTCGAAACTTAAGTCGTGAATTTATGTGTATATTTGTGTAATATAATATATATACATACAATAAATATTTTGTGGTAAAAACATAGTAAGTGTTTGATTCAGTGATCATGAATTACCACGTAGTTACGGTCGCAACCATCATTATGATCAAAACATGTATCTTTATTTTAATCTTGTTTTAAATTAAAAATAACCATAAATTTTATTGATCTTCATATTAAATCAGTGAAAATTTGAACCAATCCAAATGTTCAGGCTTTTCTAAACTCGAAATATTTACTTCATGCTTAATTCATTGGAAAACTCTTGGTAGAAAACTAGTAACAGCATTAATGACAACACCTTATTTTATAACTAAAATGAACAAGATAATTAACGAAACTCGTAAAAATTATAAAAAAACTACAGTTTGTGTTTGTTACCCATTTTCTTTGCGATATCATTATTGTCATTAAAAGTTTTTATAGCCTCGTAATACGGTTCTCCACTCCTTGATTGAGCATAAAGTAAAATTTCGAGTTTAGAAAAGCCTGAAAAATTAGTTTGGCCGCGCCATGCGTACAAAATACTGATTTTAAGTGAAGTTTACAATATACTATTAAGGCTGCAATCAGCCTTAGTAAACTACCAATCACTCAATTTTATAATTAATAATAATATTTCTACATAATGCTTGTAAATATTACTAAGATAACTTTTATCTAATTTAATTTTGGTTTGGTTGAACACATTTAGAGATTTAATTAAAAGATTGTTTCATCTTTTTCGTTATGGTGGAAAATTTAGGTATATAAGCGCGCAATGTCTATGTATGCTGTTGTGTTGTATGAAAGGAGAGACGGTTAGCACTCCCCTAGACAAGGTTGGAATTAAACACAAATACTGGTTAAGGCACGCTTAACCACATTTTTTGAATATTACTCAATTTAATTTTATAGTCTTATATAAAATTACGAAAAAACTATTCGTGAATATGCAAACAATGTCTTAATTAATAAGACGATAAATATCCATTGAAACAACTACTTCCCGTGCAAATACACCTCCGGATATTTATCGTCTTAAGTTGTCTTATTAATTAAGACATTGCATATTCACGAATAGTTTTTTCGTTAGGCGTGTGACGAAGAGGTAGCGTAACGTCTTCGGATAACCGGAGCTAACTGCTGCTTCTTCTAAGGGCGCTGTCCCTTAAGTATGCCTTCTTCGGGGAGGGGGTGAGTTTCTTCTTGCGTGAGAGGAATTAAATTATTCCTATTGACTTTCGTGTTTCTGTGAACGAGGGTTCTTATTTCGTTATTAAAATAGGTTTGTCGAATTTTGATTTCAGGTATGGCGCATGAAGTAAAATTTCGAGTTTAGAAAAGCCCAGAAAATTTGTCTCGGGTCGCTGCGCGACCCTCGACAAATTTTCACGGGGCTTTTCTAAACTCGAAATTTTACTTCATGCTCAGTCTGGGAGTGGACAACACTTATTTAAAGCTTTAAATTGAACTTAAAAAAAAAAACAGGAAATATCCGCAATTGTTATATCAATTCCATGGTATGTCATTATTTTTATAAAATCACATTACTTTTTCTTAATTATTTTAGCTGTAAATTTTCTGACATTCGTTGATTTTTAAAAGAGTTCAATTTGAAGCTTTAAACGAGTGTTTTCCACGCCCAGACTAAGCATGAAATAAAATTTCGAGTTTAGAAAAGCCCCGTGAAAATTTGTCGAGGGTCGCGCAGCGACCCGAGAAAAATTTTCTGGGCTTTTCTAAACTCGAAATTTTACTTCATGCGCCACGCATATAAAACACTGATTTTAAGTGTGCTTCAAATATACATAAATTCACAATATTTTTGTTTTGTACGCGTGGCGCATAAAGTAAAATTTCGAGTTTAGAAAAGCTAGAAAATTTGGCTTGGTCGCGTAGCGCTACGCGACCATTAAAAAATTTATGGATTTTCTAAACTCAAAATTTTACTTCATGCTTAACTAAGGAGTGGAAACACTCGTTGGAAACTTTAAATTGTACGTTCTTAAAAAACAACACATGATTGAAATTTTAGAGCGTTAACAGCGATATGTATAAATACTTATACAATTCCCCGTATGAAAATAATTTAAACTGTTTCCAGAATTAGAAAAACCGGAATTCGAAACACAACAAAAAAGTAAAACTATTTCGACTAAATGTATTCAATTCATTACGATATGTTGATGCTGGTTGAAATACGGGTAACTTTTCCAGATCTGAATACGTAATATACTAATTAAATGTATTTATGCATATGAATATTGAAATAGTTGTGAAAACACGATAGTCTATCTTATATTTAGCACGTTATAAGATTTTCTAATTATACCTTTATGAATGTATTTTTTTCCAATTTCAGTATAAACAAAATAAATAGTTTGGAAGATTTCGGATTGTGCAAACGGTTGGAAGAGCTCTATATCAGACAAAACGACATTCGAGATCTCAACCAAGTCGTGTACCTGCAAAATCTGCCAAACCTCAAGAATCTCTGGCTGGGAGAAAATCCTTGTGCAAATGCAGAAGGGTAAGAGTTTTTAAAAATAATTGACCTTGCAAATGTTCAAAAATCTCATATTTGTTTGATATGAACGCAACCCAATTAATTTCCTCATACATTAACTAAAGAAAATTATATATATATATATATATATATATATATATATATATATATATATATATATATACCGGGCTTTCATTAATTCCCGAACTCCACGTGACCAAAAATACTAGGCAACCAAATGTACAAGGTGGTATGGCTCACACAAAAATTCCCTAGATTTAAAAATATTTATTCGCCGGCGTATTTTTATGACGACTGAAAATATTATATTTAAAATGATTAAAAAATAGGCTCATCTTCAAAAATGTAACTAATTTTTATTAATTTTTTCGTTGTAAATACCATTTTCGCAGTATTTGCTTATCCTAGCAAATTGACTCTGCAAAATAAATAGAAATTAAACTCAATGTTTCAGAATAATTAAACAATTTTTGCTTACCTAAAAATTCCGGGCGAATCTTGTAAGATCTCAAAGGTTGGTTTAACGATGCACCGCGCATAAACGTTTATGTCAAATTTGACTTTAGTAACGTTTGGTTACTTTTTTCAAAGCCTCCAACGTACAAATACAATAATTTACGCGGCAATTTTAAATTTAGTCACGTGGGGTTCGGGAATTAATGAAAGCCCTGTATATATAACCATGTTGACTATTGTAATACATATTTTTATGTCTACTTACAAATAAATAAATTATTATTATTATTATAAAACTTTTTGAAGACCATTCAGAAAAAAGCTACACCTTGCTGTGAAGTCAAGGTGTTCATAATTTATATAATCAATAAATAACTTCATTTTAAGATATCGAAATGCTGTACTGAAAGCCCTCCCCCAATTACAAAAACTCGATAACATCGCGGTAACCCCGGACGAACTTAGAGACGCTCAGCGCAAAGGACGAACGCTCAATCATCCCGACGACCAGCAGGAAAGTGAAGAAGAGGTCTACGTTCCCAATAATCAATACAGGTATCAAGAGGAATTGGAATACAGCCCCCAGAGGAGCCCATCACGACAAGAGGTGAGTTTCTGAAATAGTTCAAAACATCTCGATTAATTGAATAATTTATTAATTTCAAATTAACCGAAAAATCAAAAGATAATTAATCGCTTGCAATTTTAATTCAAAAGTGCACCCATTGTTATGTGATTAACCTATCATGATTAATACCTGTTTAACCAGACTGAGTATGAGAATGAGGAAGTCGTGGAGTATTATAATAGTGTTAAGGAAGAGGCTGTGGAGGAACCGGCAGCACCACCCGCGTATTCACCACCCAGACAGGTAATATTACAATATCATTTAATGATTTCGATAGCTAACGCCATCTAATGCTTCATAGTGGCATCGTCAGTGGCACAAAGTGCATATACAGGTCACTGTTTCGTCCACGAGCGAGCAGAACTCTGTTTGTGAAACCAGAAAACAAATATCAAAATTGAATTTGTGTTCAGTATTCCGGCACCAGGTACCCACAGACGCGTTTCGGACTTCAAGGTCCTCTTCAGTGTGGTCCCGACCCAGTGCTGAGGAATACTGAACATTTCTGACTATTTCAAGCCAATATGTGAAAACTATTAATGGATTTCGATAGCTAACGCCATCTAATGCTTCATAGTGTCACTGACGATGCCACTATGAAGCATTAGATGGCGTTAGCTATTGAAATCATTAATAGTTTTCACATATTGGCTTGAAATAGTCAGAAATGTTCAGTATTCCTCAGCACTGGGTCGGGACCACGCTGAAGAGGACCTTGAAGTCCGAAACGCGTCTGTGGGTACCTGGTGCCGGAATACTGAACACAAATTCAATTTTTACAATATCATTTGTTTAAGGTAGGCTCAGTTGCACCAGAAACCTTGAACTCGAGTTCAAGATGGCAGTTCCTATTTATTTATTTATTTATTTATTTATTTATTATCCAACAGATTCATAAGATCTAATAATAGGATAAATTAGAAAAATACAATTATATTCTAATGTCATTTTGAACTCAATCAAGTTCAGAGTTGAAACAGTTTAACGTGTTTGGTGCAACTGGCCCTTAATGTGTTTTTCGCCATTTAACAATACCATACATTATTTACGCGCGCAACACAAGGCAAGCTCACCCCAATAACTTTCAAATTCATACCAGTGGTTTTAAAAGGAATGCTATTTATTTCAAATGCGTATTTAATGACTTTTACCCCTTAAAACCCACGATCTTATGGTTTACCAGTAGGTACATCATAGGAAAACTGGTTTTGTTTCAAAATTTACCGAATTACAGATAATTAAAAAAGCCAGTAAATATACAATCCCAAGGCATAACGAGTAAACTGTTTTTGTTACGCATGGTAGTTTAGTTTTGGTTCCTAGCAACATGTTACTAATAGAGCAAGCTACTTGCCAATGAATAAATTAGACCAGCGCTTCTCTAAGTGTGGTCAGTGTGGTTTTGACATCACAAAATGTTATGCTGAATATATTGTGTGTTTTCATTAGCATACAAAATGCAACTACAAATAAATGGTGTGCTAGGATTTTGAGCAGATTGGGGGGACAAAAATTATGCTTTGTAACTTAGAAACCTCAATTGCTTTTACATAAAATATCGCAGAATAATGAAAATCATCAGGAAATAAAATCAAATATTGTGCAAATTAAGTTTGTCGAAATTGGCATTCTTAGACTGATTTGTACATAGAGGGAGTTTTTCTTTTAAGTATACGTATCCCAATTATATGCTGTAAATCTTTAGATATTGGTTGTTTTTTAAAGAGATCAATGTTAAGATTTAAACGAGTGTTTTCCACTCCCAGACTAAGCATGAAGTAAAATTTCGAGTTTAGAAAAGCCTGAAAATTTGGATTGGCCGCGTAGCGAAGCGGAGCGGCCAATCCAAATTAGGCTTTTCTAAACTCGAAATTTTACTTCATGCGCCACGCGAATAAAACACTGTCCTAGCAACATGTTACTAATAGAGCAAGCTACTCGCCAATGAATAAATTAGACCAGCGCTACCCTAAGTGTGGTCAGTGTGGTTTTGACATCACAAAATGTTATGCTGAATACATTGCGTGTTTTCATTAGCATACAAAATGCAACTACAAATAAATGGTATGCTAGGATTTTGAGCAGATTGGGGGACAAAAATTATGCTTAAATTAGTTTGAAACTTAGGCCCTTGTCCCACCAAAGCTACGCGACAGCGACGCGACAACGACGCGATGTCGCCAGCGTGCATCTTTCGTGTTTAACCCATGGTTTATATACACCGTATACCCACCAACGCTCCAGCAAAGAAACATCTAAGCTGCGTGTCGGTTTCATGTTGCCGAGCGACTCGACAGGTCAGTTGCGAAGCAACATCCAAGCTGTGTGTGCGGTGATGCTCTGCGTTTAATGACGAAAAGGAAAATGAACATCACGGCCCAACAGAAAAATGAACAGGAATTCAATGAAAAATTAGTTGATGCTGTAGAAGAATATACGTGCTTATACAATTATAGGTCAGCAGAATATTCTCGAAAAGATGTGACCGAAAAAGCTTGGGCGGCAGTAGCCAAAAAAGTAAACGACACAGGTAAATTATTTATTAATACTTTATTTGTAAAAAAAACTTGCGTTGTAAATTTAAAAAAGGTTTTAATTGTTAATGGTATATTTCCATTGCCAAGATAGAGGTGCCCGTAGGAAGTACTGGGATAAATAATCTCTTAAAGTTTGTGCATTTGATCTGTCACAAAGAGTAATTACTTCTTGCTCATTTACAGACATGTCAGATGATCTGTCATTAGTGTCGTCTTCCCCCTCCTCCTCTACATCATACTCTGTTAAATACGGTCTTTCTTCTCTTATGCGAACATAGTTATGGAGGATACACACTGCTCGAATAATATGATTAACAGATTTCACTGTTTTGCAACGAATCGCAGTCAATAACACCTGAAACTTTTGTGTCATCATGCCAAACGAGCATTCAATAGATTTGCGGCCTCTACTTAGTCGGTAATTAAATATTCGATTCTTGTTATTCAGTCTTCTTTTCGGATATGGTCGCATAAGATATTTCTGAAGCGGGAATGCTTCGTCAGCAACAAAGTAATGCGGAAAATTTTGACCAGTTTCATCACGAGGCAGAGGCTTGGGTTCTGGCAAATCTAATCCTTGTTGTATTCACTGACCCATTCGTGACGCTTTGAAAATGCCACCATCACTATTTCTCCCAGCATACCCAGTTTCGATCATAATGAAATTCCCGTCAGCATCACTGCAAGCCATCAAGACAAGGGAGTGGAACGATTTGTAATTAAAATTTTCAGAACCAGTTCTAGGCATTTTTTGAATTCGTATATGTTTTCCATCGATCGACCCCAGGCAGTTTGGTAAGTTCCACAATTCTTCATATCTGTCTGCTATTATTTTCCACTGATTTCGATTGGGAATTGGCATATATTGCTCATGTAAACTTTTCCAAATAGCTTCTGTTGTTTCAAAGACAATTTTTGCAATAGTGTTATGTCCTCGAGAAAAATAAAACGCAAGAGAACTGAAGGTACATCCCGTGGCAAGATATCTGTAAAAAACAACAAACTATATCACACATAAAAAAACTATGTGATCAATTTTGTAAAACTCAATTTCGTAAAAAAATAATTTTGAGAAACAACTATATATACTTTGTGTTGCAGTAAACACCTGTAAACAAAAATGGAAAAACATAAGATCAGCGTTTGTGAGGAATTTAAAATCAGCTCCAAGTGGATCATCGACTAAATCTAAAAAGCCATACTATTTAAACGACAGCATGCAATTCTTATTGCCATTTGTAAAGACGAATGCCCCGGACTCCGACACACAAGGAAATTTACCATCACCAGTTGCTAGAGGCACGGAAAATATTGAGAGTGGAAATGAATCCGAATCCGAAAATCTTGAGGTGCAAAATGAGATTGCAGTGGAGGACACTGAAGCTGATGTGATTGAACCTACAGAGCCAGTGATTAAAAGAGGAGACGCCGTTCAAAAAACAGCTAAAAACAAGGCTAAAAAACGAAAGTCAGAAGTACTCGATGTTGATAGAACATTTGTCGAGTTCTGTGAAAGTCGTAAGAACAGAAGTGAAAATGTGGACCCAAATAAAATGTTCTTATTGAGTTTGTTACCAGAAGTAAATCAGATGAACCCTCAACAATCTAGACGATTTAAAAGACAAGTAATGTATCTCATTGACGACATTTTAGATGGACCACTTTCAGTGACAGCATCCAACGCAAATTATGGACAATCACCTACATTCCATACTAGTAGTAAGCCTTCATCTGCATCATCTATCCACACCTACAACCTAAATTCATGGACAAACGAAAGTAGTCTGACTACAACTCCTTCTCCTGCACCTCTTGTAACTGCAAGCACCCACGACGAAAATGAATGGTCCAGCAGAAATACAACCAGGGCACCTTTACCTTTACCTAGCAATACCGACGTTGAAAATCGGTGGGCAAACCACACTAGCACCACGAATTCGCGTGAGCCAAACGATATTTCCAGCGGAAATCAATGGCCTCTCTCCTACAACAACAACACATCTAACCTTCCACCAAATTACTAATTTAACTGTGTAGATTATACATATTTTCCGCAATAAAAGTAATATACAGTACTATACAATTTTTGTTAATTTATATAACAGTTCTCATCACTGGTGAGTGATCAGAAATTGCACGTTAGAAATAATATTATTTGCTTACCTTAGCGTTATTAACAGCCTTTCTTCAACACTCACACTTTTTCGGAAATTTGTATCTTTCTTTTGGACGTGAAATCTGACTTTTTCAACCAGCTCAAGAAACAGTTCTTTTGACATCCGGTAAAATAATTTAAACTTCACTGGGTGTCTGTCGAGTTCCTTAGCAGCAACAAACATTCTGTTTTTTTGGGTTCTTGAAATAAAAGGATGCACCCACCATTTCCTTTTCTTAGACTTTCTAGATTTGTTTCTATTTTGTAAGTACCAGTGCATTGCAATCAAATCGTCGTCTTCACTTGATGACATTGTTCACTGAACTGAATGTAGAAAACACGTCGTTTTGGTGAGACAACACCATGTCGCCTGCTTGTGTCATGTCGAAATCGTGCGTTGTCGCGTCGCTGTCGCGTAGCTTTGGTGGGACAAGGGCCTTAGAAACCTCAATTGCTTTTACATAAAATATCGCAGAATGATGAAAATCATGACGAATTAAAATCAAATATTGTGCAAATTAAGTTTGTCAGAATTGGCATTCTTAGACTGATTTGTACATAGAGGGAGTTTTTCTTTTAAGTATACGTATCCCAATTATATGCTGTAAATCTTCAGATATTCGTTGTTTTTTAAAGAGATCAATGTAAAGATTTAAACGAGTGTTTTCCACTCCCAGACTAAGCATGAAGTAAAATTTCGAGTTTAGAAAAGCCTGAAAATTTGGATTGGCCGCGTAGCGAAGCGGAGCGGCCAATCCAAATTAGGCTTTTCTAAACTCGAAATTTTACTTCATGCGCCACGCGTACAAAACACTGATTTCTAGTAAATTTCAAAATATACTTCTAACTCAGAGTTGAAAATAAACTGCCAAAGCATTATTATAAATATACTGCTAAACAATAATATTTTGTAATTTTTGATTTGGTTAGCATTCATTTTGTGGTACGATATATCTTTATATAAAATAATATTAAAAAAATTGATGTCGGTATGTGATAAACTGGGAACAAGTATACCGGTCCGCCACGCAAAACAGTTTGGGAAGCGCTGAATTAGACAACGAGTTCAGGCTGATTCTTGCTTGTATTTTGAATTGGATTTATTATGACTTGCTACTGGTGTAACCTATTAATAATTTTGATGTAGACGAGTCCGCCAAGAAGGCCGCAGCAACAGCAGGAGCAAGTGGTCAGGCGGAGTTACTCGCCCGAACAGGAATACACCGAGAGGAGGAGGAGCAGCTATGACCAGTCTTCGCCCAAGCAAGTTTCTCAACAATATTATGATGTGAGTAGAAGCGCGTGTCTACTTATTATTGTTTTATTTTTTATTATTCGCTAAATCATTAGCCTGTTTTACTAATAGCACAAACATTTAGTTGATATTTCACAAGTTTTTATAAACAAACCACTTTTTCGTGTGCTTCGCATAATTTAAGTCAATATTGAATTTCTATACTTTAGTTTTACTTTAATAATAATATCCTACTACGTCAATACAACATAGACTCAGGTGCAAGAAAAACGGCTCACATATTATTAATTTTTTTAAATGCTTTTATAATATCATTCTTGCAATACTGCGAATAAAACTTCTGCTGGGGCCCGCCGTGGCCGAGCGGTTGAGCCGCTGGTTTCGCCAATCGTTCACGGCGGTGATCTGGGTTCGATTCCCAGCCGGGCGAGTAATTTTTCTAACGAAAAATATTCGTCCCGGAGTCCATGGGTGTGTGTGAATGTGTTGTGACGTCCAAATATATAGTTATAGGTAATTAGCAATAAATATTGATAATGAAGATTTAAATTAAATTACACTTGGTTTGTTTCACAATTTTTTTACTTTACTATTTACTCGACTAATTGTAATTTAATTTAAACCTTCATTATCAATATTTAAAAATGTTTCACCAAGTGATAAGTGAGAAAATTATTCAAGAAAAATTAGCAATAAGTTAAAGAAATAAAACAAATACAAATATAAATAAAATGATGTTGGCTAATGGGCAAGTTCCCAAAGCCAGGCAAAAGCCAAACCCAATAAAAAAAAAACTCCTGCTATTTTACGATAAAATAGACTATCAGGGCGTAGAAAAAAAAACATATAGTATTTATCGGTTTATTTGATGATCAGTAATCATCACAAATGATATTTAAAGATATGCTGTCTACTCGACATTATGCATAAAGTATCAAGACGCCAGAATTGGGCGGTACTCGAGTACAAGTACTTAAAATGTGTACTCTAAGTACTTTTCATGTACTCGGTACTCAATCCACGGGTACTTTTTTTTTCAAGTACTTGTTTTTGTACTGGACGCATTTTTGGACCGCAAAATGACCTTGAGTACATTTGGATGCATGAACTTAAGTTTATTTTGATATAACTGTCAAAACAAATAAGTTGACAACTCTCAATTCTAAAATTAGTCATTTAAACAAATGAAAACTACCCTGACATCCATATAAATTTCATCTTTGAAGTTTCGCTCTGACTGTCAAAACAAACGAGCTACGAGCGATTACACCTTTATGCTGCCATTTCGGTCATAGAGGACGTGCTGCCGAATTTTCACCAACTCACAACACTAATGTACAAAGCGGAGTTGAAGTTGCGCGCGGATTCGAGCGAACGAATCAGTCATCCGATTCGGGCGGATTCAGACCGCATGTATAAATCCGAATCGGGAATACGATTCCGCTCGCCCAAAATCGTTCGGTCAATCGTCTCGAGCAAATGAATCATTAACGAATCAATTCTTCTTGAAATACGGAACCAGTTCATTCAAATCACCATACAGAATCGTTCTTTTCGAACGAATCATTCACGAACGACCCATATCTACTTTACACCAACATATACTGCTGACCTCACAAACCTGAACTCAGTTCAGCTTAGTGCAGCACAAATGTACAAATCCATCAAGTCCAGGTCGCGCAAAAATCTTCCAAGCTGGACAAGTTTATAGCATTTATTTGTTTGTAAATATGCATCAAATCATTCATGAATTTGCCCTCTCTCTCCGGCAGAGGTCCCCAGTCACAACTAATCAGGAAGAAGTGCAACCGGTAGAAAACCATTACAGAGAGAATCGTTTGATGACCAGTCAGTCTACTAACAACATCAAGGTTTGTTTCTTCATTCATTTCGCAAGTGTTGAGCTGGCCGTATGGACTTATATCCGAGGCTCAAAAACAAAATATATTCACAAGTTTCATTCATTATTAAAAAGGAAGCACTAATAATATATTCAAATTTGAATAGGAATACACAAACGGCGATTCGAGGTACGCTCACGGGCCGAACTCCTACAACCAGAGAGAAGGCAGCGAAGTGTCGTACAGGGCAGAAGGACCAATCAGAAGCGCCAGCCAACACAATTGTAACGTTGCACATAGGCCACCATTTACAAGAAGACCAGTCACAAGGGTAAGACAATTATTTTATCTCAAAATCACTGATGCACCCTTCAAATTTGCTTATGAAAAGAAAAACAAGACGGACACTCGTTTGCTTACCGTTTTTATGGAGTGTAAAACAATTATTGATATATATATTCGATACTTGTTCTGCTACTTTCTTGATGGAACCAAATTTTCAAATTGGGTAAAGTACCACACTTGTTATGTTCCATATTTTTATTTTCAGTTGCCTGACACGTGTTTCGATCCGTTACGATCATTTTCAAAGTTAAAACTAATTTGAATTTGACAAATGTTCCTATATATGTACAAACAAACAGGCTAATTAGTGGACATTCCAGCGCTAATGATGTTGTTGTCGGTGTTGCTGACCTCATGCTGATTGTTCAGTAGATAATCCCCCCTGCTGGTGGCTCGATTGATCTCTAATCCCTCTACTAGGTTCAGCTTCCGACCTTTTCGACAAATGTGGATTGGTTCGATCTCCCCCATGTGGTGTCCTGTGGCTGTACAATGGTCCGCTAATCCTGTGTTTGTTGTCCTGTTAATTATTGATTTTCTGTGCTCCCGCTGCCTTGTTTCAAAATATCTCCGTTTGTCCTATATATATGCCCTCGCAATTTAAGCAATTGATTTTGTACACTCCTGATCTTTTAAATTTTTCTTTTGTTTCATTTTATTATTAATAATTTTGTGACCTAAGTTTGTTCTATTAACTACTATTGCCGTTACATTATGTGATCTCAACTGTTTCCTAATTTTTGTGCTAGTATTATTAACAAATGGTATTGCTGCAAATATGTTTTCTTTTGTATCTTTTCGACCGTCTGGACTGTATAGGAGCTGTTTCTTTATTATCCTCTTCTTCCTTTTTAGCATCCTAAAAACGGTATCCTGATTATATCCGTTGTTGTTGGCAATTTGTATTATGGTGTTCAGTTCTTCTTTGTAATCATCCTCGGCCATTGGAATTGATAAGAGCCGGTGTATATACGTGTTTAATGCTGCTCGCTTGATTTGTTCGGACTGGAATGAGTCGTTAAGTATAATGGTGACTGTTGTGGTTGGTTTTCTATAAATTGCGTATTGGAGTTTGTTGTTGTTGAGTTCACCGTCAGATCTAGGAAGTTAATTTTTCCATTCTGTTCTTTTTCTATCGTGAACTGTATATGTTTGTTGATGTTATTGATTAATTGTAGGAATGTATCTAGTTGTCGATCTGATCCTCCCCATATACAAAACACGTCATCCACTTATCGACACCAGTGGATGATATTATTCCTCAATGGATTGCTGATGTTCATTAATTTTTCTTCAAACGACTTCATAAAAATTTCCGCAAATAGTGGCGAAGTCGGGGAACCCATTGGCAGACCATCTTTTTGAATATAAAATTTATCGTTGAAGCGGAAATAATTTTGTTCTAGGCAAATATTGATGGTATTGTAGATCTCGGTTTCTTGAGGACAGTGTTGCTGTAGTGATGTTTTGATGATGTCTTTCAATTCAGGGACTGGTATTATAATAATAATAACTTTATTGTCCAACAGGATAAACCCAATTACAGAACAAAAATTTGAATAAATAAGAAAAGGAAAGATACATGTAAGTTCGTGAACAGTTAATACATATTATAGGATAGTATGATTTATTGAATAAAAATATCGTTGAATAATTTTTCGGAGCACTGGCACAACACAGTCACTGGTGAACGCTGCAACACATTAGAGCGCGCCGTTGGTAAGCGGAATGTTGATGAAAACCGTGTAGACTTCACAGGGACATTAAACGGAACCCTTGCGAGAATTTCTGGACAGTCGATTTTCCCATCTACGAGTTTCTTCATAAACGAAGTGAATAAACTTTTGACGTCAAATAATACCAGTGTTACTTGTCTGTTCAACGTTAGGTGTTTTGTTGAGTTGACGAATTCCAGTGAGTTTTTTTAGCGAATACTCTGATCTGCATGGTATCAATTGTGGTAATTTGTTGTTTAGATATGAACACACTTTATACGTTGAAGCTTGGCAATATGATACCACTGGTCGGATGGGTATATTCTCCTTATGAATTTTGGGCATTCCGTATAGAGTGGGAGCTCTCGGGTTCATTTCCTTTAGTTTAAATTTATCCTTTTCTGGTATATTTGTTGTCTGTTTGATTGTTTCTGTAATTTGTTTTTGGAATCTCGGAGTTGGGTCTTTATTGACTACTTGGAAGTTATTCTCGGCTATGAATGTTTCTACTTTTTCTACGTATTCTGCTTTGTTAAGTATTGTAATAGTGTTTCCCTTATCTGCTTTGCATATTATGAGGTTGTGATCGCTGCACTTTTGTTTTATTTGTTTGATGGTTTTCTCGTCACTGTCTATTCTATTCTATTCTATTGAAAGTGAGTGGGTAGTTATGCTACCCTCCACTGCGACCGCAAGGATCTATTGTGGCTCACAATTAAGGTCGAACATCCGACCTTACAGCTCACCTTCCAAGTCCATCTTCTTGATGAAGTCAAGGATCTTGTCAGGTGAAGTTTTCTCCAGGTCCTTCAGGTTTAGCTTTGGTGTGCCAAATACCGTGGTCCTGATCTGGTTGCCAGCTGGACAGGCACATATGACGTGCTCTGCTGTTTCGTCATCCTCTAGACATAGGCGGCACTTAGTGGTGTCGCTTAGTCCTAGTTTGTTAAGGTGATGCCTTAGACGGCTGTGTCCAATGAAGAGAGCAGTTAATGTGTGGACATCTGATCTGCTCAGCTTCAGCCATGAGGCCGTCCTGGCCGCTGATGGTCCACTGGTTACCGCTCTGAAATGTCTCATCCCAGGGCGGTTTTGCCAGAAATCCTGTGCCTCGTGTCTCATCCATCCGTTGTTACGGTCTCTAGCTGTTGATCTGGGTATCCCCAGAGCGGGTTCTGGTCCGATGTAGGCTGTACGCGCCCCCTCTCTGGCTAGGGAATCGGCTAATTCGTTTCCATCCACGCCAGAGTGGCTTGGCACCCACATCAGACTGACCCCGTTTACCTGTGCCATTTGGCAGAGGGCTTCCTTGCAGTTCCGTACAGCCAGCGAGGAGCATCTAGAAGATGATGATGATAGATGCTCGTCACTGTCATTTGTTCTCTTAAATGTGGATGCTTTCTGCCGATCTCGAATTATTGTATTAGAGAATGGTATTTTGCCCATTTTATCGGTTACACCAGCTCTGTTTATTGCAATTTCCGTTTCTACCGCAAGCTCTTCGAAGTGGTTTTTGAGAGTGGTTGGGGTAGGGGAATATTTAAGTCCTTTTTCCATTAACCTGATCTCCTCCGCACTGAACGCTGTGTCTGAATAGTTCTTTAATCTTGGGTAGAACACGTGGGTTGTGATTGCATGTTGCGATCGTTTGATATTATTGAAGTTCTGGGATGCTATAGAATTAAACAAGAATGTCGATTTTTACTTCTCTTAAATAGGTTATGCCTTGACAAACGTCGAATAATTTCGAAGTAAAAATCGACATTGATGTTTGATTGCACAGCTACCCAGATCTAGGACTTCAATAATTGTTGGACACCCGATACCATCTACCTTTTCATTTAATAGATCACTCGAGTACAGTCAAGAAATCGTAATCTGTATGTGTAAATATTCTAGAATTCCAACATCCTCTCCGCCGTTTTGTGCCTCGTGAAAGAACTGGACTACCCCAGTCTCGAAGTCGTCGAAATGGCGGTCCGTTGCAGGATGGACGAACTGGACGAATGACAAAAAATCAACAGCTCTGGAAACGCAGAGGAGGATGAATCTGGAGACTAAAACTACAATTAATAAAAAAGTGGAGGATACATCTGGAGACTAAAACTACTAACTAATAAATTATAATGTATCTTATATACATCGAACAGCATTAAAAAGGCTCGAAACGTTTACTAATTGATCTCCAAAATAAACGGTGTTTAGTAGGGGAGAGTGGGGAGTTGTGAGACACAGGGAGTTGAGAGACATGAGGAATCACGGGGCATGTGGAGTCGTGAGACATGGGGGAGTTATGAGACATGGGAGGACATAGGGAGTTAGTGGGCGTTGTGAGACATGTGTTGTGAGACATGTTAATATCTGCTATATAGGAAACGTTTTGAATGTTCCAATAAGTGTCAGTTTCTTTGCTTGACATGATCTTAGTATTTGCGGTATTTTCACTGACTTTTATTGATTACAACGGTAAATATTACAAAATTATTATCGGTCAAGAAGCACCTTTAAATGTTTAAATCGTTATAATTCTAAGGAATTGCTAAAGCTAAGTTGTGTTTTTTGGCGTACTAAAGATTCTACTGTTTAAGGGGGTATTACCATTCGGAAGTATTAAAAAATTGATTTTTTTGCATGTATTGGTACTTGATAGTATCTAGTTTCATGTCCGAAAGCCGTTTTACAATACCAGACACAAGCATTCAAACTTTCGTTTGAGTTCTGCGGATTTCCACCCAGCCACCTACTCAGCATTGTTTACTTCAACAAGCAAAAATCTAACTAACGATAGTTAGATTTTTGCTTGTTGAAGTAAACAATGCTGAGTAGGTGGCTGGGTGGAAATCCGCAGAACTCAAACGAAAGTTTGAATGCTTGTGTCTTGAAGCTGGCTTCGAAGCACCTCAACTGTGGTGCAAAAACCGTCGCTATCGCGTCATTCATAGCTACCAGCATTTTCAACGACGGATACTCGGCAGTTTTTAAGACGATAGAGACACTGGGAATCCATATCGGCCTGCAAGCCAAGGCTTTCCGGTGCGGACCGACGCGGAGCGCGAGATGTGGGACGAATTTTGCCTGACTCCAGCAACTCATAAGGCCATCCAACAACGCTGGCAGGAGTAAATCATTCAAACCCAGTTTTTAGAGGAAGAGGAGGGCCTAGTGTACGGAGCTGGCATAGCTGACTAAAGCCAAAAATCTCCAAAAATAGTTAAAACTTTAAACGCGTTTTTCTCGAAACCACTTTTTTTTCGCTGGCCGGAAACTTTATTTTCAAACTATGAAACGGATTGACTTGAGCTTTTAGTGTTCGGTTCTCCACATTTTCCTCTGGAGTTTGAACCACCGTCATTCAAATATATTAATATTTGATATTTTTCATAGAGCCTTAAAGTCAGAAAAAGGGGGGCAAAAAGCGACCACTTTTTTCGAATGGCCTCCATTTTGTTATTTATCGAGATTTTTTATTGTCGGTGGTTCGAACTCCAGATAATTTAATACAGATTAATGACTACTACTTCAAATAATTGATTGATAAGGCTGATAAATGTTGAAAGTTCATCTTCACTTTTATATAAATAAAATAAAATAATTTAAAACTTTCAAATATATATTGTAAACTCGCTACAATTGTTTCGCCACCCTGTGGCTTCTTCAGGCGAAGAAATGATCATTTCTTCGCCTGAAGAAGCCACAGTGTGGCGAAACAATTGTAGCGTTAATACAATATATATTTGAAAGTTTTAAATTATTTTATTTTATTTATATAACTACTACTTCATTTTACGTTTCAAATCACAGAATCGAAAAAATCTTTCCGGCCATGAGGAAAAACACGGCGGACACGGCCTTATTTGAGGCCAGATTTAGAGGTTTAGCCGGACGATTGAAAAGAATTAAAATTCATTTTTTATAGTTTATGAATCTATAAACAAGTTGCAAGAAACCGCAAGATCGCATGTATTAAATTTCCTAAAAATAAAAATTCTGAAAAATCGTAAAAAAAACGCTGTCCTAGTGGTAATACCCCCTTAAATGCGGAAAATATCGATTTTAATGGTAGTGCTGTCTCAAAAATAAAACTTCACTCTCCCCTACTATAAAACAAAATATTAAAAAGACTTAACTATTAGTACGTTTGACACTAGAAAAATTTAATAATATGTTAGCTATACAAAAATGCTAGAGCTTTAAAAAAATGGAGATGAATAATGTTTGTTGGTACTTACATACACGAATGAATTTTTCAGTCATGGACCAATTTTTACTTATCGAATCTCACCAACATGACAAACAAATGGTTGTGTTTTGGTTTGCGCCATTTGTGTATTTGCAAAATATTTTCCTTCGCTATGTATATTCGTTTTTTTCCTTGCCACCGAATGTTTTGCAGATACACATTTAAGTATCTTATTAGAAGTGATTTTTACATGAATTGTAAAGATGTCTTGCAGATTTAGATTTAGGTATTTGTTTAATTGAATAATTAGAAGTGATTTTTAAATAAATTACAAACGTTTATATGTTTATATTAAAACTACAGTGAATTTTTGTTTTAAGTACGCATGCTTTGTGATGTTTAACCACTTGTTGTTTTTATAAAAGTGTTTAATTCGAAGCTTTAAACGACAGTTCCACTTCCAGATTAAGCGTGAAGTAAATTTCGAGTTTAGAGAAGCCTGAAAATTTGAGGTTCGCTTTGCTCCGCATGGCAAATACAAATTTTCAAGCTTTTATAAACTCGAAATTTTACGCTATGCTTAATCTGCGCGTGGAAACACTTGTTAGGAGCTTTAAACTAAACGCTTTAAAACACAATGAATGGCTGAGAATTTACAGATTATATTTCGGGATATGATTACTTAAAAGAAAAACTCTCTGTATGTATACAGTGTGAATGATGAATCAATATATAACTGAACTAAAGTTATCTGAACGTTTGTGTTCAATCTTTATTTTCAAATAATAGTGTATTTATTCAAAATTATTTCAAATTTCTGAAATGTAAAAAAGACTTAACTATCAAGAGGAAAAAATATATGCTTAACCGCTTGATAAAGCGTTGCAGCGCCACCAGTGGCGGATTTACGATTTTGCCGCTGGTAGGCTGAAATATTTTGCCGCTGGTAGGCTGAAATATTTTTCCGCCTATTTTCAGTGAGGAGCATTAGATGATATATTAGACCGCGTTTCTTGACATTAAATGCCATTATTACTCAAGGAATAAATCTGGGCTAGACTTTCTCGTTTCTTGATCAAAAACAAAATAGCTAAGGTTAAAATTGTTTATACAAAAGTTTTGTGTTTTTTCCTTGGCTACATCTTTTATTTGAGACATTTTTTGATTACGTTAATATGTGTCTATATTTTAAACATCACTTGAAATCAGTGTTTAATACGCGTGGCGCATGAAGTAAAATTTCGAGATTAGAAAAGCCCGCAAAATTTGGCTCGGTCGCTGCGCGACCGAGCCAAATTTTGCTCAGGGCTTTTCTAAACTCGAAATTTTACTTCATGCTTAGTCTGGGAGTGGAAGTCACTCGTTCGTAAATTTTCAAATTATTATAAAATTGCGTATTTTTTCGTTGTCTGCAACTTTTGTGTAAAGCTTTGTTTAATTGAATCGATATTAAAGCTACAGTTAAGGAATTAATCTGGGCAAGACTTTCTCGTTTCTTGATCAAAAACAAAATAGCTAAGGTTAAAATTGTTTATACAAAAGTTTTGTGTTTTTTTCCTTGGCTACACCTTTTATTTGAAACATTTTTTGATTAAGTTAATATGTGTCTATATTTTAAACATCACTTGAAATCAGTGTTTAATACGCGTGGCGCATGAAGTAAAATTTCGAGTTTAGAAAAGCCCGCAAAATTTGGCTCGGTCGCTGCGCGACCGAGCCAAATTTTGCTCAGGGCTTTTCTAAACTCGAAATTTTACTTCATGCTTAGTCTGGGAGTGGAAGTCACTCGTTCGTAAATTTTCAAATTATTATAAAATTGCGTATTTTTTCGTTGTCTGCAACTTTTGTGTAAAGCTTTGTTTAATTGAATCGATATTAAAGCTACAGTTAAGGAATAAATCTGGGCAAGACTTTCTCGTTTCTTGATCAAAAACAAAATAGCTAAGGTTAAAATTGTTTATACAAAAGTTTTGTGTTTTTTTCCTTGGCTACACCTTTTATTTAAGACATTTTTTGATTAAGTTAATATGTTTCTATATTTTAAACTTCACTTGAAATCAGTGTTTAATACGCGTGGCGCATGAAGTAAAATTTCGAGTTTAGAAAAGCCCGCAAAATTTGGCTCGGTCGCGCCGCGACCGAGCCAAATTTTGCTCAGGGCTTTTCTAAACTCGAAATTTTACTTCATGCTTAGTCTGGGAGTGGAAGTCACTCGTTCTAAAATTTTCAAATTATTATAAAATTGCGTATTTTTTCATTGTCTGCAACTTTTGTGTACAGCTTTGTTCAATTGAATCGATATTAAAGCTACAGTTAAGGAATAAATCTGGGCAAGACTTTCTCGTTTTTTTGATCAAAAACAAAATAGCTAAGGTTAAAATTGTTTATACAAAAGTTTTGTGTTTTTTTCCTTGGCTACACCTTTTATTTAAGACATTTTTTGATTAAGTTAATATGTTTCTATATTTTAAACTTCACTTGAAATCAGTGTTTAATACGCGTGGCGCATGAAGTAAAATTTCGAGTTTAGAAAAGCCCTGAGCAAAATTTGGCTCGGTCGCTGCGCGACCGAGCCAAATTTTGCTCAGGGCTTTTCTAAACTCGAAATTTTACTTCATGCTTAGTCTGGGAGTGGAAGTCACTCGTTCGTAAATTTGCAAATTATCATAAAATTGCGTATTTTTCGTTTTCTGCAACTTTTATTTAAAGCTTTGTTTGATTGAATCGATAATAAAGCTACATTTAAGGAGTGATTCCCAAAATATATCAAAAAAATCATTCTCGGTTTACTGCACAAAAACAAAAGAGATGAGGTGATAAGTGTTAAGGTAAAAGTGGTTTATTTAATTGTTGGCTACAACTTTTGTTTGAAACATTTATTAATTGAGATGTCGAAAGCCATAGTCGGTGAGTTGTTGATCTCCACTAGATTTTTTAGTTTCCAGTTCATAAACAAAAGAACTGAGGTGAAAAGTGATTATACAAAATGTTGTGTTGCGTTTTTCTATTATCTTTTATTTGAAACCTTTTTTAATTAAGTTACTAATAAGGCAGCAATTTGTGAGTGATCATTAAATAAATATCTCTCCTAGGCTTTTTCGTATACTGCCACGGATAAAAGTGTTATTATATCCATTTTCAATATTTAATTGATGAGGCGGATACATGAAACTCCATAATACTATTTGAAATAAAACAACGCAGTTGGGAGGGTTTCACTTTTATAAAAGTGAAACCCTCCCAACTGCGTTGTTTTATTTCAAATTATATCCATTTTCTCCTATAAGTCAACAATTCATTCGTTTCACAAACAAACATAATATTAAGAACAGTCTTCACTTACTTGATATATTCAAAATCAGCGTTTAAACTAAACTTTTATGTTAATTCAATCTTCGTTTCATTACCCTTTCCTTTTAGAAAATACCTTTAAATTTGCATGTTATGTATACAAATAGAACTGGAATTTCTACTAACTGTAATTTTGTCCATTCAGGGAACATAAACCGCTTACCGCTGCAGCGCTACATGTCTAAAAATTCCCTGACCACGACCATTAACAATGATACATGTTGCAAAAATAGTTCACCGCCATCTACTGTTGGAATAATCAACTTTTTATTGTTTTATACTAGCGATATTATCATATCACACTCATATTTGAATGCGCATAAAATACACAATTATTTGAAAATCAATTTTTAAAATAATAAATACATATTTCTTGAATAATTTTCTCACTTATCACTTGGTGAAACATTTTTAAATATTGATAATGAAGGTTTAAATTAAATTACACTTGGTTTGTTTCACAATTTTTTACTTTACTATTTACTCGACTAGTTTCGCGTTTTACACACTGAAATATAGTAATACTGGAACGCGCACTGCCTATGATCGCTGGGTTAAGAAAGCGAGCCGAGAGAGACAGCGACCAAAGGGTCTTGTGTCATTGTCTCACGCTCCTCGCGCATGCGCATTAGAACTAAAGTCAGGCGGCGTACATCACGGCACAAAAGTGAATCTCTGTTAACTTTTTTTCACATTGAGCTTAATGTTTTATTTTTTTTAATCGATTAACGTTAAAAGTTGAACACGTCTTAGTTAAATAATTTCCCCGTTCATCTAGCCCGCCTATTTTCGTTCAGTCCGCTTAGTTCAATAGGAGTAAAGTCTTGAAAATACTTCTGGAACGGACTGTACGACGGAGACACAAGACCCGTTACTCGCTATCTCTGTCGGCTCGCGCTGGCGTCGCCAGAGCGCGTTCCAGTATTACTATATTTCAGTGGTTTTACAGCATTATCAGGAGTGAATTACAAAAGATACCGACAAGCTTATATATAGTCAGGTAATAAGGGATTTCCCCAATCTTAAAATCCCTTATTACCTGACTATATATAAGCTTGTCAGTATCTTTTGTAATTCACTCCTGATAATGCTGTAAAACGCGAAACTAGTCGAGTAAATAGTAAAGTAAAAAATTGTGAAACAAACCAAGTGTAATTTAATTTAAACCTTCATTATCAATAATAAATACATGTTTCGTTTTTTTTTTATATAAAAATGTTTATATTTTGAATTATCACTCACTGTGTATACATAAAAATTAAGTTTTGCAACTTGCATGTGTTTTAATGTGAAAAATTATATATAATTAGATGCATTTAGAAGAAAAAATATTGATACATTTTGAATTTATTTATTGTAAATTCACTTGTTAGAAACTCGTTTGTTAAAAGAATTTATTGCAATTATTATTATTATTAATAATAGTTTTTAACGAGGTGCAATTTTATTAACCAAAGTATTAAAAGTATGTTATATTTAAAACGAAGAAATATTAATTTACTTAACTACAATTGCTGTGTATATTTTCAAAAATAAACATTAATTAATAATTCCCTCCATATTTTAGACTGCTAATGTTTAATTATTAAAAGTGGGTTCATAAAATGCAAATTCAAGACAAACAAAAAACATAAAAAGTTATGATGTGATACTTTGATTAAAAAACACTTAGAACCTTTCTTCAATACTTTATTTTGTAACCAAATGTACATTTCGGACACGAAGTGTCCATTATCAATGGTTTGATACTAAGTATCAAACCCTTGATAATGGACACTT
This sequence comes from Philonthus cognatus, assembly GCA_932526585.2. NCBI lineage: Eukaryota > Metazoa > Arthropoda > Insecta > Coleoptera > Staphylinidae > Philonthus > Philonthus cognatus. The sequence goes on along the minus strand of OW052248.1, from coordinate 62,687,053 downwards.
CGTGTCCGAAATGTACATTTGGTTACAAAATAAAGTATTGAAGAAAGGTTCTAAGTGTTTTTTAATCAAAGTATAATTATCTTCAAGTAACTCAATCAATCCAAATATTATGATGTGATATCAAATAATTATTTGTATTTTTTTTTTAATTTATTTATTTATTATTATTATTATTACATAACATGAGTACATATATTTTCAACAAATTAACATCCGTTCTATAATATATTTCTTTTATATTGAGCAGTGTTCTGCTCAACGTAATGAATATCCAGATGTAACAATAATAGTTATAGGTATACAGAGAATTTTTACTTCATGCGCCACGTGTATGAAATGATTTCAAGTAAAATTGAAATATACATAAATTTCACAATATTTTAGTGTTTTATACGTTTTTATAGGATGAAGTAAAATTTCGAGTTTAGAAAAGCCCAGAATATATGTCGGGGCTTTTCTAAACTTGAAATTTTACTTCATGTTTAGCCTAGGAGTGGAAAACATTCATTTAAAGCCTCAAATTGAAGTCATTTAATAAACTAAGAATATCCGAAGATTTAAGTATATAAGCTGTAATTGTGATATGTATACTTAAAAGAAAATCTCTCTGTGCATATAAAAAATCAGGTTAATTCATTTAAGGGAAGTCCGAAGTGGTTCAGGTAAAGACAATGGAGAAACAATCGTGCATGATTGGAACAATGAACCGGAGAATAATTAATCTTTCGAGATAAAGGAAGAATAAATAAATTTAATATTGCTTTAAACGATAAACCAGTACCTTTCGAACTTCACTTGAAATCAGTGCTTTATATATGAGCTCTCTGTGTATATAAAAAATCGGGTTAATTCATTTAAGGGAAGTCCGAAGTGGTTCAGGTAAAGACAATGGAGAAACAATCGTGCATGATTGGAACAACGAAACTGAGAATAATTAATCTTTCGAGATAAAGGAAGAATAAATAAATTTAATATTGCTATAAACGATAAACCAGTGCATTTCGAACTTCACTTGAAATCCGTGTTTTATATGAGTAGCGCATGAAGTATAATTTCGAGTTTAGAAAAGCCTGACAATTTGGTTTGGTCGCATAGCGCTACGCGCTGTTTCTCATTGATTATGCAATAAAATATTTATATAAATATACAGAGAGTTTTATGTAACATCGAACATTTTTATAACATTTTTGTTTTTAAATGTGCATATGCATACGTTGTACATTTTCCAGCCCTAATAATTTAATTTGAAGCTTTAAACGAGTGTTTTCCACTCCCAGGCTAAGCATGAAGTAAAATTTCGAGTATAGAAAAGCCTGAAAATTTGGATTTGCCGGGCGGAGCGAAGCGAGCCCGGCAAATCCAAATTTTCAGGCTTTTCTATACTCGAAATTTTACTTTATGCGCCACCGGTACAAGACACTGATTCAATGTAAAGTTTAGAGGTGTGTTTTAAACTTTGCAATATGTTAGTGTTTTGTACCGGTGGCGCATGAAGTAAAATTTCGAGTTTAGAAAAGCCTGAAAATTTGGTTTGGTCGCTCCGCGCTTCGCGCTACGCAACCAAACCAAATTTTCAGGCTTTTCTAAACTCGAAATTTTACTTCATGCTTAGTCTGGGAGTGGAATGCACTCATTTTAAGTTTCACATTGAACTCTTTTTAAGAAACAACGATTATCTAAATATTTACGGCATATGCGCTGTAGTTGGGACATGAATACTTTAGAGAAAAACTTTGTGTAGATACAAGTTGAGGCATTAATTGCGATTGATTGTCTACAATTTGTAATGGCCATATAGGCAACCCAATTTACACATAACCTAAAAATGGAACGTGTCAAATCGTATTAAATGACAATGTTCGGTGTTACATAAAACTCTTTGTATATGATTCTAATTAAAATTGCTTGGTTTGTTTGACTAATCAATGATTATATAGAGGGTGTCTCATTTGTGCGTTCTCAGAGGATATCTCGGCTTACATTAAAGGTAGAACAATTGTTTTTTCATCAAAGTTACCTGGTTTTAAGAGTTGCATAAGCTAAAAATATGTTTATACATACAGGGTGTGCCATAAAGACAGTAGCAGATGCAACTTGCTTATTTTAAATGGATCACCCTGTTTATTATTTTGTTACTGAGTTCCTCTTAAAAATTGCTTATCATTTTATTAAAAACATTTGTATATAAAATTACGAAAAAACTATTCGTGAAAATGCAAACAGTGTCTTAATTAATAAGACAATTTAAGACGATAAATATCCATTGAAACAACTACTTCCCGTGCAAATACACCTCCGGATATTGAATTATACAATGAAATATTTAAAATCTTATTTAATTTGATTTGTTACAACGCTCTTTAAATTGTATTGTTAGTTGGTTTGAAGAGAATTTGATTTAAACGTTACATATACTTTAAAAGAGCGTTGTAACAAATCAAATTAAATAAGATTTTAAATATTTCATTGTATAATTCAATATCCGGAGGTGTATTTGCACGGGAAGTAGTTGTTTCAATGGATATTTATCGTCTTAAATTGTCTTATTAATTAAGACACTGTTTGCATTTTCACGAATAGTTTTTTCGTAATTTTATATATTATGTTTAAAGTGTGCAAACTATAAGAAGTGTAAGCTTATTTTCTCGAATTCAAATAGTTTTGAATTTGAATTTATCTCTATTAAAGTATATATAACGTTTTGGTCTAAGTCATATTGTTTCGGAGTTATTTGGCATTTATAGACTAAAATGATGTTTGAAGTGGTTTCATAAAGCTAAAATATCTCTGAAACTAAATGAGAGAGAGAGTTGTAGATTCTACCATTTTCTTAAGAATAGAGGGCGCTGTCGGCTGCACTATAAAGTTGTTGCGCTTAAGTTATTTGGCTAGTGTGTAGTAACTCACAACGATTCGTGCACCACACCACATCATCCCATTATCACCACCTCATCATCATACCATCATCGGCATGCAGTCGTTGTGGGTGTCGACTTTGATGTTCCTTGGAAGATCCGATGGCACCCAGCAGAACTACCACCAACCGCAATGATATCCACTCTCGAAGTGGAGGTTCTGGAAAGGACCTCGATTTTGAATTTTGCGGCAGGGATATGTGAAAGCATACTCCCAATTCTAAAATTGGAACATTCTTGATTCACGCCTTTGAACCAACGACAGAATGGCAACTTGGCATAAGTCCTAAGAACTTGACTACATTTTAATAACAGGAAGATCAAAAAAAAATATTTGGCTATGAAATAAAAATAGCTAAATTTATAAATTTTCAATCAGGGGTAACTTGATTTTTTTAAATCGAACCATATAACTTTTTTTTACATCAATGGACTCGAAACGAAAGTCTCTTTTGTATGTGTTAATAATTTTGTATCTCTAGATGTAATATAATTAAGTACTTTAAAATTACGGGTAAAAATTACAAACCTAATCTAAAGAGAATTTAATTCTGAGTCGATTGATGTTAATAAATATTATACATCAAGTGAATTAAACACGATTTTATTCACAAAAAGATTTTTGATATCACGAGCGCCTCGGCGCGGGTGAAATCATTTCTTTGAGTGAATAAAGGTGTTTAATTCATGTGGCGTATATATGTTTTTATTCAATTTTGACGAAAATGTACTTTACATTTATTTTTAAATAAATTTTTTAACTCACTTGTGACCTAAAAAGTTTTTAGTTCACTAGTGAATAAAACCTTGTTTATTATGGCTGTTATGGAGTTAATAATGTCGATTTAAATTAACAAAATTGAATAATAAATATTATACATCAAGTGAATTAAGCACGATTTTATTCACGAAAAGAATTTTGATTTCACGAGCACCTCGGCGCGAGTGAAATCATTTCTTTGAGTGAATAAAGGTGTTTAATTCACGTGGCGTATATATGTTTTTATTAAATTTTGACGAAATTGTAAAGAAAATGTACTTTACATTTATTTTTAAATAAATTTTGTAACTCACTAGTGACCTAAAAAAAATTTAGTTCACTAGTGAATAAAACCTTGTTTATTACGGTTGTTATGGAGTTAATAATGTCGATTTAAATTAACAAAATTGAATAAAAAAAATTATATGGTTCTATTTTAATAAATCCACAGCAAACATGATTTTTATCCATTTTTATCAAATAACTCCGAAATGGTATGATTTAGACTAAATGTTTTTAATAAAATGATACGTGGTTTTTAGGAAGGATTTAATAAGAAAACAATATACAGGGCGATCTATTTAAAATAAGCAAATCGCACCTGCTACTGTCATTACGGCACACCTTGTATACATGAAAATAGATGATGCAGCTCTTAAAATCAAGCAACTTTGGAAAAGAAACATTTTTCTATCTTTAACGTGAGCCGAGATATTCTCCGAAAATGCACTAATGGGACACCCTGAATATTATTAATTCTGTAGTTTGTTAGTGAAACAAACCAAGTTTAATTATATTATAATAATATGTTGCGGTATTATTAGGAGTTAGTGGATCATTTCAAAATTGTTGTAGGTTATAAATATAGTATTTAATCAATTTTTGTACTATTGATTTTTAATTAAACTTTGTACTATCGATGAACTGTGAACTCCCCAAATCTGTCTACTATAGATCTTATTAAGATCTAATAGTAGACAGATTTAGGGACTTTATAAAGCTCTATTTATCCTTATTAGAGCATTTTGATGCTTTCTATTAACTTCTATTAATACAGCCAATAATATTTAGTGCTTATTTGTCTTGTATATTGCATTTTACATAATATGTAACTTTATTGGCTCACTTTTGCTTACGATGTACTCTGCGATCATTTAAAATATAAATTAGAGTTGGCTTTGAATTTTAAATTAGATTTGCAATACTCACTGCAGAGTAGGCTTTGAATTTTAAATTAGATTAACACTACTGACTGTTAACACATAGTTTACCATAACTTCAAATTTAATTAGTATTTTGGGCAACCGCACAAAAAAAATGCTGCCCACTCTAATTTATCATTTAAATGATTGCACGGTTTTTATAATTAGGGATATTATTTAGACAAAATCGTACATAATTTAATTATTAACCGTAATCTAGTCCTAAAAGATACATTAATCATTATTAATTATTTTCTAAACTCTTGCCAACTTTTTTAAATAATATTATTTTATTTTATTTTAATTTTTAATAGTGCAATCCCAGATATGAATAATTGAAACGATTTTTGTATTGAATATATAAAAATAAAAAAAGCAGAGATGCGTATTTATAAATATATCAATGGTTTGATATAAATCTATTAATAACAATACGACCGTATTTTCCACGGTATTTTTATATCAAATTATTATAAACGGAAGAAACATGGTTTATAAGTATTGGTGTTGGTGTATTTATATATAAAAAAAAAGAAAAAATATATTGAATATTGTATTATTTAATAAAGGAGGATGATTTAATCGTGTTTTTTGTAATCTGATTTTTCCCAGATTAAGCATTTTCAATTTTGAAATAAAGAAAACGTTTAACTTATTTTTATACCACTGTTATCATTGTGTTTTTTGTAAACTGATTATTCCTAGATAAAGCATTTTAGATTTTGAGATGAAGAACAAGCTTGATATCTTCCTTAATAGTCATGTAATCCTGTTTTTATTAGAAGCATACTATGATTGTAAAGTATTAAAAGGAGAAGTGTAAGAATTTTGAATATAACCCTATCGGGATGATCCATTTCCATTATATCGTATGTTCAATTAAAAAAAACTCAAAAGTTCCATGATTTATTATTTAAAAAAAAATTAAAGTTGGCACACATGTTTAGGAATTGACTTACTAAACGTCAGATCTTTTAAAAAGTCACAATGGTTTACAGCAGTGGTGGGGAAACTTTTTTTAAGACGGGCCATTTGTAATAACCAGACAATCGTAGCGGGCCAAAGAATAATGCTTAATCGTAGGTAGGTAGTTTTTATACGGGTCGTCACATTACGAAGTAAGAACGCGTTCAAACATTCTCACGACGGCACTCTTAAACGGGCCGGATTAAACCTTTCCGCGGGCCGGACTTGGCCCGCGGGCCGTAGTTTCCCCATCACTGGTTTACAGTAACCAGAAAATACGTTTTTAGTTGAAAGTTATTTCAGAAATGGAACTAAAGTTGACGGGAATTGGGTATATTCATTGGACGCAGCTTTGACAGAGTTTCAGGAAGAATTTCCCTACGTTCCGATTGTTTAAAAAGAATTTACAAATACCTTATCACGATCAGTTAGATTATTTCGTAGAACGGGTAGTTTCCGTAAACCAAGAAGTAGTAGGTCAGTTAAACGTACTCGAGATGCCATCAACACAGCCCAAGAAATTATGGGAGATGAACCGATGACTTCTCGGCGTCGTTTATCACAGCAAATTAATTTATCAGTAGGAACATGCCACAAGCTTATTTTATTTTTATCAGGATGGAGCAACTCCTTATTAACAGGGTTGTTATGTTTAAAACAAACCGGGGGCGCTATTAAAGTTTCACAATCACCACTGAACTCTAAATTATTTTTAATATAAATGTAGAAAATTTCAAATTGATATCTCAATTAATAAAAAAACTAAAGGGGGTGATCCTGTTTTGTGTTACACCCGGTATATATAATATATAAAGTATACGTATTTCAAAGTCCGCCTATTTGTTCTAAATCTTTAGATATTCGTTGTTTTTTTTAGAGTTCTATTTGAAGCTTCAAGTGTTTTCAGCTTTCAGACTAAGCATAAGGTAAAATTTTGAGTTTAGAAAAGCCCCGTGAAGATTTCTGTTCTTTTCTAAACGCGAAATTTCACTTCATGCGCCGCACGTATAAAACACTAAAATATTGTGGAATTTACGTACATTTGAGCTTCACTTGAAATCAGTGTTATACGCGTGGCGCATGAAGTAAAATTTCGAGTTTAGAAAAGCCCAGAAAATTTGTCTCGGGTCGCTGCGCGACCCTCGACAAATTTTCACGGGGCTTTTCTAAACTCGAAATTTTACTTCATGCTTAGTCTGGGAGTGGAAAAGACTTGTTTTAAGCTTTAAATTGAACTCTTTAAAAAAACAACGAATATCCAAAGATTTACAACAAATAGGCGGAAATACTTATATTTTAAAGAAAAACTCCCTGTATAATAATGATAAAGTGTGAAGTCTTTATCTAGAATTTTATGCTCTGTCCGTGGTGCGAAAACCATGGAAACGTGATAACATGTCATGGTAAAAATGTTTTAATTTACCAGAAAAAAATGAAAACTGTCGAAAATTGTTGAAATGTTTAAATTTGAAAAAATGTTAACACAATGTCAAAAAGTGATGAAATGTCAAGAAATATTGAAATTTGACAACAATTTAAAGTATGTGAAAAGTGATAATCTATAACAAAAAAATGTTTTAAATATTATAACTTTTCAATTTTTCAGTATTTTTATACGCAGGGCGCATAAAGTAAAATTTCGAGTTGAGAAAAGCCAGAATTTGGATTTGGACGCGAGTTGAGAAAAGCCCTAAATTCTTGGGGCTTTTCTCAACTCGATATTTTACTTCATGCATAGTCTGGGAGGATTGGGGTACAGTTTTCCTAATATTATTTTCCTAATGATTTTTTTCCCTAACTTATTATTTTCCTAATTTAACAATTTTCCTAATATTTTTTTCCTAATATTCCTAATTTTCGTAATTTTCCAATGTTAACCGTGAAGTTCCCATGCCAACCGTCATTTGTCAGGCAAACAAAACCTCTAGAAAGTGTCAATATTTCAGTGCGTGTGTCCAAATTTGCGTCTGTAAAAATGACCGTTGAACTGATTCAAATTAACTTAAGCCATGTTTTACACATGAGCGGATTTTTGTATAGTAAACGCCTGACAAAAAATGGAAGAGTCTTTTGGAACTGCAAACTGTGTAATGCCACGGCGGTAACGAGGTTGCAGTTGACGCACGGACAGGCGATGGACGTCATAAAAGGTGGAGAAAACTTGGATGCCACCCACAACCACGCTCCAGACTATGATGCCGTCGAAGCCATCAAATTAAAATATCGCGTGAAGAGAAAAGCGGTGGAACACCCCGAAGCCCCTCCTATTCAAGTGTTGCGCGAAGAATTGGACGGCGTGCCAGCTGCTGTTCTGGCTCATCTACCTGACAGGCCAAATATGGCAAAATTAATTTCGCGAAGAAGAAGACAAAATATGCCAACGAACCCTGTCGACATCGAAGATTTGGAAGAAGTACCAGAGTTATATGCGAAAACACATACGGGTGAAAATTTCCTTTTGTATGACTCGCGTGAGGATGATGATGACGAAGAAAACGAAGGGATGGGACGAATTCTGATTTTTGCGACCATACAGAACTTGCGGCTGTTAATGAGAAGTCCAAATTGGTACTTGGACGGCACCTTCAAGGTTAGGTTTATTCTTTTCATAATGTACATTATTTTTATTTTATTTTTCGAGTTGTACCGTATTATTTTTTCAGGTTGTACCGCAAATTTTTTTCAACTCTTCACTGTCCTTGCTTCCCTGACACAAATTCGGAACGGTAAACAACAAATAGTCGCTATCCCTCTCGTATACGCACTGCTGGAAAATAAAAAACAAGTCGCGTACGAAAAAGTACTGGATGTCATCAGAAACGCGTGTGAGGAAGCAGGCATTCCACGCAGAGTGCCGGTTATTGTGATGACGGATTTTGAACTCGCTATCCTGAACGCAATTAGAAAAATCATGACGGAGAGTACGAAAGTCAGAGCCTGCTTTTTTCACCTCCGACAAGCAGTGTACCGGTACATCCAACAGGAGGGGCTGCAAGTGGCGTATAGCGATAAGAAAGATCGAACTATAAAAGATGCAGCGCGAATGATGTGCGCTATCGCGTTCGTTCCTCTCGCCGACGTGTTATCTGTGTTTGCTGAATTCGAAAACCAAGCACCTCCTGCATTCAAATCGGTGGTCGACTATTTTCGGGTATTTTTTCTTTCTCATCAGTCCGCTATCAGTCTGCTCATCAGTTATTTTTTACAAGTATTACTACCCCGTAGACGACGTACGTAAAAGGACAGACAGCTCGAGGTAGACGTCGAGCCGTTGATGCCCGATACCCACCAGATGTTTGGAACATGTACGATGCGACACTCCAAAACCTATCGAGAACCAACAACCTTGCAGAAGGTTCCTTTTCCTTTTTCCTTTTACTTTTTCCTGAATCCAACAACTGTCCTTTATCCCACATCTTATCTTACAGGTTGGCATACTCGTTTCGCACTTGTGGTGGGAAAGAACCATCCGGGTTTGTACACTCTCCTCAAGGAACTCAAGAAAGAGCAATCTGACACCGAAGGCATGATCCGCGACCTAAATTTAGGGAAAAGAGTCCGGCGAGACGTGAGCAAAGCTATGGAGCAGAACGAAGAAAGGATTACGAACGTCGTTCTCCAGTATGAAGATCGGCGGGAGGAAGCTATGGAGTACTTAAAGGACGTCGGTTGCTACATTGGTTTTTGAACTGTACATTTGGAAATGAGTTTCGGAAATAAAATGTGAATTTGGAAAATAGTATTAGGAAAATAATAATAATAGAAATTAGGAAAAAAAAATATTAGGAAAAAAGGATTAGGAAAAAAAAATTAGGAAAAAAGGATTAGGAAAACTGACCCCATACCTCTGGGAGTGGAAAACATTCGTTAAAAAATAATCACTTGTTTTTTACAATTTATTCATTAATTTACAAAATCTTCAGGGTTTTCAAGTTATTGTTAAATTTTTAAAATCTTGTCAATTTTGGTGAATTTCCAAGGTTTTAATTAAATTTCAAAATGTTGACGACTCGGGAATTATGTAATACGTTTGTTAATTTTAAAACTTTTTTTTAATTTCCAAAATTTATAACAATTTTTAAAATTTTGACAATAGTCATGCATTTCCAAGATTATTTTTCATTTTCAAATTTTTTACTCCTTTCGTTACTTTTTAGAACCTTGACGCCTTTCATGTATTTACTGGATTTACGTTAATTAAAAAAAAGGCATGAATTTTCAAGAATTTCGTTAATTTTCGGGTTCGCAAATTTCAAAGAAATGTATTCAACAAAAAATATGAGGCCTTACTTCAAAACGTTTATCAATCAATCGGTAACGATTAATATAACGTATAAATTAATTAATTGAAGCTGAAAACTTCATGATAAATTTTAAAAATTATTAAAAATTCACAATAAATTTTGATAACTTCTTGCAAATTCACACTTTATGAACATTTTAAAGACTAGCGCAAATCTTGGAATGTGTTTATTTAGATTTCATTAATTGTTCTTGTGTTAATATTACAATCCGACTCCATTTCAACCGTATTTGCCAAATTTTGGTATCCGTCGCTGTCAACGCAGTAGAACTCTGTTCCTATCTTCTGGGCCTTTTGGTAGCTGCCATTACCTGTGCATTTCAGTTCTTGAGAGGCGAGGAGTTTCGTGTCTCTTGCACAATCTAAATAATAAACATTCTTCAAATGATTTAAAAATACTACACACCGGTAATATGGAATTAACGCTTAACTATCGGAAGTGTTTAGAAATTTTAATAGCCTTAAAGGCGGGTAAAAATGTGGTCAACGACTACGAAGACCGTTGGAATTCCCAATTATTACAGTTCATAGTTGTTTGTGACCGAAACCGTCGTTAGTTTTGTAGGGGTAATCTTTCTGATAACTTTACTTACTAGAACCCACACCATGTTCTTTTTAGATATGCAGAAGGCAGTTTGAGCCAGGTGGATCGAAAAAATGAACTAATACATCGGTATTTTGATTGCGCTTGTCTTTGACTATGCCTAGCCACTATTGATATTCGTAAATGCATGCAACATAGTCCACATTTGTAAGCAAAGATGTGTCAGTAAACACTTATAAGAACGAATTGATGATACTCTTGTTCCTGGCACAGGTAAGCAAAGGTCAAATCTTTTTGTTAGTTTAGCTTCAGTTTGTTTAATGTCTTCGGCGAAGACAACATGTATTTTATTCCGGTTATTTTTTCATTGCAGTATTTGAACATGTCTTGTGGAGTAAGAATTTGGTAATAGTAAGGTCTTTGCAAGGGACCCTCGTGGGTCAGTGAGTAGAGCTCCTGCTCTTGGGCCAGAGGGTCGTGGGTTCGAATCCCACCGGGGGGTGCCAGTTTCTTATGGGGAAATTGGCACCCTCTGGAGCCATGGTTGTGAGTGAATGTGTTGTGCCGTCCATAATTAGTTGCATAAGCATGTAAAGAATTAAATACTAAGAATTGATGTTGGCCAATAGTCTACGTTACTAAGGCCAGGCAAAAGCCAAACCCAAAAAAAAAGGTCTTTGCATGCTGACTCTAGTTACTTTCCACCTATACCATCACAAGAATTCTTTCCATGCGATGTAGCAAAGGCTTTCAAGCCAAAATCATAGTTATGTTGAAAAATTACATACAAAAATGGACAAAGTTCTGAAGCTTCAAACTTCTACAGCAAGTAGTTAATTTCTTTCTGCACTTTTCTAACAACTTAGGGAATATTATGTAAGGAAAAAAAAAATCTAGAGCATCATTATGACAATTTTGGTTTTTATTTTGTCTTGATATCTATAAAATTAATAGAGTTAGATATATTTACGTAAAACTTGTTATCGGCCGGAAAACGGCTACGAAACAAACTTAAAATGTCTGCTAAAACAAATCACGAGCCTTAAAATTTTCTAACTATAGTTTTAAACTCAGTATTGGGCAATGACTGGAAATTAGGAAAATCAATAATGTTGAGCAACATTTTTTATTATATTTGGGTGATTTATTAAAACCCAGTTATCAAATATGGCAATTCTACTCATGCTAGTTTCGGATGTGCTGTTTAAATCTTGCAACAATTATTTGAAAATTTATTTTTAGTAAATCATTTTCTTAACCAATCAATCGAAATTTCATGCGAAATTGATAGTTGAAAGTATTATCAAGTATTCAAGGTAATCAGATTGTTGTTTATAATCTATCTTGCTTAATCCTATTGTTTGTATATTTATTACTCTTCCACACATAATAAAAGCTATGCTGCGTCAATTTATTGTAGATCGGTATACAGAGGGTTTCATGTAACACCGAACATTTTCATTCAATACAATTTGACTACTAACAGCGGCTGGTACACGATGAAAACAATGGCGCCTTTTTTAAACAAACCAGATTTTTTCCATTGATACTTGGACCATATTAACGGGTATAAAAAGCTATATTTTGTAGTTAATTGAAGTGGATATGTAAAGAGACAGATTTTCCACATCTATTGTGATATTTTTCGTGATGATTAAATATAATTTTCTATTTATAATTAAATTTTAAAAAACATTTAATTTTTTTATTTTTTATTTTCAAAACTAAAAGTATTCTACCTTATGGGTAATTAAATTAAGTAACTATTCCTATTTTTTTTTTTTTGTAAATCGTGCTACCGTTAATATGCTTTAACTGAAACACACTCGCAGGATCGCAGCCTTAATGGATTTCGATAGCTAACGCCATCTAATGCTTCATAGTGGCATCGTCAGTGACACGAATGCACAAAGTGCTTATACAGGTCACTGATTCGTCCACGAACGAGCAGAACTCTGTTTGTGAAACCAGAAAACAAATATCAAAATTGAATTTGTGTTCAGAAATGTTCAGTATTCCTCAGCACTGGGTCGGGACCACACTGAAGAGGACCTTGAAGTCCGAAACGCGTCTGTGGGTATCTGGTGCCGGAATACTGAACACAAATTCAATTTTGACAATTTGACACCTTTAATTTTAAAATAATGTGTAAATTGGGTTGCGTATATGACCATTAAAAATTGTAGCCAATCAATCGCAATTAATGCCTCAACTTGTACATACAGGGAGTTTTTCTTTCAAGTATACATGTCCCAATTACAGCGTATATGCCGTAAATCTTTAGATACTCGTTTTTTTAAAAGAGTTTAATTTTAAACTTAAAATGAGTGTGATCCACTCCCAGACTAAGCATGAAGTAAAATTTCGAGTTTAGAAAAGCCTGAAAATTTGGTTTGGTCGCGTAGCGCGAAGCGCGGAGCGGCCAAACCAAATTTTCAGGCTTTTCTAAACTCGAAATTTTACTTCATGCGCCACCGGTACAAAACACTGATGCAATGTAAAGTTTTGCGGTGTGTTTTAAACTTCGTAATGTCAGTGTTTTGTACCGGTGGCGCATGAAGTAAAATTTCGAGTTTAGAAAAGCCTGAAAATTTGGTTTGGCCGCTCCGCGCTTCGCGCTACGCGACCAAACCAAATTTTCAGGCTTTTCTAAACTCGTATATGACCATTAAAAATTGTAGCCAATCAATCGCAATTAATGCCTCAACTTGTACATACAGGGAGTTTTTCTTTCAAGTATACATTCATGCGCCACCGGTACAAAACACTGACATTACGAAGTTTAAAACACACCGCAAAACTTTACATTGCATCAGTGTTTTGTACCGGTGGCGCATGAAGTAAAATTTCGAGTTTAGAAAAGCCTGAAAATTTGGTTTGGCCGCTCTGCGCTTCGCGCTACGCGACCAAACCAAATTTTCAGGCTTTTCTAAACTCAAAATTTTACTTCATGCTTAGCCTGGGAGTGGAAAACACTCGTTTAAAGCTTCAAATTACATTAATTTAATAAACCGAGCGTCGGCAAATGTACAACGTATGCTTAAACGGAAAATTCTCATTATGAAAAAGGTCGGTGTTACATAAAACTCTCTGTATGTTTACTCTATTTTTTACAGACACATATCTTTCGAATAAACCTATTATCTTTGCTTAAATTATATAAGTCGTACAAGCCAATTCCTTTAAAATGGCATTCGCTCGTTCAGCTGATATTATTGGGTGGGTCGTCTATCTCGGCGCCGTTCGGTATGGAACGAACATATAGGATTATATATTTAATTGATGAGGCAGATACATATTTATTTCAAATATAGGATTATTATTATTATTATTAGTATTATCATTCAATTTTGCACGTAGTTAATTGACGGTAAGTAAATGGTCACCGTTAATGAAACAAGTGTCCATCATCACTATAGAGGGAGATTGAGGCGAAAACGACTATATTATTATTATTTTTATAAGTTATTCGTTTACGAACGATTCATAAAGAACGAATCACTTTTAATAAATGATTAGGTTGATTCGAATCACCTGAAAGATTCGAAGTTCCCATACCTATTGGACATCGAATTCGTAGATATTGTATATTTACGTATTTTTTTAAAACTTACTACAATCCATTTTGTCAAAGTCAGCTTCAGCACCATACGGAGCAATAGGTGACTTATCTCTCCAGACACAACTAGCTCTGAAATATAATTACAAATATAAAATAAATGCGATTAAAGGTGCATATAATTGTTTATCGATATTTTAAATATCATTACTTTTAATTTCTTGAATTCATTTCTCATCTGGCACTTGGTGAAACATATTACACTACGTAAAGTTAATTAAAGGAAAGGCACTTGGTATTGTTTCACAATTAAATCTTTATTCCGACTAGTTTCGGTTTGTTAGACCATTTTCAAAGGAATGTACAGAATAAATTATTTCCTAAGTATATATACAATATTTTTGTTTCAGGTAATAAGAGAAGTCAGAATTGGGGAATTCCAAATCTCCTCGTTGTCGTTTACGATATTTTTCTCCATTTTTATGGCCCTGTTAATCTCCAGGCCCTCTTTGAGGTTTAGTGCGTATCCCTTATTACCTGAATGCAAAATCTTAAAATTATGCGGATTAAAGAAGTGATTGAATGCGATGCAATGTTTGGAAAAGCCAGTTGTTGGTTTATTATCTAAAACAGATTTTTTTATGTTCTTTCATTCTGATTTCGAAAGATCTGCCGGTTTGTCCAATATAAATTGCATCACATTCATCACACTGTATTTCATAAATTCCACATTTCTTTGAATTATCAGTTTTCGATTTATTGTTTATTAATAGTTTGCCTAAATTTAAAGGGTTTGAACATATAATATTAAAGTCTTTTCCCCTACAATGACTGACTATATTATATAACAGGTCACTAACAAAATTCAATTTATGCCATATATATTCTATTGTTTGCTCAGGTGCGTAAAAGTATTTAATTAAATGTTTTTGTTTATGCTTTTTTTAATAAATTATTTATAATTTCCTTGTTATAACCATTATTTTCCGCAATTTTTGTAATATCGTTTAATTCTTGTCTGAAATCAGATTCACTTAGAGGAATGTTAATTAATCTATTAATAAAAGAGTGAAATGTACTTAATTTTATTTGTTGTGTGTTGTTTGAATTGGCTGGAATAATTGAGTCCGTATATGTTTCTTTTCTGTGTATTTTAAATTCTAGTTTTTTATTATTTTTAATAATGGTTATGTCAAGGAAGTTTAAGCTATTGTTCATTTCTGTTTCAGTAGTAAATTGTATATTATTATTGATGGAATTTAGGTATTTTTCAAATGCATTTAATAGTCTTGTCGTTCCAGTCCAAATACAAAAGATATCGTCTACGTACCTTGCCCAGTAAAATATTGGTTTAGCCTCTGTCTTACTGAGAAGAGTCACTTCAAAGTCAGACATAAAGATTTCAGCTAATAGAGGTGATAATGGTGATCCCATTGGCAACCCTTCCGTTTGTGAGTATATTATATCATTAAATTCAAAGTAATTTTGCTTAAGGCACAGATTAATTAATAGCAACATTTCTTTTTTACTTTCGTCAGAATTATTACTTTTATTGATTAAATTTTCTAAGGTTACAGTTAGGCTCTGAATTGGTATGGACGTAAAAAGGCTCTTTACGTCAAACGATATCAGTTTTGCATTATGGGGGACCACTAACGATTTTAATTTATTAACTAACTCTATTGAATTTTTTATTGCATGTGGTGGACTGAAATTAATAAACGAAGGTAGTGTTGAATTAAGAACTTTGCATAATTTGTATGTTGGAGCATATAAATATGATACAACAGGTCTCATCGGAATGCCTTCTTTGTGTAATTTAGGTAATCCGTATAATATGGGTGCTCTAGGATTCATTTTGATGAATTTATATTGATTCTTATCAAGTATCACATTTCCGCAAGATTTAATGCATTTTTTTAACTCTAACTGAAATTTATTCGTGGGATCTTTAGATAAGATTGTAAAATTAACAGAATCTAGTAAAGTTTCAGTTTTTTTAATGTAATCAATTATAGGCATTATTGAAACGGTGTTACCTTTATCGGCTTTACAGAAAACCAAGTTATTATTGTCTAGTTTCTTTTTTAAATTCTTAATTGTTTTTAGTTCTGATGAATTTTTATTTTTCATAATTAATTTTCTTTTGTATTGTGTTATGACTTTGGCAATTTTATTTTTTATTAATGACCTTTTATTGTCTGGGAACACTTTATTAAAAATAATTTCTGCATCTATAGCTGTTGTTTCGATTGACTTATTTGATTCTATATTCGGATTGTATTTGAACCCTTTTTGTAATAAAGTAATCTCAAATGAATTTAACTGAGTGTTTGATAGACAATACCAAGTGCCTTTCCTTTAATTAACTTTACATATCATTGCTTTTGATTAGGTGTTGCTATATTGCTCTAGGTTATAAATGATACTTAATATCGATCTTTTTTTTATTGGAACATCCCTAGTATACGCTTGTCGTTAAGTTCAAACCACAGGGTATACGCCTTATACCCCCGTATATTTCACTATAGACCTGGCTAGAATGGAACAACAACATAAAGTGGTACTCACTGTCCGTTAGTTATTGTATATGTCCCGTAAGATCCATCAGGGTCGCACATCACGTGAGGATAATTGGCATTCATAGTCCCATGTGTTTTTAAAGTCCGGTCCAATTTTTTTTGGGCAAAAAGATGGCTTTCACACTGTCTCATGTAAAATTCTCCGTTTATTGATGTGTCATCTATAAATACAAAAAAAAAATTCATGTAACTTACTTGAGATCACACGTTAAATCAAGTTGAGTTACTTCTTGTTTGTATAGCCGATTTCATATTTGATCTGACACATGACCAATAATTAAAAACAAACAAGAACTTTTTATATATATATATATATATATACATATATATCTTTATTGGCAAATTTTGGTAATAGTAATAATACAAAAATATAATACAATTAAATAAAGTAAAAATTAAATAACTTGCCAATTGGCTATCGACCGTTGGTCTTTCTGCACGGAATTATAGAGTTCTGTCCTTGTCAGTTATTGTGTAGGAAATGTCTTGATTGCTAATGTCGTCCATTGTCTAGTCCAGTGGTGGGGAAACTTTTTTTAAGACGGGCCATTTGTAATAACCAGACAATCGTAGCGGGCCAAAGAATAATGCTTAATCGTAGGTAGGTAGTTTTTATGCGGGTCGTCACATTACGAAGTAAGAACGCGTTCAAACATTCTCACGACGGCACTCTTAAACGGGCCGGATTAAACCTTTCCGCGGGCCGGACTTGGCCCGCGGGCCGTAGTTTCCCCATCACTGGTCTAGTCAAATGAATTTATTTGTCGTGATCACTAGGGTTATGAAATCATGAATTGTAGAAGTAAAACGTTTACGTTTGGGAGTGATATTAGGGTTTCGAGAAATGCATAAAGGGTGTAGGAGATTATAAAGGGTGGGGTTTGAGGCGAATTTATCAGCTAAATAGGATAGGCGGGTTTCGATGGGGGTAACTTTTGTTAGTTTGTACAGCAGGAGGTTGGAGGGGTTGTGCAGTGGGTTTTGGGGGTGACGGATTTTGGTAAGCACTCTCAGGGCCGATCTTTCGGCGACTTGTAAATGTTTGAGTGTAGTAGGATGGGGATTGTGGAAGAGGATAGCGGCATAGTCAAGTAAGGGGCGGCATATCATTTTATATATATATATGAACGGCTGTTTTTGTGGTAATTCCTTGTTGTTTGAAGGTCAGACCTTTAAAATGAGCCGTCCGATTCTTGATTTTTGCTTTGAGAATTGTGGAGTGAGCTTTGAAAGTAAGGTTGGGGTCAAAGAGGATACCTAAATATTTGCAAGTGGTTGAAAGGCGGATAACTTGATTGTTTAAAGAAATTGAGAATGGGGAGTGTTTTGCTTGGTGAAAAGGGATTAGAAGCTGGGTTTTATTGGGGTTTATGGAAATTAGCCACTTCGCAAACCATGTTTGAATGGTGTCGATAACTTTCAACTTTCAACTTTCCTTTATTTCGTGTTATTACAAAAGTGTATACTCGTCATAAAAGTAAAATGAATAAATAAAATTTGCGTAAAAAATGAATAAATAAATAAACAATAATAATAATTGATATATATGGATTAAAATGAAAACATTGCATTGTACAATATAAATATAAAACAGTGAAATGTATGGAAGTAATACAATATCATTACAAACACATTAAAATTCTATTTACATTCAAAAAGTGAATACCACAAGCAACTAGAGCATGAACATTCATATGCTAAGGTCTTTAAAATCATCCTCTAAGCATTCAGATAAACTGTAAAATGCTTTTTTACAGAGATAGTGTTTTATTACCCTTCTAAAGGGTGTACGTGGGGGGAGTTTAATATTTTCTGGTAAAGCATTAAATAGCTTAGGGCCAAAGTAATTAATGCTATTTCTGCATTTATAAATTCGTAGAAAAGGCAAGCAAATGAGGTGTTTATTTCTAGTCCCATATTCATGGCAATATGTATGGTAAGATGAAACATTTTTTCGAACAAACGTAAGAGACTTGAGAATATAAACGCAAGGTAATGTAAGGATTTCTTAGTTTACAAATGTGTCTTTGCAGTCATCTCTATACGACATAGAATTGATAACCCTCGCAGCTCGTCTTTGTAACCCGAATAAGCTGTTAATAATTGAGGAATGTCCCCATGCAAGAATTCCATAGGTTAGAGAATGGAAAAGCCCGAAGTAAGCGGATTTTAGAGCAGTGTGAGGTAAAAAGGAGTCGAGGTTACGCAATAAAAAGATAACTTTAGAAAGTTTCCCAGAGATATACCTCTCATGTACATCCCAGTTCAGCCTACTATCTAATTGAACACCCAAAAACATAGTTGAATTAGTCTTAACGCCGAGTTTGGTAGAGAAGGTAACACCTACTGTTTTATCTGCATTTAATGATAATTTATTGGCAACAAACCATTTAGCTACTATCTCTTTACAATCAATACTAAAATGATGGGCTGTTAATACATCATTACAGGTACAGAGATAAGAAGTATCATCTGCGTACAGTACTGTTTTCGCATCGATTTGTAGCGGCAGATCATTTATATATAAAATAAACAGTAGGGGACCTAGGATGGAACCCTGAGGAACCCCTGCTGAGATGTCGCATTCACCGGACCAATCACCATTAACCCTAACACGATGCTGTCGATCAGTCATGTAGGAGTTCAACAGACGACAGCTAGAAGGATCAAAGTTGTAGCAATATAGTTTCCTCAGTAAAACGTCATAGGAGACACAGTCGAATGCTTTACTGAGGTCCAGAAAGGATGCAACCGTGTCCATTTCGCAGTTAAAACCTTTCTGAACCCCATCCACGAGTGCAGTAATGGCATCAACTGTAGAACGCCCGTTCCTAAAACCATACTGGCTATCATGCAAGATGTGAGCATCATCTAAGTAAGTAACCATTTGCTTAAGAATAATTTTTTCAAACACCTTCGAAAGTATAGGTAGTATGGAAATGGGCCTATAGTTATTAACTTCTGATTTAGATCCTTTTTTATGTATGGGAATAATGATAAGGCCCTGTAGAGTGCTGAGGGCTTTTGGGAGTGTGGGAGCATGTGCGATTAACGCAGTATCATCGGCGTATAGGAGAGGGTAGGCAGATTTATCAAAATAGTTAGAATCGGGGTTGTAGATATCATGGACGAGAAGGTTGTAAAGAAATGGTGATAGCGGGGATCCTTGTGGGAGGCCTTGCTCAGGAGTAAAGGCGCTGGAAAAGGTGTGACGTATTTTAACTTGAAGGGATCTGTTGTGCAGGAAACTGTCTAAGAGGTTGATTAGGTGTGGAGGTATATTAAGGGAGCTGCACTTGAACAGGAAGCCCTGGTGCCAAACTGAATCAAACGCTTTTTGAATGTCTAGGAATAATATGGCAGATTTACGACCTTCAAGGCTTGCTGTTTGACAGTTGGACGTGAGAATGGATAAAGGTAGAGTTGTGGAGCGGTGTTCGAGGAATCCGAACCGGTAGGGAGGGATAAGGTCAGTTATGCAGGACATACGTTTGTTTTTGATTATGGTTTCGAATAATTTTCCGAGGACTGAGAGAAGGGTGATGGGGCGGTAATTGCTAGGATCTAGTGGGTCATTTTCGGGTTTAGGTATACAGGTAATTATACCCCGAAGAACTTTTTATTAAACTGTAAAGGTCGGATTCCTAAGCGACGGCTAAAACGACTCGAGCCGTGCAACTAGAGTCGCGCCTGACTGCTTTGCATGTAAATCAATGAAACCCTTTCCCATGACGCGACTGTGGCCGCGCGACTCTATTGAAGCGACTCGAGCCGTACGACTGTACTGGTACAGAGAGCAGTATAGTCGTAAGAGACGCGCGGCTTTTAATATACATTGAGTTTATTTTATCATTTTAAAGATATTACATTGATGAAAAATATGTTTCCAACAAGATATCTCGTTTCTATCAAATTTGTGGATTTATGAAGGCAACCCAAACAAAGTTATGGCATAAACAACTTATTTTTTAAATTAACTAAAGTTAATTTAGTGTCTCATTTCTCATTTGATATTTAGATTAATTTGATCATTAAAAATATTTGTTCTCATAACAATTTTCTCTAAAAAAGTATATTCTTTATAATGATCACGTAAAGGTAAGATTCCTAAGCAACGACTAAAACGACTCTAGTTGCATGACTGTGGCCGTACGGCCAGAGTCGCGCGGCCCTAATCGCTTGCTCGGATTCCTATGCAACGACTATTACTTTAATTTCTACGAGATCGTTATGAATGATAATAATAGAAGTTATAGTCGTTGCATAGGAATTCGACCAAGCGATTTGGGCCGCGCGACTGCGATCACGCGGCCACAGTCGAGAAACGTAAGTTTAATATTGATTAATGGATATTAGATTAATTAATTAATCAGGATTGAGGAGAAATCCTTTCTTTTTCCAAACTAGAACCCTAGTATCAAACTATTGATACTAGGCCGAAATGTACTCCCGCTTGTAAATAAAATGTTGATCTAAGGTTCTAAATGATTTTCTTAGTTATGTTTAAATTACCGTCTATAACCTCTATCAGTACATATATGCTTAGGGTACTTCTTACTGGGTGACATGAATAAAAGTCAGTATATACCTACTTTATGCTCACTATATTTGAGTAGGTACACATGTATGTATACTTCATGTCACTGTCAAAATTCGGAGCATCTACTAACCAAAATGATCATTAAATGCGAGGTATAAATACGGGCCAATAAGTAGATGCTCGAAATTTGTAAGTGACGTGTCTTGTATCCTATACGCAACTTTGCCCCAACCGACTCCCTATCTCTTTAAATAACTGAGATGCCCATACATTCTGTCGAAATACGGACACCCTGTATATGTTTCATATTTAGTCAAAAAAAAGAAAGCCGCTACAACTTGGGCTCTTTTTCATGGGACACACGGTATATGCACACAAGCATTTACTCATTTTTACACATACTACCCATTGCATTT
This sequence comes from Philonthus cognatus, assembly GCA_932526585.2. Taxonomy (NCBI): domain Eukaryota; kingdom Metazoa; phylum Arthropoda; class Insecta; order Coleoptera; family Staphylinidae; genus Philonthus; species Philonthus cognatus. The sequence goes on along the minus strand of OW052248.1, from coordinate 62,665,266 downwards.
CTGAATCAAATCGCAATCCAAACGAATAACTCAGCTATTCTGCTATGACGAACTTGTGGATTGCTTAAACTCTGCTTCTGATAATTATATCCCTATGCACCATCCTGTTTATGGACCTAATATTTGCTCCTAGTGGGACAACACGTGTTCTCAAGTAAAAAAAGACAGAAAAAAAGCTATTAGAGATTTCTATACTACAGGCTCAACATCATCTCTTGTTTTAGCTAAAAGCCATAGCTGTCTCTAGAAAGACTTTCAATAGTAGGAAGAGAAAATCTTTTATTGAATATTGTGAGTCTATCTCTAGATTCACTCCTGTTTCGGAAGTTTGGAAAAAAATCAAGATTTTTAGAAAGTCTTATTTACCTAAAGCCATTGCCGCTGGTAACTCTGAAGCTTTAAACTCTTTTTTTAGGTCTCTGACTCCTCCTTTTGTAGAACCACTGATAAATTTTAATAGTTCTTTATCCCCTGCCCCCTCTTCCTCCTTCCCATCGTCAAACTTTACTCTAGCAGAATTAAATTCTGTATTAGATAGTTTAAAGGATTCTTCCTCTGGTATTGATAACATATCCTTTTCCATGATCAAACATCTTCCATTCAATGGTAAATTGTGTCTTCTTAAGCTCTTTAATAATATTCTTTTAACTGGTAACATCCCGGAAGCTTGGCGATCGCAAATTATCTGTCCTATTCTTAAACCGGGCAAAGATCCTAATATCTCCGATAGCTACAGACCCATATCCCTATCCTCTTGCTTTAGGAAAGTCTTTGAGCACTTAATTAAGAATAGATTAGACTGGTGGATGGAGAAAAATGAACTATACCCTTCTTCTCAGTTTGGGTTTAGAAAAGGCAAGTGTACTGTTGACAATATTTTAAAACTGTCATCTGATATTCAATCCGTTTTTTTTAAATTAGGATTTTACCGTTGCCCTTTTTATAGACATTTCAGCAGCATATGATTCAGTAATAGCGCAAGTTCTCATTACTCGTCTGCATTCCATTGGAATTCCTTCTAATATTTGTAATTGCATCTGGTCTCTAATTAAAAATGGAATACTGTATCTTAGAGATGATTACTCTTTTTCTAATCTCGCTCCTCATTCATTGGTCTCCCGCAAGGCTCTGTCCTTAGTCCGGTTCTTTATATCATATATACTCTCCCCCTTCAAAATATCATATCTCCTTATTGCTCTATACTGCAATATGCTGATGATGTTGCGTTACTGCTCTGGAAAAAATATTCAGTCATTATATAATAGAATTAACCAAGCTTTATTTGAATTGTCAGACTGGCTTTCTGCAAACGGTTTGTCTCTTTCTCCTTGTAATTCTTACAATATTATATTTATGAGGAGAAATAGAAATCTGCCAAATTATAGTTTGTTTTTTGAAGGTGTTCCCATTCCTAAAGTCACACAAGTAAAATATCTAGGTATTATACTAGATTATTCGCTTTCTCGGAGACCATATATAACACAACTTCAGGTGAAAATCAACAAATCTCTAAATATTTTCAAATGTCTGTGCCGTACTTGGTGGGGATCAGACCCAGGGACACTAATTATTTTATACAAATCTATAATTAGATCACAGAATATTGTATATTTGCTCTCTCCCCCTTAAATATTACCCTTTCTAAAATCATGGATAGACTCCAAACCTACTCCCTTCGCATTATTTTGGGTTGCATGAAGTCTGCTCCTTCGAGAGCTTTGGAGGTTGAAAGTGGGGTTTCTCCTATCTTTGTTCGAGCTGATTATTTGGCCAGAAAATATTTTCTTAAATCTATCTCAAACAATAATTACATGGTAAATGATTCCCTTAACCATTTATTAGAATTATATCAGTAAAAGCATAAACCATTATGTTCAATAGTAGAAAATTTCGTCCTTGTCTCCTCATTTAATACCTTTATTTCTCCTAAAATCCCATGTTGACTCTTCCTATTTTTCAAATGTCTTTCCTATTGATATTATTTATAATTTATATCGCAAATAGTTGTCTTTCTGATATAGATCATAGGTTTACGGAGATTGCTTCAGAGAGGTGGCCTGGTTATACATATTGATTCACTGACGGTTCATTTTCGGATTTATCTGCAATTACTGGGTGTGGGATTTATATTGAAAATACAATATCCTACTCATTTAGAATTCCGCATACCTCCTCAATCCATACAGCGGAACTCTCAGCTATCCTTGAATGCGTAAAACTTATTCAAGAGCTTAAGCTTAAGAAATCTGTAATTTTTACAGATTCTAAATCTGTTCTCTTTTCTATCTATAAAAAGGGAATATTACCTAACAGACATCCAATATCTTCGAATATTCGTTCTTTGATATATAAAATGTATACTGAAGGGTTTAAAGTTATTCTTTTTTGAATCCCCAGTCATTCAGGGATTCAAGGAAATGAAACGGCCGATTACTTAGCTAAATCTACAGCAGCTCGTCCTCTTCTCGAACATTCATCCCCCTGTAAAGATTACTTTAACGTGCTTAAAACCAGTCTCGGATTAAAATGGCAGGATATTTGGTCTACATCATCTCATCACTTTAAATATTATTCGATACACCCAAAAATTCCCGTTTACACTTGGTTCTTTGACCCAAAGGTCAAAGGGCGAAGGTTTGTTACTTCTATGATACGTTTAAAGATGGGTCATAATTCATCACCGAGTCATTTATTTAAAATAGGTGCGATCTCCTCCCCAAATTGTTCTTGTGGAGAATTTGGAGATTTAAATCGTATTTTATTTTCCTGCAATAAAGAAATTCATAAGTGTCAAATTCTGTATTCGGATCTTATTTTAGCTGGTCACTATGCCCCTCTCTCAATTCTATCTGTTCTGTCTTTCCCCTCTGTTAAAACATATTCTATCCTCTTCTCCTTTTTATCTGATACTAACATGTTTATCTAATTCTATGTTTGTTATTAGTCTATTTAAGGGTTATCCCTCCACTAATAATTTCCTTCCACTGTTTCAACCTTGAAAAGTACCTTCAAATCAAGTAGCTGTGGCTGGTCGACAGAGCTGTTTAGCTGAGGCCATTAATAACGCAAGAAGAAGAAGAAGAAGAACTCTGCTATTTATGAGATAGAAAACTTACAGCACGGAAGATAAGTCCACAAATCCATGGGGACAATTTGCGAAACGACTTCTCCAGTTTGGGGTTCTGCACACCAGCACATTTCGTCCATTATGTTGCACTGGAGTGGTTCGTAGTTGCCTTCAATATCACAATGTAAACTCACATACCAGTTGTTTGGATCTGTTTCCATTTTTACTTTATGCCTACTGCAAGCTGAAAAATGATTTCCAAATTAAATTTGTCAAATTACACTAAGAGGCTTTCATATAATTTACCACAAGTCATGTTTTCAGCTTTCGTGGAGAATTGTTGTCCGAAAATTCTCTTTCCAACGTCATCATAACAAAAACATCTGAAATAACGATATATAAACGAAAATCTCAAAAGAATTCAATTTGAAGCTTTAAACAAGTGTTTTTCACTCACAGGCTAAGCATGAAGTAATATTTCGAGTATTGAAAAGCCAGAAAATTTGCCTTGGTCGCTCCGATTTGCATGAATCTTAATTTCGGATTAAAATAGAATAATTTATATTCTGACTTTAAGCGAAAACAACATGAAATTCATGGAGTGGGATTTGAATTTTATATATTTTAAGAAAGCCATTCTGGACCATACAGTTGTATCTCTAGAGCAGTGGTCTCCAAACTACGGCCCGCGGGCCAAATCCGGCCCGCGACTTGAATGAATCCGGCCCGCGATTGTTTGTATTTTTTTTTGTAAATGTCATATTTTGAAATATTGTAATAATTGTTCCTTAAATTTTTCATAATTTTATAAAATTAATCGGATCTTGGCCGACTTTATTATGTAGAATTGTATTTGTGGCCCGCGAAGAAGATAGTTTGGAGACCCAGGCTCTAGAAGAAGCATTCGGCACATTTGTTGTAGTCCAACACCCTGGGGTGAGGCGTGTGTTTGCGGTAATATTTACAAATCAGAGCTAGGACGAACCCTCAAAAACAGGATTCGAATCACGAATCCGAATCACCTAATAAGATTCGAATCACGAATACTCTAATAAAGGATTCGTAAGAGAAAAATATGATTCGAACTATAGATTCGAATCCTCCTTTTAAATCACGGATACAAATCCTTTAAAAATAAATGTGAATCTATTATTTGCAACCATTAACATTTTTAATATCGCCGTCAGTTTTTATTAACAAAAATGTTCAAAACCTAATTATTTACAGACTAAATATCTGATTAATTAAATATTTTAATTATTGATGATATAAGTGTTATTGAACTTCAGGATAAATCAGTGTTTTATACGCGTGGCGCATGAAGAAAAATTTCGAGTTTAGAAAAGCCTGAAAATTTGGATTTGCCGGGGCGCGACTCGCTTCGCTCGCGCGCCCCGGCAAATCCAAATTTTCAGGCTTTTCTAAACTCGAAATTTTTCTTCATGCTTATCAAGGAGTGGAAAACACTCGTTAGATTAATGTTAAGAACTTTAATAATTCATTTTACCCAATTTTATTGAAAATTAATGATTGTTTTAATTGTTTCACCAGTATATACTAATTTGTATGATTTGGTTTCCGCGATTATTTTTTATATATTCCGCAATAGTTTAAATAATTCTTAGTATTTAATTATATCTGTTGTACATTTTATAAATAACATCAACTGTATTTATTTAAAATATGTTTTGTTGAAATAAATAAAACTAACAAACTAATTTGTACATCATTTAATAAAATTTTTTCGAATATCATGAAACTTAAACCCATTTAAATACCTATGCTGATTTTTGTTATATTTTCTTTAACTTTATGCTTAATCAGGGGTTAGAATATATTTATATTTAGTAAAAAGTATAATTTACAATTAGAAATTATGATAAAACTAATACAAAGTGTTGTAGAGTATAATTTTATTCAAATATTGAACGCTTCAAAAAATATGAATCTCTGAAAGAAAGGAATAAACTCAAATTTCTTAAAAAATATAGGTTTAATCCAAAATAATTATTGAGCATTACTCACGGAACTCTTCGCATTCTAATCGAAAAATTAAACAAAACAACTTTTATTTATAAAAAAAAATTGCCATTTACGTTTTCTATATATTTGAATAGAATGGGCCAATTTTATTTAATGTATTTGTTAATGATTTACCTCAGTTGGTAAAGCACTGTAGGTATTTATTGTATGCAGATGATCTAAAGTTATTTCACAATGTGTGTTCGATTGATGATGTTCACAATATTCAATCGGATTTAGATGCTGTATCGGCTTGGTGTTCAATAAATGAATTATTTCTGAACACAAATAAATGCAAAGTAATCACTTTCAGCCGAAATAAAAATACATTGTGTAATAATTATCTTATAAATGGCACACCACTGGAGCGAGTGACGTTAATAAAAGATCTCGGAGTGTTCTTCGAACAGTCATTGTCATTTAGGACGCACATACTGTCTATCGTCAACAAGGCTTACAAAATGTTAGGATTTATTGTCAGGATTACACCTGACTTTAATATTGACACATTTAGAATTTTATATTTAACATTAGTACGTCCCCATTTAGAACACGCTGCAACTGTTTGGTATCCACACCAACAATATCTTATTAATGCATTGGAAAGGGTACAAAATAAATTCCTGCGGATTGTAGGATTCAAAATGAGCATCAAATATTCAGATTTGGGTTACAAATTGCTCAGGCTCAATTTAAATATAGAAACATTACTTTTTCGGAGAAATGTATTCGACATGTGCTTTTTATATAAAATTCTAAATGGTTACATTAACTGTTAATCTGTCTTAGGAGCACTGGACTTCTGGCATAAGCGCGGAGGATCATTGACGAGATCTAGAGTTTTATTTAGGGAAAAAAATCATAGAACTGCGTACGGTGGCAATAATCCTTTGTCCAGATTAATGCATTCGGCCAACTGCTTGCTCTCATCCCCGAATTTCAATCCATTCGCGAACAATTTCTTATGTTTTCGAAGAGCACTGGTGGTCATTAATCTGGATAAAACTTTTTAAGATTATGTTAGAATTAGCAATGTAGTTATCCTAACGTATGTGTGTAGTCATTCTGCGGCTCTTAAACTTGTTTTCTTATTTTGTATTATTTCAATGTTAAAGAGGTATCTCGTGAATAAATAAATAAATAAATAAATAAAGAATATATGGGGATCTCGGTTATAACGCTAGGTGACAAAAAGTTAGTAGTTATTAATAAAAGCCGTGAGTGTGCGTGTTTGTTTAGTTTAGTTCCTATACCACCCCTCGAATTCAATACCCTTGTTGATTTTTAGAAGAAGAAACAGTCATTCGTTTTTCGTTATTAGACATAATAACCAATAATTTGAAAACACAGTGACAATTGTGACAATATATTTTCCACTATAAGTGATAGTGGGTGGGGAATAGAAGGAATTGTCTATTTATCGGCTTTGTGAGCTTTTCTCGAATTTCGGAAAATCAGCGATCAAGGTCAAATAAACTCGATGTTTCCCTAGCATTAAACTTAACGCGAATGAAGTTTAGTTCGTATAATTGGGTTATTTTTAATTTCCATTTATTCGAATTCCCGCTCAAATCTATCAGCTGAGAAGACTCTTTCGTCAAATACGTATGTTTGTAAACAAGCGTGTTTGCATATGGTGTTGGATCACAAAAATTGTGGTACTTTGGCTTACAGTCTGTAGCAAATAGGCGTATATTTTTTGAAGCATGTTTTAGCTACAACATTCTTAACAACAAAATTGATTGCATACAATTAACCAATTTATTTATGAATATTCATGTACCTCGGTACAACACTCGTGATAAGCTATTGTTAGCTCCTATGTGGAGACGAATTAATGTAACATTTAATATTGATAATTAAATAAAAGTCACTTGGTTTGTTTCACTACTATTTTTTATTCTCTCCGACTAGTTTCGACTTATCGTCATTCTCAAGGAGTAATAACGATAAGTCGAAACTAGTCGGTGAGAATAAAAAATAGTAGTGAAACAAACAAAGTGACTTTTATTTAATTATCAATATTGTAAACATGTTTCATCAAGTGATTAATGAGAACCAAATTGAAGATATTAACATTTAATAGTTCTTTAAACAGAATGATTACACATACTAACTCATTGCACGCTAACATAGATTTTTTCAATATATCTAAACGATCTTTTAAACATAATTTGCGAACATTTTTATTTTAATTAATATTTATTGTAATTTAATTTTAATGTGACAATATTATATTTTATCTTATCATTTTAAATGTAGTTAACTGGTATCCGTAAATAAAGAATATATATTGCCTATCCCCACCATTGCATTACTCGTCTATATTATACTTCGTCTGAGTTTTGGACCATATTAACGTATGCAACTTGTTTGTCAAAACTCCGAGCCTCAAGACGTATAATATTACCTTCCGTTTGCGACTTCTCCCTTACATTGTTTCGGAGCCCATTCGCCGTTTTTGAGACATTCAGGTTTCCAATAGGCATCCTTGTAGTCCGTATTTTCATTGTTACTGCTGTAGTTTGTGTAATATTTAAAACAGGAATCTAAAAACAAGCACGATTTAATGAACCAATATCTGAATATACAAAAAAAATAAAATGCAATTACTATGGAGTACATCTCAAACATGAATATTTTAAATTCAAAACTATTTGAATTTTAAAGAATAAGCTTACGCTTCTTTTAGTTTGCAAAACTTTAAACATACTATATGAAATTATAATAATTTTCGTAGTATATATATTGTATTATTGTAAAGGAGTAGCACGGATTCTATGGAGGAAGATCAACTAGTACAAACCTATTAGAATTTCAATCTGATATTCTGACCGTCTTGGAGGAAAGAGGTCAATTGGACGTCATTTATACGGACTTCTCCAAGGCGTTCGATAAAGTGAATCATTCGATCTTACTTTCAAAAATTAGTGCTTATGATTTTTGTGCAAGTGTTTTAAATTGGTTTCGGTCCTACCTTACAACTCGTATACAAAATGTCAAAGTTGGAAGTTTCATGTCTGAAGACATACAGGTAACGTCTGGTGTGCCGCAGGGTAGCCACTGTGGCCCAATTCTATTTCTTATTTTAATTAACGACATCACTGATTATTTAAAATTTTCCAGATGTTACCTGTATGCTGATGACATGAAAATTCTACACGAAGTAAAATCTATTAATGACTGCGAGGAACTACAAGCGGATATTAATAATGTGTCTAAGTGGTGCAATATCAATGATTTAAGTCTAAATATAGGCAAATGCAAATTAATAAGTTTTAACAAACACAAAGGACATATTAACTATGGTTATATGATCGATAATGTGATTTTGAAAGGGTGGATACCAATAAAGACCTAGGTGTCCATTTCGACAGTGCATTAAATTTTTCAGTGCATACGAAGGCCGTATGTGGAAAAGCAATGCGTTCTTTAGGTTTTATCATGTGAAATGGTAAATATTTTAATATGAGAACTTTGCTGGTTCTACACAACTCATTTGTACGATCTACTCTTGAGTATGGATCTTTGGTGTGGTTTCCATATTATAATGTGCACATTCTAAAATTGGAAAGGATCCAGAAACGATTTGTTAGATATCTATCTTATAGATTTAATGAGAATATCAATCTGAAGTCAATTCAGGGGCGTCATACAATATCAGGAATCTGCTTTATCCACAAACTTTTGAATGGCTATGTTGATGCTCCTGGCCTCGTAACTTTATTGAATTTCAACGTGTATCCGCATGGTTTAAACCAGTGGTGGGGAAACTTTTTTTTAAGACGGGCCATTTGTAATAACCAGAGAATCGTAGCGGGCTAAAGAATAATGATTAATCGTAGGTAGGTAGTTTTTATGCGGGTCGTCACATTATGAAGTAAGAACGCGTTCAAACATTCTCACGACGGCACTCTTAAACGGGCCGGATTAAACCTTTCCGCGGGCCGGATTTGGCCCGCGGGCCGTAGTTTCCCCATCACCGGTTTAAACCTTCGGAACGCTCCGTTATTTCGAGTCAATTTTCATCGGACTAATTATGGATATTTTTCACCACTTGAAATAATTGTTAGAAACTTAAATACTTTATATTGTGATCCCGATTTTGACTTGTTTCATATGCCCCTACGTTCATGTAAACAGCTAATTAATTCAAGATTTCATCAATAGGTGCCTATTTTCAGAGTTTTTAAAATGATTGTTCAATTCTACCAATTTAACGTTCAATTTGTAATTTCTAGATTAGATCATTTTATTTATTCTATTTTAGGAAAATTTGTATATATATATCTTTTGTAAGCAATTATAAAAAAGGTGAATCCGTTAAATAAATAAATAAATAAATATAAAAAATAATTAAAATTACCAAGGTCCATGTGACAACTGGAAAATTCAGGGTCTTTAACATCAATTACACATTTAAAACCTGGAGGACATGGATCTTCATCGCAATCGTTATTATGCGCTATAATAAAAAAAACATTTCATTACAAATTCTTATGTAAATAAAGCAAATTTAACTTTTTTTAACAATTGTATTTACAGTGAACTGTGACTATGGTTCAATCAACTATCTAGTAGTCATTCTCAAAAATAAATTACATTTTAGAATGGCCAAAGATGCGATTATTGTTCCAATCAACTATCTAGCAGTCATTCACAAAGTTAAATTTCAGAACGACTTACAGTTAAAACATATAGAGAGTTTTATGTAACACCGAACATGTTCATAACGAGAATTTTTCTTTTAAGTATACATAAACATACGTTGTACATTTGCCGACGCTCGGTTCATTGAAAGAATTTAATTTGAAGCTTTAAACGAGTGTTTTCCACTCCCAGGCTAAGCATGAAGTAAAATTTCGAGTTTAGAAAAGCCTGAAAATTTGGTTTGGACGCGTAGCGCGAAGCGCGGAGCGGCCAAACCAAATTTTCAGGCTTTCCTAAACTCGAAATTTTACTTCATGCGCCACCGGTACAAAACACTGATTCAATGTAAAGTTTAGCGGTGTGTTTTAAACTTCGTAATATGTCAGTGTTTTGTACCGGTAGCGCATGAAGTAAAATTTCGAGTTAAGAAAAGCCTGAAAATTTGGTTTGGCCGCTCCGCGCTTCGCGCTACGCGACCAAACCAAATTTTCAGGCTTTTCTAAACTCGAAATTTTACTTCATGCTTAGTCTGGGAGTGGAGCACACTCATTTCAAGTTTCAAATTGAACTCATTTAAAAAAAAAAAACAACAGTTATCTAAAGATTTACGGCATATACGCTGTAATTGGGACATGTACACTTGAAAGAAAAACTCCCTGTATGTACAAGTTGAGGCATTAATTGCGATTGATTGGCTACAATTTGTAATGGTCATATAGGCAATCCAATTTACACATAACTTAAAAATGAAAGGTGTTTAATTGTATTGGATGAAAATGCTCGGTGTTACATAAAACTCTCTGTAGATTTTGAAAGACACATTTTGAACCTGATAATATTGTACCTGCAGTATTTTTAAGTTTTTTACATTTTTCTCGCAGTGTATGTAGAAGAAAACGTTTAACCTTGCCAGGAACATGTACACTTCTGTGCAATAAAATTAAGTACAAGTCTTATAACTATTTTTTACAATATTCTAGTTGTATAATTCGGGTCTGTGTTAATTGCCTAGCAGCAGTTTCAATACATGATAAAACACCATAACTTGAGAATATAACTCAAGAGTCACATGACTACATTCCCTCTAATCAGAATCGCTTATAGCCATAGATACATGGTATCACAGCGGTGATAGACTCCTATTACCTTGTTTTGGTCGTTGCTACAAAAATTATTTGTCAAATCTGGCAGTCGATAATCAAAAATGTCAACGGGGCGATGGGGTAAGGTTTCCAAGACGGAAATGTAGTGAAATTCATTATATTCTCTCATCGAATATAACTCGAGGTATGATTAATAATCGATAATATTTATTCGTGAAACCGGAGCAGCACATTCAACTCGCCCTTCGGGCTCGTTGAATCTGCAGCTCGGTTTCACTCATGAATATTATCGATGATAATCATACCACTTGTTATATTACTGCTGAACATAACACCTTTACTACATACAAAAACTACGACGTTTTGAAAAAAAAACGCTCGTAATAAATACAACAAAGACGACATAAAAAAACCACCTGCTATTTTAGTTAGAATTCGCATTTTTGAATTGTTGTCCAAACGAGGCAGCATTTTGACATTAAGGAAATTGACATATTTACATATTTTCGTAACTAGGAAACTCATCACGTCCGTTTTAAACTATAACATATTTTGTGTACTTAATTTTATTGCACAGAAGTGTACCGACATTATTACAGAACTTTCAAATTTAATTAAAAAATTAGAAAACAGTTTGACAAACTTGTTTTGAAAATATAAAAATTAATTATTATTGACTTTCTGCAAAATTGTAGTCTATTTGAAACTTTTCCTTTTTGTTAGGAATGGAACACTCCCAGTTATAAAATCATCATCATTATTATTATTACAATTTAAATGTATTCACCTGCAGCCTTTTTGCAAACTCTAACGCAATTGGATCCTGGAAGATCTGGGACCAAATGGTAAGGGTCACAATCTGAATCTTCAAGATCACTAATCACCGTGAAACGTTCATCACAAAATAGATCATGTTCAGCACCATACACTAATATAATTTTAAAAATTATGATGATTAACGCTTTTCGATACATTATTAAGCGATTTAGCAGGTAATATAATAAATAATTGTAGATCACTGAATTTGTTATTTATCTTGACAAAATCGAGGATTACCAGATATGAAAGATTAAGCGTTGAGATAAGAAATCTAATCTAATAAAAAATGATAGTGAAATAAATAAATTGTGACTAAATATGTTTTAACATTTTAGATTTTCCTGTGAATTGATAGTAGGAACGTAAATATAATCTAATAAAAAAGATAGTGAAATAAATAAATTGTGACTAAATATGTTTTAACATTTTAGGTTTTCCTGTGAATTGATAGTAGGAACGTAAATATTCGAACTATTGTTTATATTAACCAACATAATTGTTGCAAAATTAAAATCCAACACGTACAGAAAGTTGTATATTTATGCCCTAAGTATATCCAAGTAAAACGCATTAATCCATTTATGTTAAACACTGTTTATAGATAGACCAAGAATAATCTGTAGCGTGAATTATATTCAATTTAGTTCTAAATGAGTTTCTTTTTAATAATCATTCAAATAATATTCTCTTTTAAAGAGGAATTTTGCATTACTAGTTTGGTAGTAAAGTGACGATAGTGGCAACCCATTATACTGCCATACCGTGTGTTGACTTGGCGGACGCAACATAGGAAATCGCATGTTAATTTTAATGTGTTAAAATATTGGCTTCCCTATTCATTTTAGAAACAAAACGTATTTCACTTTTTTGTAGAGGGAAAAATTCTAATTTATTAATGTTCACACTTTACACTTTACGTTTCTCCAAGTTAAAATATTTAAGAAAAAGTAATTTGATTTTATAAAAATAAAGATATACCATGGAATTGATACAACAATTGCGGATATTCCCTGTTTTTTTTAAGTTCAATTTAAAGCTTTATAGAAGTGCTTTTCACTCCCAGACTAAGCATGAAGTAAAATTTCGAGTTTAGAAAAGCCCCGTGAAAATTTGTTTAGAAAAGTTTAGAAAAGCCCAGAAAATTTGTCTCGGGTCGCTGCGCGACCCTCGACAAATTTTCTGGGCTTTTCTAAACTCGAAATTTTACTTCATGCGCCACGCGTATAAAACACTATAATATTGTCAAATTTATGTACATTCGAACTTCACCTAAAATCTGTGTTTAATACGCGTGGCGCATGAAGTAAAATTTCGAGTTTAGAAAAGCCCAGAAAATTTGTCTCGGGTCGCTGCGCGACCCTCGACAAATTTTCACGGGGCTTTTCTAAACTCGAAATTTTACTTCATGCTTAGTCTGGGAGTGGAAAACACTCGTTCAAAGCTTCAAATTGAACTCTTTTAAAAATCAACGAATGTCAGAAAATTTACAGTTAAAATAATTAAGAATAAGTACTGTGATTTTATAAAAATAATGACATATCATGAAATTGATACAACAATTGCAGATATACCCTATTTTTTTTAAGTTCAATTTAAAGCTTTAAACAAGTGTTTTCCACTCCCAGACTAAGCATGAAGTAAAATTTCGAGTTTAGAAAAGCCCCGTGAAAATTTGTCGAGGGTCGCGCAGCGACCCGAGACAAATTTTCTGGGCTTTTCTAAACTCGAAATTTTACTTCATGCGCCACGCGTATAAAACACTATAATATTGTCAAATTTATGTACATTCGAACTTCATCTAAAATCTGTGTTTAATACGCGTGGCGCATGAAGTAAAATTTCGTGTTTAGAAAAGCCCAGAAAATTTGTCTCGGGTCGCTGCGCGACCCTCGACAAATTTTCACGGGGCTTTTCTAAACTCGAAATTTTACTTCATGCTTAGTCTGGGAGTGGAAAACATTCGTTTAAAGCTTCAAATTGAACTCTTTTAAAAATCAACGAATGTCAGAAAATTTACAGTTCAAATAATTAAGAAAAAGTAATGTGATTTTATAAAAATAATGACATATCATGAAATTGATACAACAAATGCAGATATACCCTATTTTTTTTTAAGTTCAATTTAAAGCTTTAAACAAGTGTTTTCCACTCCCAGACTAAGCATGAAGTAAAATTTCGAGTTTAGAAAAGCCCCGTGAAAATTTGTCGAGGGTCGCGCAGCGACCCTCGACAAATTTTCTGGGCTTTTCTAAACTCGAAATTTTACTTCATGCGCCACGCGTATAAAACACTATAATATTGTCAAATTTATGTACATTCGAGCTTCATCTAAAATCTGTGTTTAATACGCGTGGCGCATGAAGTAAAATTTCGAGTTTAGAAAAGCCCCGAATTTGTCTCGGGTCGCTGCGCGACCCTCGACAAATTTTCACGGGGCTTTTCTAAACTCGAAATTTTACTTCATGCGAAACGGGCATTAAATATTGGTTCAAAGAGAAGTCCGAACTTTCAAAATTAATGTATTCGAATATTTTTTCCAAGGCACACACATTTTTGTTTAAATATAATTTTAAATAAAAGATTTATTTCAATTTATTTTCGGCGACAATATTTTTGAAAAACAACATATTGGGCATTATTGGCTTTAGAAAAATAATGTCTAGTGTAATTAAAAATTACCGGCAGCCGTTTAAACATTTTAAGTTGGCAATTATTTGGCAATTAAGTTATTATTGAAAAAAATGTCTTTAAACGATTATTTATATATATATATATATATATATATATATATATATATATATATATATATATATATATATATATATATATATATTAGCACTGCGAGCCTAGTCGGCCCATGGCTTGATTGATAATGCTCTTCCATGTCTTTTTGTTCTTTGCTTTTTGTTTCCATCCGGTAATTCCTAATTTCTCCATATCCTTTTCTATTTCTCCTATCCATCTCGTCCTTGGTCTTGATTTTTTCCTCCTTCCTCCCATTGTACTGGTGAGTACTATTTTTGGTAGTCTGGTTTCTTCCATCCTCTGTATATGGCCTAACCAGGGCAGCCTTTGCATTTGTATTACCCCTGTTATATTTGTTTCTTTGAACATTTCTTTAATTTCGTCGTTTGTTCGTCTTAGCCATAGTTCTCGGACCTTTTTTCCTCCAAATATCATTCTTAGAATTTTCCTCTCCCACACTTCCAACCTTGTTTGCTCCTTTTTAGTCATTGTCCATGTTTCACAGGCGTACATTACCGTCGGTCTTAATACTGTTTTGTATAGCTTCAGTTTGGCATTTCTAGAAATGTTCTAACTTCTTAGTATCCTGTTTAGTCCCCCCATGCACCTATTCCCTGCCATTACCCTCGCTTTGCTTTCCATTCCATTATCAGGTTCCCTCGTAAACAACGTTCCTAACTACATATATCTGTCTACTTCCTCGAATACTAGTTCTGTCTTATTCTTCGTTTTTATTGTTTTCTGTGTCCCCTTTCTAAAATCCTTTTTCGTCCATTCCATGTATTTTGATTTCGCTTGGTTAATTATCAACCCCATATTTCCTGTTATATCAACCAACCTAGTAATTACTCGTATTAGTTCTTCCGTACTTCTGGCTAGTATTACTACTTTAGTCATTGTCCATGTTTCACAGGCGTACATTACCCTCGGTCTTAATACTGTTTTGTATAGCTTCAGTTTGGCATTTCTAGAAATGTTCTTACTTCTTAGTATCCTGTTTAGTCCCCCCATGCACCTATTCCCTGCCATTGCCCTCGCTTCGATTTCCATTCCATTATCAGGCTCCCTCGTAAACAACGTTCCTAACTACATATATCTGTCTACTTCCTCGAATACTAGTTCTGTATTATTCTTCGTTTTTATTGTTATCTCTGTTCCCTTTCTAAAATCATTTTTCGTCTATTCCATGCATTTTGATTTCGCTTGGTTAATTATCAACTCCATATTTCCAGCTATATCAACCAACCTAGTAATTACTCGTATTAGTTCTTCCGTACTTCTGGCTAGTATTACTAAATCGTCAGCAAAAGCTATGCACTGGTGTTTCTTCCTATATACGATTCCCGTTCTGTTTAGGTTGGCGTCTCTTATAGCTTTTTCTAGTACTAGGCTAAAAAGGATAGAAGATAGCGGATCCCCTTGAATTACTCCTTGACGAATTTCGAAGCTATCGCTGACGTTGTTATTAATTTTGACCTTACTTTCAGTGTCTTGCAATGTCATTTGAATCATGTTGATAAGCTTCTCATTGACTTCGAAATATTTCATCGCTTCAGAAATGGCTTCCCTTTTGACTCTGTCATATGCTTGTTTGAAATCAATGAAAAGCATTACCGTTGGTTTCTCAAATTCAAAACTCTTAGCTTGTATTTCTCTCAATGTAAATATTGCATCTGTCGTGCTCCTTCCTCGTCTAAACCCACACTGGTACTCCCCTATTTTATCTTCGACTTCACTCACTAATTTATTCTTTAAATCCGTTGCCAGTATTTTATATGCTACGTTTAGTAGTGAAATGCCCCTGTAGTTTTGGCACTCGCTTGTCACCTTTTTTGTGCAGAGGACAGATTATGGCTTCTCTCCATTCTTCCGGCATTTCTTCTTTCTTCCAGACCTCCTCAAGTAACCTCTGTATATACTCTACCAATTTGCTACCCCCATGGTATGGTATGGTATGGGGTCGGTGGGTCGTGTGGCCTCTGGGCCTTTCGAAGTTACCTCGACCTAAAAGATCTTTTGTAACTATCCCTGACCTATTTGAGTCCCTCAATGTCTAGACTTCTTATGAAGTCTACTATAACTTGAGGGTTAATGTGTACCAGTTCCTCGGTGTTTAAAGTGGCCGATGACAGGTAGTTCCCTCTTTGAAGGGACAAGGCAGGGCATTCACAAAGTAGGTGCTCTGCTGTTTCTTGTGCCTCGTTGCAGAACCTGCAGTTGGCATCAGTTGTCTGACCCATCTTGGTGAGGTGGTACTTCAGAGGACAGTGTCCAGTTAGAAGGCCGGTTATGAGCCTTTGCTTAACCTGAGAAACTGTCCGGCTCTTACGGCAGAGAAGGCGATGAACCTTTTCGATTGCCGCAGACCAGGTGTGTTTCTCAGGTGAGCACTTTTGGCAGCATCTTCCCATTCCCGGATCATCCCCTTGATGCGGACTTTAGTTATTCCACTGTAAGGTTCTGGTCCGACAAATGGAGTCTTGGACCCTTCCTTGGCAAGGCTGTCGGCAATTTCATTGCCTTTGATCCCTGCGTGTCCCGGAACCCAGACCAGTTTGACTCTGTAGTTCCTAGCCAGCTGCTTTAGGGATAGCTTGCACTCCCAGACAGATTTAGACTTGCATGTAGGCGATTTTATTGCCTTTAATGCAGCTTGACTGTCTGAGCAGATGCAAACCCTCTGTTTGTTGCTACCCCCATGCTCTAATAACTCCGCTGGAATTCCATCACTACCCGGGTTCTTGTTGTTCCTCATTTTCGTAATAATGTCTTCTATTTGATCTGTACTTGGCGCCAACTGTAAGTCCAGGTTAACTACTCGCTTAAGCTGTGGAATTCTTTCATCATTTTTTTTTATTTTGGGTTTTACGTCATCTATTTCCGCTGCTAAGGCCAATCATGACGCCGGAGATTAGGTCTACAGCTATCCGGGAATTTGCCGAACCCGGTGGGATACTCAATCAAAAATGACATGAGTATCGATTTTTTGCAATATTAACTTCATTCCCAAATAATAGCCAATTTAAAATTTTTAAATCACTGCCTATATTTTTTTAATTTTATTACATTAGACATAATTTTTCTAAATCCAATAACGCTCAATATCTTGTTTTTGTTTAATGTTTTGGTCGTTTTTTTTTAAATCTTCTGTTTTTTTTTAATTTTGAGTTTGACGTCATCTATTTCCGCTGCTATGGCCTATATCATGACGCCGGAGATTAGGTCTACAGCTATCCGGGAATTTTGCCGAACCCGATGGGAGTTCCAACCCACCGGTAGGGATCTTTAACGTGCACGCAACATCCAGGCAGTACACGGGTCCTACATGCATTTAACGTCATATCCGAGAAGACGGAGTGTTTGGCATTTTTATCCTAACCTATATAAATGCAGACAACTTGTTAGGCCGGTATTTGAACCCCGGTCCGTGGCGTGGCAGTACAACACTCTAACCACTACACCACCAAGCTGCCCCTTTCATCATTTTCTTCATTCAACAGCTCGTTAAAATACTCCCTCCATCTTCCCAATTGGTCTTCTTCTCCCGCAATCAGCGTTCCCTCCTTTGTCTTGTAAAATACCGGTTTGGCTTGGAACCCTTCCCTTTCCTTTCGCACTTTTTGGTATAGGTTTCTGATTTGGTTGTTATTATAGTCCTCTTCAATTTCTTGTATTACTTTTTCATAGTAGGTTCTTTTCTTCTTTCTTAGGATATTTTTTGTTGTTTTCCTTTGTTACTCATATTTCTGCTTAGCTCTTTCCGATCCTTCTTTCAGCACTATTAACCTTAACTTCTTCCTGATCTCCAACTCTCTTTTACAGTCCTCGTCAAACCACTTCTTCTTTTTCTTCTTTTCCTCTTTACTGCATCTATCCGCCCTTAATTTATTTTTTAAGTTCAACCAATGTTCTTCTACGCTCGTACTCTGCCCTATATCTTCCAATTCTTTGCCGACTATTTCCTTGTATTTGTCCTGCTCCTCCTTACTTTTAAGTCTCGTTACTCTTTTATTTGCTCTTTTCTTTCCGAATTCATTTCGGATGCTGGGTATTATTTGTGTTAGTCTGGCGCCCACCAAAAAATGGTCACTATCTGCATCTGATCCCCTATACGATCTAATACTTTTCAGCGCCTTTTCTTCCGGTTTTTCTATTAAGATATGATCAATCTGATTCACAGTTTTCCCATCTGGTTACCGCCCTTAAAGA
The DNA here is from genome assembly GCA_932526585.2 of Philonthus cognatus. Classification (NCBI taxonomy): domain Eukaryota; kingdom Metazoa; phylum Arthropoda; class Insecta; order Coleoptera; family Staphylinidae; genus Philonthus; species Philonthus cognatus. The sequence continues at coordinate 62,646,651 of OW052248.1, read as the reverse complement.
TTTCTTTCCTATCATAAAACGTACTGACAATACTTAACATCTTTTCCTTTGCAAAGTCTATAATTAATTTTCCATTCTCATTTGTTGCTTCGTGTTCGGTGTTCAATTCAGAATTTGAATAGTCGCGAATAGTGAGTGGTATATGCGTACAATAAAATCACACCGCGCCTGTCCGCTTTTTTTGCCCTTTTACCCAAAACTCACACGCCGGAGGAAGTAGCGCGAGAGTTCGTTACTAATTGTCGTTGAAACCGCATGTGTTCGTCCAATTGTCGTTTAACCGCATCGTAACACCCGCTTTTGTTACACCGCCTCGAGATACGATATTGTTGGATTGTTGCCGCGTGGTGTTTTGTGCATCACCCCCGGGAGCCCACGTGACCGAAAGGATTATCTACTTTAGATCAAAGGTGAGTTCTCATTTGAACCCAATCCCTCTATTTCGTCGTATCTACCACTCAGCGCCGTAGATCATCTCCGTTAGGGTCAATTAAAATAAAACTATACAGTCCACTTCGAATTTGTTGTCTACGGGCTTATCGCCCTCAAACACTTCGTGTTTACTGTACTTACCAATAGTTGGCATATACACTCTTTTCCTGCCTATCTTAGCGTTTGTGTCGCCCATTATTATTTTCATGTCATATTTTGGTATATTTTCGTAAACTCTGTCGATCAGGTTGTAGAATTCCTCTTTTACTTCAATCTCCTTCTCCTCTGTTGGGGCGTGGACATTAATAAATGTGATTTTTTGGTATTTTCCTCTGATCCTTAATGTGCATATCCGGTCTGATACTGCTTTAAAGTTTATAATTAGTGGTTTAATTTTCATTCCTATTATGTATCCTACTCCTAATCTCCTATTACTTCCACCACTATTAGGGAACACACAGTTCCTTGCCTGATTGTTTCGTTTCCTGCAGTGCTATGATATCGAACTGGAACTTTTTTAACACCCTCACTAAATGTTTCAGTTTTTCTTCTCCGTGTGTACCTCTTACATTCCAAGTTCCTATTCTTATACTATCCTCTTTATTACTCATCTGTTTCGCTTTATTTTCCTTTGCACATGTCCAATTTGATACCCTTTCTTTTCCGTGTTCTCCTGTTAATCTGTCGACTATATTTAATGATGCCTTATTCGTGTCCTTGATCGTGCTTGTTCGCGTCGTATCCGAGTTAGCTGTTATTCTTTCTTGTATCAGTTTTTTTGGTCCGCTCTTCGTCCACCAGCCGTAAGCCCCTTTTCTCTTGCGACCCACTTAAATTCTTCATTGTTTATCACTAGTTTTTGGTACCCTACTTTAACCTGTTTTCCTTGACTAGCTTGTTCTCTTGCTATGCTCCTAATTTCCTGTTGTATTTCCCTTTATTTCTTTGTTAGATCGTTATCTAGGTATATCTTCTTGCTTCAGCTTGGTTTTGGCCTTTATTATTTCTTATTTTTCGTCCCAGGTTTTAGTTTCTGCTATAATCATCTCATTTTTAGTCCCCTTGTTAATTTTATATGCTGTTGTTAACGTGGTTTCTATATTCAGTTCATTTCTTATAAATTCTTTTATTCTTCCAGCAATATTACTATCATTTGAAATAAAACAACGCAGTTGGGAGGGTTTCACTTTTATTGTTGAACACTGCAACATGTTTCACCACACAGTGGCTTCATCAGGCAGATGAAATAATGATTATTTCATCTGCCTGATGAAGCCACTGTGTGGTGAAACATGTTGCAGTGTTCAACAATAAAAGTGAAACCCTCCCAACTGCGTTGTTTTATTTCAAATAGTATTATGGAGTTTCATCATGTATCCGCCTCATCAATTAAATAAAAAATAATAAAAAAAAAAATAATAATATTACTATCTTCAAAGTTCAGTCCTTTAATTACAATATTATTCTTCCTTTTCTGTTTTTCCATATTTTCTGTTTTATACTCTAGTTCCCCTATTCTGCTATTTAATTGTTCCTTTTCTTTATTCCATTCTTCTTCTTTTTTTCCCATGTCTTCTCTTAATTTTCTTAATTCTTCTTTTATTTCACCATTATTGTTCTCCATACTTTTTTTCATATCTTTCATCTCGGCCATCAAATCTTTAAACATTTCTTTCAACTCATTCATTTTCTGTTCACTCATTGCGTTTGTAGGTTGTGTGTAATGTTTTTGTGCTTCTTTCCTCTTTTCAACTTCTTTTCTGTGTTCTGGAGATCTTAGCACTTTTTGGTGGCTTTAAAAACGCCTTCCCCTTTGTCGAAGTGTGTATCGCCTATTTCGTTATCTCTCCCTCTCTTTTGACTCATTAGTACTGTTCGTACTTGCTTAATGCTTTCACTATTATGCTCCTTAGTTGGGTTGGTCGTAGTATTTGTGTGCCGTTATTTTCTGTTAATACACTGAGCTGAGCAACCCAACATGCTCAAATTATTTCCAGTTAACTTAATGTGCTGTTCTATGCAACCCAATTTACACTTTAGCAATTTTCTGTTAACACATTGATCTGTGCTATGCAACCTGATTTACACTCAATCTCGTGGCGCCAAAGGTGATTCACAGGTCAGCGCTTCGGGTGAATGACATCTACCACTATTGTCTATTACTTAATTGTTTCTACCTTTTTCCTTTCACACTGGTGTCCTTGTCACTTATTTCACCCTCACTTCTACTTCCGCGGTTATTTACTCGATATTCCTCTGAAAAATAGGTTTTATATCGGAGCGAATTATCCGCACGTACAACGATAAACCTAACCCCCAGTAAACGACTATTGCCTTTGGTATTTAGTTCAATAAAATCGGTCAATAAATAATAGAGTTATCGCGTTGGATGTTTTTTTACTGAACACCCGGTATACCATTGAGACTGGGAATTTATGTAATTGAATATTACCTCAAAAACTGATTCGGATTATTCGAATATTAAAATATTTAAACATTAAAAGTGCCGAGATTCTTTTCGCAATCTACAACAAGTTAGTCTTACAAAGACTATATCAAACACCCATTGAAACAACTACTTCCCGGGCTAATACCCCGACGGACATTGAATTATACAACAAGTGTTTGCTGTTACATACAGCAACCTACTGCAAATGTAACAATTTGGGTCAAACTATTCAGGCCATCTATAGACGCGTTTCGAGATTTATCTCTCATCAGCATAGCTTTGCTATGTAATAGCAAACACTTGTTGTATAATTCAATGTCCGTCGGGGTATTAGCCCGGGAAGTAGTTGTTTCAATGAGTGTTTGATGTAGTCTTTGTAAGACTAACTTGTTGTAGTTTGCGAAAAGAATCGCACTTTTAATGTTTGAAGTATTTTGCAACCGAGAATTGGCAATTTCATTTATACTTAAAATATTCAAATATTTGGATATACAAATATTTACAAAATATTAAAACGCATTTATGGACTGTATGCAATAATTTTGTTACCTTGAGACTTTTCATCGAAACAATTACTTTCCAAACTGAACATTTTCCTATGTTAAAGTGTGATTTTTCTTAATTTCACGATTAACTTAAAAAAAAACTCCGGAAAATCCCGATTTGATTTTTGTTCCTCCCAACCAGAAAAGTGTAATGCGGAACTCGAACGAGCGGCGTCGCGTCGAACGACGAGGCAGAAAACGAGGACAGAAGATAGATCAATATATGTATACAGATGTAGCAGCAGTGCCGCAGCTAACAAAGTGATAAGAATTGATCCTGAACACAACATATCAGAGCCCGCTCCACGCAATAATAATGTTTTTAACTAAAACCACCGAATAATAAACGATAACAAGCAAAAATTAAAACGAAATAAACGCTCTCTTAAACAAACAAAATTAAAAAGCATGTTGAGTAACGAACAGTGGGTGTGAACAATAAATAATAATATAAATAAATCTAAATGATTCTTCTATAACAAATGATTAATAAAAAGGATTGATGTGAAGCCCGTTTTGTAAAGCAATAGAGTTGGATAGTTGGATAGATTTATAGATAGAGAGAGAGAGAGAGGAAAGGGGGGTAGTTTTTACCCCCAACAGGAAAAATGATTAGATTAATTATAACATCTTTAGGTAAAGTATTTTTTTTCTGAATTTAATTCTATTTAATTTAAACAAATCCCATCCTTTATCTGTATTAAATCACAGTGATAAATAAGAACAATCTCGTTAGGTAATGTACACATAACGTATTTAATTATTTTCGAGCGAAGACTTGTTTTAATTTAATTAAAATCCTTCCTGTTTACGAAAAAATTTGCAATTTAGCACTTAGCGTTTTAAGTGTGTGGTGTTTATTTTTGTACGCTTGCTACTCAAAAATGTCTGTTACCAGAATAGACCTCTCCTTTGAAATAATTCTTAAAATACTCCTCGTCTAGAAACAATCAAACGGGAAATTTTCGGAAATTGATTTCACATGCGTTCGGTACTTGCACTAGTTTTGTTTTTGTCACTGGTCGTGTGTACCGTCGGACCCAAGTGTCGCAGAAGTAAGTTTTTCTTTTAAATATTATTTTGTGAATTTCGTGTAGAATTTAGACGAATAACGTGTCTTGTATTTTGTAATAACAACAAAAGTAATTGATTAAGTTTACGTATTTAATTGAATTATTAATAAAATTACAGCGGATTATTTTCTTTTAAATGTTCTTAAATTTTCATTGTTTTTTAAAAAACGCGCAATGTTTAGCTTTAAACAAGCGTTTTCCATTCCCAGATTAAGCATGAAGTAAAATTTCGAGTTTAGAAAAGCCCCGTGAAAATTTGTCGAGGGTCGCGCAGCGACCCGAGACAAATTTTCTGGGCTTTTCTAAACTCGAAATTTTACTTCATGCGCCACGCGGATAAAACACTTATTGCAAATTAGGTTTAAAATGTATACTACTTATTTAGATTATGTTCCATATCAGCGAATTTAGCTAGATTTCGTGTTTGAGTTCACGTCAATTTACATAAAAAATGAGAAAAAAAAAACATTTTTCTAGATTATTTCTTCCTATTGATTCTGTATATCGTGATTAAACTCAAAATTTTACTTCATGCTCTAGACGTATAAAACACTCAAATATTATGAAGTTCAAACTATCAAGCTTTAGTATACTGCTTTAGCAGTATATTTTGAACTAAAATTGAAATCAGTGTTTAATACGCGTGGCGCATGAAGTAAAATTTCGAGTTTAGAAAATCCTAAAAATGTTACTTCATGCTTAATCTGGGAGTGAAAACACTCGTTTCAAACTTAAAATTGAACGTTTTTTAAAAACAAAAATTTTTTGTTTAAAAGAAAAATTAAACGTATGTAATAATTTGTTTTTTATATTTTCTAAAGCTTCTAGAATATTTTTACTAATATTAACAAAATTATTAATTTTAATCAGTGACGGATTTTAGGGAAATCTCTTCATATTATCTTTATTTTATTTTACTACTCCGCATTTTTTTGTAATTTATACAAAAAAATGCGGAGTAGTAAAATAAAATAATGACTTTTAGTCTAGATTGAGCATCCCAATTAGTCAAAAAACTCTATATTGTATGCACTCGACATATACTGAATTCTTTACTATCTGGATCACTTAACTCTAAACTTTCGACTTTAGACAGTTGACCTAGACTCTAATCTGAAGTTTCTAGACAGTCTTGACTCTGCTCTGTATGACTCTTAACTCTAGTATCTAGACTATCGTATATCTATAAACTCTCGAGTTTGGACTTTAGACAGTACCTCTAAACGAGGGGTTCTCAACCTTTTTCAGGTTGGCCTCCTCTTATAACTCCACGCCCCCCTCTCTGATTTAATTTAGGTTTTTTAGTTAGATCGATACACCATTATAGCCTTATTTTATGTCACCTACTCTTTAGGAAATCTGTCGCGCCCTCCTAATGTAGCGTGCCTCCCCCGGTTGAGAAACCTCTAACTTGAGGTCTCTAGACAGCCTAGACCAGTGGTCTCCAAACTACGGCCCGCGGGCCAAATCCGCGACTTGCATGAATCCGGCCCGCAATTGTTTGTAATTGTTTTTGTAAATGTCAAATTTTGAAATATTGTAACAATTGTTCCTTAAATTTTTCATAATTTTATAAAATTAATCGGATCTTGGCCGACTTTATTATGTAGAATTGTATTTGTGGCCCGCGAAGAAGATAGTTTGGAGACCCAGGGCCTAGACTCTTGTCTGTAGACTCCAGTCTCTAAACTCTAGCATCTAGAGTACCTAACATCGCTAAACTCTAGAATTTGGACTTAAATAGTCGACCTAGACTCTAACCTGAACACAGCTTAAACAACTCTGTAGATCTCAGTCTGCAAACTCTAATATAAAGACTATCTTATATTTCTACTCCAAACTTTGGACTTCAGGCAGTCTTAAGTCCAAATTCTAATCTCTAGATGCTAGAGCTTAAAGACTAGAGTATAGCACAGTACAGTCCCTTTGAAAGAGTCTAACCTACAGTCTCTGGACAGACTGTACTGTGCTATACTCTAAAGCTCTAAACTCTAGCATCTAGAGACTAGAATTTTGCTTTAAAAAGCCGACCTGAAATTTAGTCTGAGGTCTAGACTGTAGACTCCAGTCTAAAATTCTCGACTATAGAATATCTCTAAACTAGAATTTTAATTTTAGACAGTTTAGACTCTAATCTGAAGTCTAGATGGCCTAGATTTGCTCTGTACTCTAAATAATAGCTAGGCTATCTAATATATCTAAACTCAAGGACAAGTATTTCTAAACTCTAGTCGATTTAGACTCTAACCTAAAGTCTAGGCAGCCTAGACTCTGCTCTGTAGGCCCTAGTCCTTAAACTATATGTAGGTTATCTAATATCTCTAAGCTCAAGAACAAACTTAAGGCAGTCGATCTAGACTTTTACCTGAAGTCTCTAAACAGCCTATACTTTACTCTGTAGACTCCAGTCTCTAAAGTCTAGTATCTATACTATCTTGAATCTGTAAATGTTTGAATTTGGACTTTAGATAGTCGACCTAGACTCTAACCTGAAGTCTAGATAGCCTAGACTTTGCTCTGTAGACCCCAGTCCAATATCTAGACTATCTTATATTTTTAAACTCAAGGCTTTGGACTTCAGGCAGTCGATCAAGACTGTAAGCTGATCTAGTCAGCCTAGACTCTGCTCTATATGACTAAACTCTAGTATGTAGACTATCGAATATCTCTAGAATCTAAAACTGAGACTTTAGACAGTCGACCTAGACTCTGACCTGAAGTCTAGAGTCTAGGATCTGCTATGTAGACCCTAGTCTCTAAATGTTGATATCTACGCTAGGTAATATCTCAGACTTTGGACTTCCGGTAGTCGATCTAGACTCTAGACTCTAATCTCTGTACTCAAGCCACTGGAAACTATCCTGTATATTCACGATAATACATATTCATAGAAACAACGAACTTGGTAAATAAATTACTACATACTCAACACAACATAAATAATAATACAAATCATAAACTTGTACAATACCTAGGGTCAAATCATTACATTGGGAACGTAAGATAGTCGACCTAGACTTTAGTTTCTACACCCTACACAACCTAGATTCTAGACAACTTTCTGGATTCTATATGTTAGAATGAAAACAAATCTCTATACTGGTTTTTTGAACCCTAAGCTTTAGGCTTTCAATTCTAGACGCTTAATTCAAGACTCTGATCTATACAGCCTAAACCTTAGACCTAGACTCTAGATTCCAAGCGTTTGTCTCTAAATTAGTATCTGGACTCTAATGTTAGCACTAATCTTAGATATCTAGACGCATCATTGCAGACTCTAAATTCAGTCTCTTATATCTAGATTCGAATCTCTGTACTCTAGCCGCTCTAAGCTATACATACTTAGGGATTTAAGCAGGGATCTAGACTCTAGTTTTTGGACCTTACACAATCCAAATTCTAGATTTTTTGGATTCTATACGTTGAAATGAAGACTCCATAGTAGTATCTAGACTAGTTTCTTGGAATTATATCTCCAGACTGTTGGTTCTATACACATAATTCAAGACTGATCTATAAAGTCTAAACTTAACACCTAAACTCAGGATTTCATGCGTTAGTCTCCATTGCATAGCATAGCATCATTGCAGACTCTAAATTCAGTCTCTTATACCTAGATTCTAATCTCTGTACTCTAGCCGCTCTAAGCTATACATACTTAGGGATTTAAGCAGTCGATCTAAACTCTAGTTTTTGGACCTTACACAATCCAAATTCTAGATTTTTTGGATTCTATACGTTAGAATGAAGACTCCATAGTAGTATCTAGACTAGTTTCTTGGAATATTATCTCTAGACTTCTGGTTCTATACACATAATTCAAGACCGATCTATAAAGTCTAAACTTAACACCTAGACTCAGAATTTCATGCGTTAGTCTCCAGATTAGTTTCTGGACTCTAATCTTAGTACTCTGAAATGCAGATGCGTCATTGTCTCTAAATTTTAGACTATCAAGTTACTTAATCTATGGCCATTTGATCATTTCTGGATCCTACGCAATCTAGATTACTTTTTGGACTCTATTCGTTAGAGTGACGACTAAATACTAATCTCTAGACTAGTTTCTTGGACTCAAATCTCTAGATTTCCATTCTAAATGCTCAACTCAAGATTCTGATCTCTAAAGTCTAAAATTCAGACCTAGACTCTGGATTTCATGCTTTAGCCTCTAAATCAGTTTCTGGATTCTAATGTTAGCACTCTGAAATCTAGACATGTCATTGTAGACTATAAATTCAGTTTCTAATATAAAGACTTATCTTTTACTTAATTGTAATCTAGCCGTTCAAAACTATGTTTTGGACTTTAGGCATTCGATCTAGACTCAAGTTTATGGACCTTATACAATCTAGATTCTAAACAACTGTCTGGATTCTAGACGTTAGGATGAAGACTGCAGATTAGTCTCTATACTAGTTTCTTAGACTCTCTTCCTTAGATTTTTGATTCTAAACTCATAACTTAAGACTAGATTCTAAGCAACTGTCTGGATTTTAGACGTTAGAATGAAGACTCTAGATTAGTCTCTACACTAGTTTCTTAGACTCTCTTTCTTAGACTTTATATTCTAGACTCATAACTCAAGACTAGATTCTAAGCAACTGTCTGGATTTTAGACGTTAGAATGAAGACTATAGATTAGTCTCTACACTAGTTTCTTAGACTCTCTTTCTTAGACTTTTGATTCTAGACTCATAAGTCAAGACTCTGAGTTTTAACTTAAAGTCTGGATTTCATGCGTTAGTTTGTAGATTAGATTCTAGACTCTAATCTTAGCACTTTGAAATTTAGATGCGCCATTGTAGACTCTGAACTCTAGACTAATAACTTACTTAAGCTATTGTCTTTTGATCATTTTGGCAGGTTATAATTTAGTCATCTATATCTGTTGCATTTTTCTATTTTCACAGCTTATAATAAGCACTATAATCGTCTGTATTTTTACTAAAATGGCATTTTAACCTTAAGTCACTGGGCTAATTCTTTTTTGTCTGTGGTGGCATTTTGATGATAAATTAGTTAATTTTTTCTTGTCTATTTTGACGCTCGGCGGGGATATCTCAAGATAGATATGGGGATATCTCAAGAGTAAGGTCTATGTAACCAAACCAAACGACATTGAGGACCTTAAGCAACGTATTAGGCATGAAATACGGCAAGTCACACCAGAAATGTTACAAAACATTAGAGATGCATGTTATCATCGATTTGCACTTTGCCAAGAAAGAAACGGTGCCCATTTTGAACATTTGTTGCATTAAATAGTATTCAAGTTATAAAAGTGTATTTTTTTATCACGTAGGATTTGTAAATATTCAAGAAATAAATAGTGTGTTGTATTACTTGCGCAGAGACCTTTCAAACGAGGTGTCACTTGACATACCTTTCCATTTGAAAAAAAAAAGTCAGAGGTGGCTGCGCTCTTCCGGGAACAGATAAACAAGCAGCATATACATAGAAATGAGGGCAAGAAAAAACAATACTTAGCGTGTTTCGGGATTTTTTTGCAAAAATCGCCTATATCGAAGTTATGAATTTTATTCCAGTTAAAGTTTCCACCCTGTATACTAAATCATTGTGGAGGGGGTGTGCGTAACAGTGTAATTTAATATAATATTTATGATTTAACAGAATGACATAATTTCCTTTCTTATTTTACCAAACTATTTTTAAACAAAATCAATTCATTAAAACAAATAACTCCCTATCTTCCTCCTTCTTAATCTAAAACATATGTGTGAATAAAAATTTAATTCAGAAAATTAAAATCATTTTTAATAAAAATTGCTTAAATTAATTAAACTAATAATTAACTAATGATTCCTTTTTCGTTTAAAATTCCAGCGATAATATTGCTAGCAATAATAACTTTAACATATGCGGAATGCCAAAGTAAGTTCTTTTATAATACTATTTTATGTTATCCGCTTCTATTAATTATATTTGTTGCTTATATATGTACCTACCTATTTTTATTAAAGTGCGTTCGATTTTCTGAAAAGGGTTGGTTTCTATACTCACGTTACTATATTTGTAGTGGAAAAAAAAGCTTTTAAGGAAATCGAATTCGCTTTAAATGTATGCATGTATAGATTATATTTATTACATTAAACTTTAACTTGCGTCACTTTAAAGCATTAATTTTTAGAATGAAATGTAGTGTAATTAATGCTTCAAAGTGGAATATTAATAATTTTTGTAAATAGTTTTTACGATTATTTAATTGGCTTAATGTGACTCATTTCTGTAACCTTGTTTTTATTTACATAATAGCATTTAAAAACTTTTAGTAAATAACACACTTGGTTAAGATTTCTCTGTTTAAACAGTGAAATCTTAACCAAGTGTGTTATTTACTAAAAGTTTTTGATATGGAATTTCACCAAGTAACAGCCTCAACTATTAAATAATAGCATTTAATATTATATTTATACTTCTTATTCCTATTTGGTGTTAAATATCATATCATTGTGATTATACAAGGAATTTTAATTTCAAGTATATTTTCGATATTTTCATTGTATGTACATTTTTAGACAACACTCTTTGATTAAACACGAAGTAAAATTTCGAGTTTAAAAGCCTGATAATTAACTACTAAGCAAAAAAATCGTTTAAATAATGATAAATATTGCAGAAAGATAAAGCGTTGATCGAAGATTACTTAAATATGGATACAAAGGACAATTTAAAATATTGTCGAAATATTTGATCTTGTTTTATAATGTTAGTAAAAATGTATGCGATGTATAATTATTAATAAATGGGGTTATTAAAATCCCGCATGTGGGTTTATTTTCGCATGAGGTAATTTCCTCGGGGTAATTTCGCGTGGGTTATTTTTTTGCGTGGGCATTGTCCCCTGATCTTCTTTCTAAACGCCCTTTGAAATTGTATCCTTTTGAAAATAAGGTATTTTTATTTAAAGAGTGATAAACCTACGATATAATTAAAATATTAAATAATATAATCTTTCCGGTCCTGCTCGCCAAACACCAAAACAACTTGCATTTCATTTCCTTGCCAAAAAAAAAAATAAAGGTCGACTCCAATAAATTTCAAAGTTCCCGTGAAAATATACGACCACAGTTTAATCCCATGACTAATCGAATATTTAAAATATATTCGTATAAATCATTTGAGGTGACAAATATCTAGTTAGCAATTGGCAGTCGAATCAAAATAAATCTAAACGTTTGATGTAAAGAATATTTATACGGATATTAAGCAGAATTTAATGCCGCTTTAAATTTTATAAAACTACAGGGTGTCTACGCTAAACCGTTCGTTAAAAGTTTATGGGGTTCCCGTTGCATCAAAATTTAAAAAAAAATCTTTGACATTTGGTTGAATCAGTTCTCCTCATGTGAAATATTTTCAACTTTATATCACTTCCGGTTCCACCGGAAGAAGAACCAAATTTGTTATTTTAAATTGAACACCCTATCTATTAGTAATTTTTTGGATTCCTTGTTTAAATCGCAACATATTTTATTCGAACATATGCACACTTATCTCTTATAGTTTTCAAGAAAAAAAATATTTCTAAAATTTTGGTCTCTAAAAGCCATCTTGAAATCTGTCTGTAACTTCTCTTAAGAATAAGATGAAAATATGATTTATATCTCTACTTGTACCTAGAGGATTCCTCTATGAGTAAAGTAATTAGAAACTGTCAATTTTGACAATAAGTGTTCTTAAAATTTCAATATCGAAGGGCCCTCTTCAATATCTCCTAATTCAATTTTTTTAAATAGAATGACCCATTTTTTATCACGTGGTACGATTGGGAGGAAAATTTCCTACAAAAAAGTATTATACAACTATACTCGTAAAGCAAGTAGTTTTCGAATTATTTCGAAGATTCGTTTTTCGTCGCATTTATGCAGGGAATAATTTATTTATTTATTTATTTCCCAACAGATAATACATCAAATTACAGGGAAAAGGTATAAAAAAAAACATTCTACTAACAGTGCGCAGTTTTAACTTAGATGTAATAATAATTAATTATGAACAAATAATATAAAAAAAGAAAATGCGCGCATAAGTCGCAATTAAATTTTAGTAGGCACGTAGTATGCTTTTGTTTTGTCGCGATTATAATGTGAAATGTCAAATAATAAAAACAATTAGTAAAATGTTATACAGAAATCAACAAAATAAATAATTAAATAAATAAACAAATTATCAATTTATTCTTTATATCGTATGTTCAATAAAATAAAACCTCTAGAGTGTCATGGAAAATATTGTAGGTTGGCAACTCTGAAATTATACATTATAATTATTATGTCTGACGTTTTATATGTCAATTCCTCAAGTGTGTAGCCAACTTAAATTAAACAAAAGATAAAATCATGGCACTCTAGAGGTTTTTATCTATTGAACATTGATACATGGCAACGGCGATAGCAATGTTACTCGAACATGTAGAGTATTTAATGAAACTTATCCACATTGGCCGCGGATGAATAAATCTGGGCCAGACTTCCTCGTTTCTTGATCAAAAACAAAATAGCTAAGGTGAAAATTGTTTATACAAAATTTGTGGGTTTTTTCGTTGGCTACAATTTTTATTTGAGATATTTTTTGATTAAGTTAATGTGTTTCTATATTTTTAACTTCACTTGAAATCAGTGTTTAATACGCGTGGCGCATGAAGTAAAATTTCGAGTTTAGAAAAGCCCAGAAAATTTGTCTCGGGTCGCTGCGCGACCCTCGACAAATTTTCACGGGGCTTTTCTAAACTCGAAATTTTACTTCATGCTTAGTCTGGGAGTGGAAGACACTCGTTCGTAAATTTTCGAATTATCATAAAGTTGTGTATTTTTTCGTGGTCTGCAATTTTTGTTTGATTAAATCGATAAAATAGATACAGGTAATGAATGATTAGCAAAATATATCAAATAAATCTTTCTCGGTTTATTGAACAAAAACAAAAGAGCTGAGGTAAAAAGTGTTAAGGTAAATGTGGTTTATTTTCTCGTTGGCTACAACTTTTGTATGACACATTTTTCGATTGAGACGTCGAAAGCCATAGTCGGTGAGTTGTTAATCTAAACTACAGACGATACATCAAACAAATAAATATCATACAAATAATATACATACATATACCTGTAATTGAAACACTGAAATAAATAAATTATTTTCTAATAGTAAAACTAGTTTTTTTAGTTTCTAGTTCATAAACAGAAGAACTGAGGTGAAAAGTGATTATATAAAATTTTGTGTTGGGTTTTGTTATTATCTTTTGTGTAAAACTTTTTTTGATTAGCAGCAATTTGTAAGTTTTTATCAAATAAATATCTCCCCTAGGCTTTTTCGTATAGTGATCATAAACAAAAGAGTGAAGGTGAAAAGTGTTTAGGTAAAAGTTGTATGTTTTTTCATTACCTACAACTTTTGTTCAAAACATTTTTTGAAAAACTATAAAGTAATGTAATACATAGTGGAATAAGTAAGCATTAAATTTATAAAATTTCAAAAAGATATTGCTTGAAAATGTTTATAAAAAACGTATTAAATTAGCAAATATATGTCAAAAAAGAAAAATAAAATGAAAATATTTTTCTTTAGTCTCAGAAAGTTCCAAATTATTTAAGAGTTTTTCGTTGTTAACATATTTGAAATTCGTTTAATAAAAAGCAGAATAATGTAATGATTTATGCTGATTTTTTACAAAAGACTTTTTAGACATTTGATGGTATAGAGTTAGCAACACCATTTACTGTTAATAATAATGGCCATTGCCCAACAGGAAACATTCCCAATTACACGACAATTTAGTGTTACCAAAAAAGTTTTAAACAAAAGTTGTAGCCAACGAAAAAATAAACCACTTTTACCTATACACTTTTCACCCCAGCTCTTTTGTTTTTGTTCACTCATCAATTGTAGCTTTATTATCGATTCAATCAAACAAAGCTTCAAACAAAAGTTGCAGATAAAAAAAATACACAACTTTATGATAATTTACGAAGGAGTGTCTTCCACTCCCAGACTAAGCATGAAGTAAAATTTCGAGTTTAGAAAAGCCCCGCGTAGAAAATTTGTCGAGGGTCGCGCAGCGACCCTCGACAAATTTTCACGGGGCTTTTCTAAACTCGAAATTTTACTTCATGCGCCACGCATATAAACCACTGATTTCAAGTGAAGTAAAAAATATAGAAACACATTAACTTAATCAAAAAATGTCTTAAACAAAAGTTGTAGACAACGAAACAACACACACATTTTTTATAAACAATTTTTACCTTATCTATTTTGTTTTTGATCAAGAAACGAAAAAGTCTAGCCCAGATTTATTCCTTTAGTAATCTCACTCAACTGTAGCGTTAATATCGACCGAATAAAAAAATTCAACAACAACTCACCGACTATGGCTTTCGAAATAATTCGAAAACTACTTGCTTTACTAGTATAATTGTATAATACTTTTTTTTAGAAATTTTTTCCCCCAATCATACCATGTGATAAAAAATGGGTCATTCCATTTAAAAAATTGAATTACTAGATATTGAAGAAGGCACTTAGGTAATGACATTTTAAGAACACTTATTGTCAAAATTGACAGTTTCCAATTAATACGCTCATAGAGGCATCCTCTAGGTACAAGTAGAGATACAAATCATATTATTATCTTACTCTTAAGAGAAGTTACAGACAGATTTCAAGATGCCTTTCAGAAGTCAAAATTTTAGAAATGGTTTTTTTGCTTGAAAACTATAAGAGATAAGTGTACATATGTTCGAATAAAATATGTTGCAGTTTAAACGAGGAATCCAAAATATTACTAATATATAGGGTATTCCATTTAAAATAACAAATTTGGTGCTGCTTCCGGTGGAACCGGAAGTGATATAAAGTTGAAAATATTTCACATGAGGAGAACTGATTCAACCATATGACATGGATTTTTTTCAAATTTTTAGTGCAACGGTAACCCCATAAACTTTTAACGAACGATTTAGCGTAGACACCCTGTATACATTTAATAAAAATATTGCATGCGTCCTTAAACGCTGATTAAATAGTATATTGTACAACGAGTAATTTAATGATTATTAATCATGAGAACAATGTTTGCGGAACGAGCCGTAGGCGAGTGGAGCAAGTCGTTCGAGTGATTAATAGCCATTACATGCGAGTTATACACTAACAACGACAACAACAATATATAACACAACATTTATTGTATAATATATTTATCAAAATGAATGTTGAAAATTATAAAAAAGTATTATTATATATATTATATTATAGTTGATATTATATTAAGAGTACATACATACATCGAAACCAATAATTAACGACCAGGTTGACCTACTGTATACCCCCATTTTTAAAGCCGTTTTGTAATCCGTTTTCATGTAATCACTTTTTGTATATATACCAGTATTGTTTCCAGTTTTAGACACTTCATGTTTGATAATGGCAAGCTGAATTTGCCGAAACTGCAGTCACATAAAAATACATTGTGTTATACAAACAAAGTTAAAAGTGTTTTATTGTGTTAAATTATGATTCTGTTTTATTTAAATTTGTAGGAAGTTCTGTGTTCTCGTCTGTGTTGGCCACTGTAGGCACTATTTTTTTAATTACCTGCCTGCCTGATTCACTGATTGTCTGTGATTCACAGATTAACTGATTCAAAGAGTCAATGAGTTCCTGATTCATTGATTCACTGATTCTTGTAGGGCTTGTAGATTAGATTAGATTAGATATTCGTAGGGGTGGCCTCGTTGGCCTGTACCACCGCGACCTTTTCAGATCTATTGTGGATCCCTATTATCCTAGACGACGTGCTCGAGCTTCGCCTCTTTGATTAGCCCTATTAACCCTGACAGTGAGCCTTGGATGTAGCTCTCTGCGCTTGGTTTAGTGTTGCCCAGCTTTAGGTATCTAACCCGCGCTAGGGCTTCACATTGGCACAGGATGTGGAGAGGATCCTCCTCTTCTTCTTGGCAGAATCTACATATTGTATCCTCTGCCCGGCCTATTTTGCTCATGTGTTTGTTGAGCCTACAGTGTCCTGTTAGTAGTCGTACTATAGCTTTAACCGTTTTTCTCTCTTGGTTGAGAAGATCGGTCGTGAAAGCCGGCGATTGTTTTTTGAGGAACCGTTTCGCCTGTAAAATGAATTTTAACTTTGTGAGATTTTAGCAATTCCTGCACAGTTTCATTTTTAAACTCGGTGCCATTATCCACTAATATTTTTTCTGGTATTCCATAATATGAAAAGTAATTTATTAAAGCGTTACAAATTTGTATTCCTGTTTTACTTTAAATCGATATAGCTTGTCCTAACTTAGAGAAAGCATCAATAATGGTTAGAAAATTATCATTGTCAAATTTAAAAATATCTATATGTAACAGTTGGAATGGTTTTCCTACTACAGAATTTTTATGAAAAGGGTTTAAAGTTAATAAAATGCACAAAATTAGTAAACACAATAAAAGATGAAGAAGAACAATTAATGTTAATAAAACATCAACATGTTTCTGTTAAAACAATTGGGGTATACGGGGTTTTTTTTGGAATATTTAGATGTTTGAAAAATATTACAATCATTAATAAAGTTTGCTATATTATTTTTCATTGACGGTCAATAGTAG
The DNA here is from genome assembly GCA_932526585.2 of Philonthus cognatus. Lineage (NCBI taxonomy): Eukaryota > Metazoa > Arthropoda > Insecta > Coleoptera > Staphylinidae > Philonthus > Philonthus cognatus. Next base: position 62,629,528 of record OW052248.1, on the reverse strand, counting down.
TTTCTTTTAAGTCTTTCGTATGTTTCATTAATTCCACGAAGATTGCTTTTCCCTTCATGTTGATGTTTTATTAACATTAATTGTTCTTCTTCATCTTTTATTGTGTTTACTAATTTTGTGCATTTTATTAACTTTAAACCCTTTTCATAAAAATTCTGTAGTAGGAAAACCATTCCAACTGTTACATATAGATATTTTTAAATTTGACAATGATAATTTTCTAACCATTATTGATAATAATAATAATAATAATAATAATATCCTTTATTGACCATATAAAACAATACAAATTATGCACATACAAGTATAGAAACGTTACACAAATTACAAGTAATAATGGTCAAATGGACTTGAATCAGTTTCACTATTTACCAGTTTCTTGCTAAATAATGAGACTGTTCTTCCTTCAAGCCATACAAAAAAAAAAAACATTAACAATTGCACATTTAATATTAAGTTTGTGATGCACGTAGCATCTCAGCATATTTACATTTGAAGCCATAGTAAGAACGATAGAGAAATGCTTTCTCTAAGTTAGGACAAGCTATACCGATTCGAAGTAAAACAGGAATACAAATTTGTAACGCTTTATTAAATTACTTTTAAGCTATAGTTCTGTAAATAAACTTCATTAAAATTTTGGTACATAGCGCCATCATAAAAATATAAGTAAAATATTTTCTTATCTGTTGTATAGTTTTTTAATAATTCCAGGATTCATTTTTTATTGTTTGAATCAGGAATTTTCACCTTTAAAATTTTATAATTTGCAAATATTTCTTGTTTTACGTATAATTTAATATATGGATGTTTTATTATTAAAATTTGATTAGTTTTATTATTTATTATATCGTCTAAAATAGTTATTCCGGCATTTAAACTTATGTCGTTAGTAACAGAGTGTGGTGCTGATTGTAAAGTAAATTTTTGGTCAATTGCGGATATTCCCTGTTTTTTTGTTGTTTCTTTATGAAACGGAATCTCCTTTTACAAAAAATAAACAAATCTAACTTATAATAGTAAATATTTAAATAAATAATATTGCTGCAAATACAAAAAATAAAAATATTAAAATTAAAAAGAATATACTAAAAATAAATACACATATGTATATATATATATACATATATATACACACATACATACATATATACATACATACATACATACATACACACATACATACATACACACACCTACACACACCAATATCCCCATTAATTAAATCACGCAAAAGTTTTTAAGTTCAATTTAAAGCTTTTAACAAGTGTTTTCCACTCCCAGACTAAGCATGAAGTAAAATTTCGAGTTTAGAAAAGCCCCGTGAAAATTTGTCGAGGGTCGCGCAGCGACCCGAGACAAATTTTCTGGGCTTTTCTAAACTCGAAATTTTACTTCATGCGCCACGCGTATAAAACACTATAATATTGTCAAATTTATATAGGGTCGAACTTCAGTTAAAATCAGTATTTTATACGCGTGGCGCATAAAGTAAAATTTCGAGTTTAGAAAAGCCCAGAAAATTTGTCTCGGGTCGCTGCGCGACCCTCGACAAATTTTCACAGGGCTTTTCTAAACTCGAAATTTTACTTCATGCTTAGTCTGGGAGTGGAAAACACTCGTTTAAAGCTTCAAATTGAACTCTTTCAAAAATCAACGAATGTCAGAAAATTTACAGCTAAAATTATTAACGAAAAGTAATGTGATTTTATAAAAATATTGACATACCATTTAATTGATACAATTGCGGATATTCCCTGTTTTTTTAAGTTCAATTTAAAGCTTTAAACAAGTGTTTTCCACTCCCAGACTAAGCATGAAGTAAAATTTCGAGTTTAGAAAAGCCCCGTGAAAATTTGTCGAGGGTCGCGCAGCGACCCGAGACAAATTTTCTGGGCTTTTCTAAACTCGAAATTTTACTTCATGCGCCACGCGTATAAAACACTATAATATTGTCAAATTTATATAGGGTCGAACTTCAGTTAAAATCAGTATTTTATACGCGTGGCGCATAAAGTAAAATTTCGAGTTTAGAAAAGCCCAGAAAATTTGTCTCGGGTCGCTACGCGACCCGAGACAAATTTTCACGGGGCTTTTCTAAACTCGAAATTTTACTTCATGCTTAGTCTGGGAGTGGAAAACACTCGTTTATAGCTTCAAATTAAACTCTTCCAAAAATCAACGAATGTCAGAAAATTAACAGCTAAAATAATTAAGAAAAAGTAATGTGATTTTATAAAAATAATGACATACCACGGAATTGATACAACAATTGCGGATATTCCCTATTTTTTTAAGTTCAATTTAAAGCTTTAAACAAGTGTATTCCACTCCCAGACTAAGCATGAAGTAATATTTCGAGTTTAGAAAAGCCCCGTGAAAATTTGTCTCGGGTCGCGCAGCGAGACAAATTTTCAAATTTGCCGCAACGATAAAGTCTAAACCGATTGAGCTGTTAAGATGGCACTATAAACTTAAGCTTTTTATTAAAATAGAAGTATTGTATCAACTTTGGTAGTTTAGCATTTTTTAGATTTTTCTTTAATATTGATCATATATAAAAATCTTGCTAAGAAAATATAAAAGCATAAAGCATATAATACGTATTCACTTTATTCCGTAGCTCTTTCAATTATTTTATTTAAATTGTTTTAAAAATGTGAATTTTTCAAATTAATTATTCTGAAATAGTGAGTTATTACTGTAAATAACATTGACTTTGTTATAATTGCGGAATATTACATAAGTGAGGCGTACAAACACGGTTAAACAGGACTAAGAATTATTTGTTAAAAAATTAGGTAGGTAAGCTATTGATTTCAAGTATTTAACATGGGGGAAAGTACTAAGATGTTACACATCAAAATTTTATAAGATCTATTATTAAATATGAAAGTTGAGAAAATAATACGGGCCTTTGAAATAGTAATATCCACATGTTATGTTATGTTATGGGGTCGGTGGGTCGTATGGCCTCTGGGCCTTTCGAAGTTACCTCGACCTAAAAGATCTTTTGTAACTATCCCTGACCTACTTGAGTCCCTCAATGTCTAGACTTCTTATGAAGTCTACTATAACTTGAGGGTTAATGTGTACTAATTCCTCGGTGTTTAAAGTGACCGATGACAGGTAGTTCCCTCTTTGAAGGGACAAGGCAGGGCATTCACAAAGTAGGTGCCTCGTTGCAGAACCTGCAGTTGGCATCAGTTGTCTGACCCATCTTGGTGAGGTGGTACTTCAGAGAACAGTGTCCAGTTAGAAGGCCGGTTATGAGCCTTAGGTTGCCCTTGCTTAACCTGAGAAACTGTCCGGCTCTTACGGCAGAGAAGGCGATGAACCTTTTCGCTCGCCGCAGACCAGGTGTGTTTCTCAGGTGAGCACTTTTGGCAGCATCTTCCCATTCCCGGATCATCCCCTTGATGCGGACTTTATTTATTCCGCTGTAAGGTTCTGGTCCGACAAATGGAGTCTTGGACCCTTCCTTGGCAAGGTTGTCGGCAATTTCATTGCCTTTGATCCCTGCGTGTCCCGGAACCCAGACCAGTTTGACTCTGTTGTTCCTAGCCAGCTGCTTTAGGGATAGCTTGCACTCCCAGACAGATTTAGACTTGCATGTAGGCGATTTTATTGCCTTTAATGCAGCTTGACTGTCTGAGCAGATGCAAACCCTCTGTTTGTTGTATCCCCTGTCTAAACATATGTGGGCGCATGTGTTCAGGGCCTCGATTTCTGTCTGAAATATCGATGGGGATCGTCCCAAGGCCTTTGATAACTCGAATCGAGGGCCAGTGATACCGATTCCGACTCCGTTCTCAGTTTTGGATCCGTCAGTGAACCAAACTATCGAGGAGCCTTGTAACTGCTTGACCCTCGCTCCAACATCATGGCGGCCATAGATGGCCACTTTAATCGTTGTGTCGAAGTCGTAGTCAGTTGACATGTAGTCTTTGGGCATGTATATCGCTCTTTCACACACAGTGTTGATGATTTTTAGGTGCCCGTTAAGGTATCCATATTTTGGTATGTCTGTCTGGATTATTCTTAATGCGTCTAGTGCTGCTTCCCATTTCACGTGCAGATGCAGAGGTGTGAGATTTAGCATAGCCTCCATTGCTCCAGTGGGACAGGTGCTCATAGCCCCTGTGATGCCCAAACATGCCAGCCGTTGAACCTTGCTGAGCCTTGCTTGCTTGTCTTCGTCCACCAGACAACGGAACCATAGGTGATTATTGGTCTTATCACCGTAATGAAAAGCCAGTATATCATCTTGGGGTGTAAACCCCATCGTTTGCCAAATAGCCTGCGGCAAGCCCATGTTGCCCTTACTGCTTTGGCAGTGATGTTATCGACATGGGTTTTCCAGTTTAGCCTCTAGTCAAAGGTGAGGCCGAGATATTTAATAATTCGCACATGGATGCAGAGTAATTATATCTCTGCTTCCATATGCGAATTAAATGTAAGTTTCGTATCCATTAGGATTTCATAGCCCCTTATTGTTTTTTTTAACATTTAAACTCTTCAATACTTCTTATACTTAAAACTTGATTATAATTATTTTTAAGTTCTTATTTACATTTTTAGAAGAATGTATTATTTACGTATCTTCTATAAATTGAATTAAAATTAAAAAATATAACGGGCATTAAAGTAGAACGATAGTCGTTATTTGCAGAAACTTAATGGGCACTTAAACATGAAGCGCCGCAGTTTTATTTTTAGGTGTGCCACAGCTGGAATTCTGTATACATTTCATTCATTGTAGATGTGTGGATATATTGAGGATACATTTAACAAAACCTCCTACATTTTATTGATTACTTTTTACAAACTATATACAGGGTGTCTACGCTAAACCGTTCGTTAAAAGTTTATGGGGTTGCCGTTGCACTAAAAATTTGAAAAAAATCCTTGTCATATGGTTGATTCAGTTCTCCTCATGTGAAATATTTTAAACTTTATATCACTAAACCGTTCGTTAAAAGTTTATGGGGTTGCCGTTGCACTAAAAATTTGAAAAAAATCCTTGTCATATGGTTGATTCAGTTCTCCTCATGTGAAATATTTTAAACTTTATATCACTTCCGGTTCCACCGGAAGTAGCACCAAATTTGTTATTTTAAATAGAACATCCTATATATTAGTCATTTTTTGGATTCCTCATTTAAATTGCAACATATTATATTTGAATATATGTACACTTATCTCTTATAGTTTTCAAGAAAAAAAAAATATTTCTAGAATTTTGATCTCTAAAAGGCATCTTGCAATCTGTCTGTAACTTCCAAATTTGTTATTTTAAATAGAACACCCTATATATTAGTAATTTTTTGGATTCCTCATTTAAATTGCAACATATTATATTTGAACATATATACACTTATCTCTTATAGTTTTCAAGAAATAAAAATATTTCTAGAATTTTGATTTCTAAAAGGCATCTTGCAATCTGTCTGTAACTTCTCCTATGAATAATATAAAAATATGATTTATACCTCTACTTGTACCTAGAGGATGCCTCTATGAGTATATTAATTGGAAACAGTCAATTTTGACAATAAGTGTTCTTAATATGTCAATATGTAAGTGCCCTCTTCAATATCTAGTAATTAAGTTTTTTAAATGGAATGACCCAGTTTTTACGATTGGGGGAAAAATTTCCTACAATAAAGTATTAACAACTATACTCCTAAAGCAAATAGTTTTCAAATTATTTAGAAAATTCGTGTCGCGATTGTATTGCGAAATGTCAAATAATAAAAAAAATTAGTGTAAAGTTTTACAGTTTTACATTTGTGTAAGTTAATCAACAACGCGTATAAACTACTAATTTGAAGTGTAATTCAAAAACACACAAATACATCTTTAACCAGAGTAACACGGAGTCAGATATTTTGTCTGTTATCAACCTCTATTAGCTGAAATCTTTATGTCTGACTTTGAAGTGACTCTTCTCAGTAAGACAGGGGCTAAACCAATATTTTACTGGGCAAGGTACGTAGACGATATCTTTTGTATTTGGACTGGAACGACAAGACTATTAAATGCATTTGAAAAATACCTAAATTCCATCAATAATAATATACAATTTACTACTGAAACAGAAATGAACAATAGCTTAAACTTCCTTGACATAACTATTATTAAAAATAATAAAAAACTAGAATTTAAAATACACAGAAAAGAAACATATACGGACTCAATCATTCCAGCCAATTCAAACAACACACAAAAAATAAAATTAAGTACATTTCACTCTTTTATTAATAGATTAATTAACATTCCTCTAAGTGAATCTGATTTCAGACAAGAATTAAACGTTATTACAAAAATTGCCTAAAATTATGGTTATAACAAGGAAATTATAAATAATTTATTAAAAAAGCATAAACAAAAACATTTAATTAAATACTTTTACGCACCTGAGCAAACAATAGAATATATATGGCATAAATTGAATTTTGTTAATGACCTGTCATATAATATAGTCAGTCATTGTAGGGGAAAAGACTTTAATATTATATGTTCAAACCCTTTAAATTTAGGCAAACTATTAATAAACAATAAATCGAAAACTGATAATTCGAAGAAATGTGGAATTTATGAAATACAGTGTGATGAATGTGATGCAATTTATATTGGACAAACCGGCAGATCTTTCGAAATCAGAATGAAAGAACATAAAAAATCTGTTTTAGATAATAAACCAACAACTGGCTTTTCCAAACATTGCATCGCATTTAATCACTTCTTAAATCCGCATAATTTTAAGATTTTGCATTCAGGTAATAAGGGATACGCACTAAACCTCAAAGAGGGCCTAGAGATTAACAGGGCCATAACAATGGGGAAAAATATCGTAAACGACAACGAGGAGATTTGGAATTCCCCAATTCTGACTTCTCTTATTACCTGAAACAAAAATATTGTATATATACTTAGGAAATAATTTTTTCTGTACATTCCTTTGAAAATGGTCTAACAAACCGAAACTAGTCGGAATAAAGATTTAATTGTGAAACAATACCAAGTGCCTTTCCTTTAATTAACTTTACATAGTTATCAACGATGTTTAGTGGTAATAATAAATAATTAAGTTTTGAATATTTTTGCTAAAACAACTGGTAACGAACGATATTTATATATTAATGGTTGCAAAAAAATAATAAAATCAAATTTATTCTTAAAGGATTCGTATTAGTGATTCGAAAAAACAGGATTCGAATCTTCGATTCGAATCATATTTATCTCTTACGAATCCCTTGTTCGAGTATTCGTGATTCGAATCATATTAGGTGATTCGGATTCGTGATTCGAATCCTTTTTATATATATTATTATATAAATTCCATATTATATTATGAACATAATGTAAATATGTTTTATTTTATAGATATATGGCGAGATGCCGTATAAGCATTTTAATTGATATCTGTACGATGGAAAAGAAAATATTAAACCACAATTAAGAAGTACAAAATAGATAATAGATGATTGAGTTACGTGAAGATTATAATAATAAAAAGAAGTATCAATAACCTTTCTTCACACACTTTATTTTAATACCAGATGTACTTTTTAGCCAACATTTTCCTCAACGAGTTTGAAAACAAAGCCAAAAACGTACTAAAAAATTTTCCAAGCGTCTGGTTTAGATACGTTGATGATATTTTCGCAATAGTTCAAACAGATTTCAACATTCAACCTTTTATTTCATCGCTTAATTCCTTTCATAACAGTATTAATTTCACTTATGAATACGAAGTAAACAATTCTCTTCCCTTCTTGGATCTGCTTATCACAAGAAATAAAAACAAATTAGATTTCCAAATATATAGAAAGCCCACACATACATTTAATTACTTGCATGCTAGCTCAAAAGCCCCAATGAAATATAAATTAGCCTCCTTTAATTACCTAATCTACAGAGCCTTCAACATCCCATTATCAACGGAGAATAGAATTAAAGAAATCCAAACCATCCATAAGATTGCAAAACAGTTAGAATACAATCCCAATACTATAAACAATTTAATAAATAAACATAAATTTAAAATTAATCTCTGTAACTCATCACGCCTCCTTCCAGACCCCCCTACCTCAGACAACAAATTTGTAAGAATAGTTTACGATCCGAACCTAGAAAACCCCTTAAACAAATTATTTAAAAATTACAATTTAACTCCCGCATATTATATCAAAACTAAATTAGGACAAACCTTGGGTAATACTTTTTCTCAACCAGAATATCTGGATAAATCAGGTATTTATTCAATTAACTGCAACAATTGTAATAAGGTGTATGTCGGGCAAACGCAAAGAAACTTAAGAATACGTTTTAAAGAACACATGAACCATTTAAGAAATTTTAATAATGAAAAATCAGCCGTAGCAAATCATTCACTAGAAACTGGCCATAAGATATCAATCAATAATATGAAATTAATAAAACAGTCATCCAATTATCACTTAAACATGTTAGAAGCGATTGCAATGAAAAAACACGCAAACAACTTAATGAATTTTGATTTAAGTCCACTCAATAACAAATTTCTAGATTTAATACCTCCTTTTACTTAACCCGAATATACCTGTCTTTACCTACCGCTCATCCCCCTTTCCATAAACCGACCCGTTAATGTACGTTTTTTCCCCACATTAAACCCCACCGCCTAACGCTCATTATATTTTGTTAATCTGTTCTGTATATATATACTCCTATTTTTGTTTGTATAAGTTAGTATTAAAAATCCATTGATAATGGTCACTTGGTGACAGAAATGTACATCTGGTATTAAAATAAAGTGTGTGAAGAAAGGTTATTGATACTTCTTTTTATTACAAAATAGATATTTGATTTTATTTAAAGAGTAATTATGAAATTATTTAAAATTGCCGCCAAATTTATCTAGTGATATTTCTTGTAACTTTTTATAGTTCTAGTTTTTAAACAGACTATAGCTACAATTTGTAATGGTCATAAAGGCAACCCGATTTACACATAACTTAAAAATTAAAGATGTCAAATTGTATTGGATGAACATGTTCGGTGTTACATAAAACTCTCTGTATGACGTCAGTGGGTACATAGGCCGCTGCAGGAATACGGAATGGAAACCAAGCTGAGATACGATTGTGTACATGAAGTGTATGTCATCCAATGATGTTGCCTTGTATTTTTAAATAAGGATCTCAACCTTAAATTTTGTGTGCTTTGGCGCTGTCGCCTACCCTGAAATTAGGCCGCGAGCCGCCGCTGGGTTGTATTGAACTTGTTCGTGAAACTTAAGCTCTCTGGTGGTTAGAAATATATTACAAAAACTGACTTTATCTGTAAAACAGTTTAATAGTTTGATAATTGACGGAGATATTTGTCATCACTTTATACGATTTATTTTGTTTGCTTAATTTTTTCTTAAATTCAATGCATGCTTGTTCCACAATTTGTAAAATATTCTAAATATTATAAGAATTAATTGATCTGTTTGATTATAGCGAGACAGATATTTTGCTATGAATGCGACAGCTGGACGGACATCAGATGCAAGGACCCGTTCAACTACACTCTACTCCCGAAGGACCAACCCCCGCTCACCACGTGCAACGGATGCTGTGTGAAGATGGTCAGACACGCGAGGACACGTAGGTTTTCTTTTTGTAGATTTCCCACAATTTGCACTAATGCATAATTGATAATTTCACACTGACCTTTTATTTAATGTTCCCTGTAATTGAAGAGATTGCAACAAAAAGGGGGCTGATTCAAAAATATGTAAAAAGAAACTGATCTTACTCGTGTAAAATGTATACCATTTTTGATATTTGAAATAATTGAAGACATGCTACTTATAACATATAGTGGGTGGCCCCATTTTTAGTTACACTATACTTTTTATTATTATTTACGATATATCCGCTCTTAATGCAGTTTGCTATCGAGTGTCTGCACTCCCTGATTGAGCATGGAGTAAAAGTTCGATATTTAATTGATGAGGCGGATACATGATGAAACTCCATAGTACTATTTGAAATAAAACAACGCAGTTGGGAGGGTTTCACTTTTATTGTTGAACACTGCAACATGTTTCACCACACAGTGGCTTCATCAGGCAGATGAAATAATGATTTTACAAAGTACAGGTAAAGCTTATATACTAATGCATTAGTATATAAGCATTACCTGTACTTTGTAAAATCATTATTTCATCTGCCTGATGAAGCCACTGTGTGGTGAAACATGTTGCAGTGTTCAACAATAAAGGTGAAACCCTCCCAACTGCGTTGTTTTATTTCAAATAGTAAAAGTTCGAGTTAGAAAAGCCTTAAAATTTGGTTTAAACCAAGTTTTCAGGCTCTTCTAAACTTGAAATTTTACTTCATGCGCCACCGGTATAGAACACTAAAATATTGTAAAAAACAAAACATGCTGCTTGTTACCATTTAAATGATGATTGAACATTTACAGCTTATACATCAGAATATGTATACTTAAAATAAATCTAGAAATGATCAAAATCGAATTGTTCCAATAATTAAATTACCCTCCTTTATGTTGCAAAATCTTCAATGTTTATTTATTTCAAGTTATAGGACACTTAAAATGTTAACCAGCTAACATTTTCGCTATTTGCAGCTTAAAGCTCGATTGGTAAATGTAAAAGATACGAAGCACCAATTAATTCAACATTTCAATCATATTGATCAAAACCAAATTCTTGTAAAAAAAATGAGCACAGGTACCGACCGCAAATTAAAATAGTATAGAATTATTAAATTCATTATTCCAATTATTTATTGAAGTTAATTTGTAGAATAAAATGTTTGCTACTGGTAAAATGATTTTTTTTCAACTCTGTCGTTAAAAAAAAAACTTTCATAAACACCGTATGAAAAAGTAAGGATTTTTTCGTAGCGCTAAAATATTTTTTTTTACCGAAAATGGAAAGGTCTTAAATCAAAATTTAACATTAAAATAATATATATTCAAGTAGTATTGGGAGCTCATGAAGTTAGAGCGCAAGAAAATTCTCAACAAATAATCATTTCAACGGAATTTAAGAAGCACGAAAACTACGATTCATCTACCATTACAAATGATGTAGCTGTTATAAAACTTCCAACTCCAGCGGTTATAAATGGTAATGTATATAAACCTACGAGAAACGTTTGGTATTTCTTAGAAATAGTTTACATACAGGGAATTTTTCTATTATGTATACATGTTTCGATTTTTTTTAAATCGTTCAATATATACCTTCTAACGAGTGTTTCCACTCCTTGATTAAGCATGAAGTAAAATTTCGAGTTTAGAAAAGCCTGAAAATTTGGTTTGGTCGCGTAGCGCGAAGCGCGGAGCGACCAAACCAAATTTTCAGGCTTTTCTAAACTCGAAATTTTACTTCATGCGCCACGCGTATCAAACACTGACTTCAATTGAAGTTTTTAATGCACTTTTTGAACAGTATGCTGAAGTAGTATATTTTGAACTTCACTTGAAATTAGTGTTTTATACGCGTGGCGCATGAAGTAAAATTTCGAGTTTAGAAAAGTCTAAAAATTTGATTTTTTTTAAATCGTTCAATATATACCTTCTAACGAGTGTTTCCACTCCTTGATTAAGCATGAAGTAAAATTTCGAGTTTAGAAAAGCCTGAAAATTTGGTTTGGTCGCGTAGCGCGAAGCGCGGAGCGGCCAAACCAAATTTTCAGGCTTTTCTAAACTCGAAATTTTACTTCATGCGCCACGCGTATCAAACACTGACTTCAATTGATGTTTTTAATGCACTTTTTGAACAGTATGCTGAAGTAGTATATTTTGAACTTCACTTGAAATTAGTGTTTTATACGCGTGGCGCATGAAGTAAAATTTCGAGTTTAGAAAAGCCTGAAAATTTGGTTTGGTCGCTCCGCGCTTCGCGCTACGCGACCAAACCAAATTTTCAGGCTTTTCTAAACTCGAAATTTTACTTCATGCTTAATCAAGGAGTCGTTTACGATATTTTTCTAAAAATGTTTTTTGGTCGCTCTGCGAAGCTTTAAACGAGTGTTTTCCACTCTCAGACTAAGCATGAAGTAAAATTTCGAGTTTAGAAAAGACCCGAGACAAATTTTCGGGGCTATTCTGAACTCAAAATTTTATTTCATGAGCCACGCGTATAAAACAGAGATTTTAAGTAAAGTTCGAATATACATAAATTTCGCCATATTTTAGTGTTTTATACGCGTGGCGCATGAAGTAAAATTTCGAGTTTAGAAAAGCGCAGTATTAGTCTATCTCTATCCTACTCACGTATTTCCTACCCCTGAAAATCGCAAATTTCTGATGATAGGACAAACTAAAAAATATTTAAATCTCCCTTCAACATTGAGCTAGCTTAATGACATTTTTGTTGTTGACTCGCTATAATTAGGAGAGGGGTGGGGAATTTGTATTTTTATAACCACCTGTTTGGCTTAAAAAAGGGTTAAGCGATGTTTAGAAAAATCATATTTACCATTTTCAAGAATACTAAAATAGTTACGACAAAAAGCACGTACTCATTAAATGTTAATTTTTTGATCCTCTACAACTTTTATTTGAGAGATTTTTCGACTATGATAATAATTTACAAGATACAAAGAAAACGCTAAGAGTAAACATCTACTTTCGGTTACCGGTCTTCACACATTTTTAACTGGGCGTGAAATATTATGGAATGGTACCTAAATACAAAATAGTGACAATCCCATGAGACATTTTCACTGAAATCGTGTCACAGACTGACATCATTGAGATAACACTCAATTGGGATTCCCGGGACCCCAAAACTGATATTTCCGTAAAAAAATGGGAATATAAATAAAACACTGTTTATCACTTTGTTTGTATAACAATTGGTTTATTTGGTGACTATAGTTTCGATACTACACGTATCATTATCAAACCGTTAACGGTTTGATAATGATACGTGTAGTATCGAAACTATAGTCACCAAATAAACCAATTGTTATACAAACAAAGTGATAAACAGTGTTTTATTTATGTTCAACAATGTATAACGAAGTAGAAGCCTCTATAGTCAGTGAAAAAATGGGAAGTCAATTTTTGGCCGATCACAATACCTCCCTTATACGAGGGTCGTTTGAAAAGTCAGTCCAAAAATAAAAACTACTAACGTATTTGGGGTAAACCTTTTTTATTTTTCGACATAGTCTCCTTTTAGGCATATACACTTCGTCCAACGATGTTCTAGTTTGTTGATCCCTTCCGAATAATAGGATTTGTCCATGTCTGCAAAATATCCATTAGTGTCTGCAATCACCTACTCGTTTGAATAAAATCTTTGTCCCGCCAGCCATTTCTTCAAATTGGGGAACAAATAGTAGTCCGACCAAACCAAATTTTCAGGTTTTTATAAACTCGAAATTTTACCTCATGCTTAACCAAGGAGTGGAATCACTCGGTCGAAGCTTTAATTGGACGCTTTTATAAAACCAGTGAATGCGTAAAAAATCCCTGCGTATACATCGCTGTATGTATGCCTAAAAGAAAAATTCCCTGTGTAAAATTTGCTTTTTTTATATAATTTTATATACACAAACAAAGGAGAGTATTTACATGTTGGGATAAAACGGTTGATAAACAGCCCCACAAATAGTTATCTAATGATTTATTAATCGGGCATAAATGAATGAAATAGAATATTAATCAAAATTAAATTCTTGTTCATAAACCACATCTATACAGAGAGTCCATGGGACAGGGAATCCAGAAAACCAAATTATGATTAAAACAAAATTCTACAGATGACATCTCCATTCGCAATTTCATCATTAATCAGATATAATAATTCTAAATTTAAAGTACGCTATCAATTGAAAGATGTTATTTTATTTAAAGAAAATGATTGTCATTATTGTATTGTATAAAGGAGATTTTCCGTAAATAAATTGAAATTGAAAATGTAAAAGCCTCCTAGATTCCAAAAACTGTTTCGCAATAAATCCTTGATTCCATTTTTGCTGTTCAAATAATTACATTGGAGGGACTATCTGTATAATTGTTTGTGATACAAACTATACAAGCATTTTAAAAGTTATTCTTAAGCAATAAACAATATCCGTTTGATGTATGTACTTACGATATACGCATATTTAAATTGATTGCGGAACTATAAATAATATCCATTTATTTATTTAGTTGAATGAATAAAAAAAGTCGTGACGCAATAGATCCCCGAGATTCCCAAACATAAAAGTGTTACGTCAATAGTAGCCCTGTTTGGACGCGGTCCAAGGAACACAGAGCTTTCCTTCAGGAGTTCCTTTTCCAGGATATCCTGATGATTTATACAATTTGTCGTGGGAGACATTCAGGTCATAAATTCTTTGTGGTAAAACGATGTAACTGTATTTTATAATCAGAGTAATCTGCGGTTATTTGTTCCAGAATTTTTCGAGGAGTTCTATTTTTTATAAGTATTTTTGAATTAAATGTAATAATAATAATCTTTATTACCCAACAGGCAAAAACCCAATTACAGAGTAACAACTATAAACTAATATAATCATTCGAATAAAAATGTTTTAAAAAAATGGTGATGTGTCCATCATAGTACTTTCCCCCGTAAATTGCGTATTAAATCACTTTTTAAAGTTTGTAAAGAGGCTAATGAATCACCCTGTAGAAAATTGTGTTTAAAAGTTCCCGAAAAACGTTCTTCTTTTTATAACATATTACGAAGTGGTCCTCAATAACTAGATAAAACACACAACTTTTGAAATATCTCAAAAACTAAGAGTGCTATGACAAAAAGTAAGTGAACATTACATCTTCATTTTGTTATTATCTACAACTTTTATTTGAAAGAATTTTTTGTTTGATGAACATTTATTGAAAAAATCTGAAAAAACTGAAAAACGCTAAGAGTAAAGTACCACTTCCGGTTTTCCGATTTTCACCAAAAGCTTTTCAGTTCTTCCGATTGTAACGAAAAGCTTAAGTTTCAAGTATTATCTCGATATCTTTAGCGGTTTTTGCGGTACAGCGCACATAGACACACACACAGACACACAGACAGACAGACAGACAGACAGACATTTTTCAAAAATGGTCTTATTCGACTCAGGGGACCTCAAAACAGATATTTCCGCTAAAATTTTTGATTCGAAAATTTTCACGAAAACAATACTTTCCCTTTGTATTACATACGGGGGAAAGTAAAAATGAAATACTATAAAATATATTTTGATACAATAAAGGCTTCTTCTTTTTTACTTAAAATTAGATTTCACTTCAGTAACTTTATGCCGTGTGTCCCCGGATTCCTGCCCGGATAGGAAACACTTTTTTATTAATCATTTTTCGACAAAAAGTAATTAATAATAATAATAATAATAATAATAATAAACGTCTTTATTCAAATTAAGAGTAATTTTACAAAACAAAATGTGTGAAAGAATAGGCGAAGTTCAGTCAGCATTATCTGTTACTGTTCTTCCACTTAACCTATTATAATTATGCCAGTTAAAATATATAAAGGTTATAAAGTGAGTATTCATAAACATGTACAAAAAAATCTTATAGTCTCTTTGGTTTCTATACCTTAATAATCTCAGAGCTCATTTTGGAATATTAATTTGCGCATCTGTTTTTTGAATGCTAATAATGTCGCAGATTTCAGGTATGAGGGGATCATGTTGTATAACTTGTAAATATTATAAGTATAACTTCTTAGAAAGAAGGCAGTTTTATATTTCGGAGGTGATATTAGCCCCCGAGACCTGACGTTAATATTGTGAATGTCGGTTCTAAAGACAATTCTGCGGTACAAGTAGGGAGGCTTCTGAAGAATGATTATCTTATGATATAATGTGTAAGAGTGAAGTTTTCTTCGATCAGCCATATTCAACCAATTCAGTTCAGAACACTTGCCACTGATGTGTTCATACTTTCTTATCCCTAAAATTAATCGTATACAAGAATTTTGGACTTTTTGTATACGATCTTTCGTCACCTTATCCAGGCAAGCGCTGTAAACTACATCAGAAAAATTGAAGTGATTTAATACTAGCGTATCACAAAGGGTACGTTTAGTGTTTTTATTTAAAATTTTCCTGTATGAGTATATCATTCTTAAACTGTTGTAAGCTCGCGTAATACATTGATTGATATGACTCTTAAAACGCAAATCACAGTTTAGGATTAATCCTAGGTTCCGTACCGATTTAACAATAGGTATCGAGATGTTATCGAGTTGAATATTTAATGACAGTCTTGTGTTTGTAAGAAGTTTCTTAGGGCCGAATAGAATGACAGATGTTTTAGTTGGATTTATTATTAAAGAGTGCTTTTCTGATATCAGAGAAAGATTATAAAGGTCGTGGTTTATATTACGATTAGCCTCGATCAAGTTACTATGGGAAAATGTATATAAAATTTGTGTATCATCAGCATACTGAACGCAAGAGCAAAAGTTAAGTATAGAGGGAATAAACGATGAGTAAATAGAGAATAAAAGTGGACCTAAAATTGACCCCTGAGGCACACCCGCATTAATACTTAGTTGGCTGGATGTGATCCGATTTATTCTAACCTGCTGTCGACGATCAAAAATAAAACTTCTGACCAAGTCTAAAGAATGTGCATCAAGGCCGATGTATTTTAACTTTGTTATAATCCTCATGTGTACGACTATTTTTAAATTTCCCATAGGCACGATCTCTGTCCACCATCATGGCTTTAATTGTAGGAGTTAACCACGGGGCCGGTTTTTTGGTTACTCGAGATGTTATTAAAGGAGCATGAATGTCAAATAAAGATATTAGGGAATCATTAAGATATGCTACTTTTTCATCAATACTGTGTAAATAGAATAATTCGTTTAGTTGAGTTGAATATAGGTCGTGTAAAAACAAATGATTATCTATATCGTTGAAGCTTCGATAAGTTATGAAAGAAACAGGTTTTCTTGAATCAATAGCAATCTTACAATAGATTAAGTCATGATCCGCAATATCATGAATTTTTTTGACGCCGCATTGTACAATATGTGATTTGTTTAAAACTACAATTAAATCGAGTAGAGTTGCCGAGTTGGCAGTAACTCTTGTTGGCTCTTCTATAATCTGATGTAATCCATAAGTCTCAATAAAGGTATTAAATTTAGTAGTAAGATTAGAATCAATATTTAGTAGATTAATATTGAAATCTCCTAAGAAAAGTATATCATCGCAGATTGGAAGAATATAGCTGGCAATTATATCAAAAGATTCAATAAACGAATTTATATTTAACGTCGGTGGCCTATATATAACTCCTATGCAATAACGTTTAGTACCTAGTTTACATATGATAAACAATTCTTCAAAACTAATACTAGTTCCAAAATCTGATATAATATCAAATTTCAAATTATTCTTTATATAAAGTGCTACACCACCACCTCGACCAACAGCCCTGCCTTTATGAACAAATGTGTAACCATTAATGTGTAAAGAGGAATCATTATTGGAGTTGCTAAGCCACGTCTCAGTTAGCGCAACTAAGTCATAATTATTGGCTATTACATGAGCCCTGAGATTAATAAAGTTTGAAACCAAAGAACGGACATTTAAATGACACAATGAGAAATGCATTAAACTGTATAAATAACTATTTTTTGTTGTTGATAAATATATATAAATGAACTCAAACTAAGTTGTATAGCGCTATCATAAGTAATAATAATAATAAAAAAATAATAATCCTGTGGTTGAGAGGGTACAGAAATGATAATAATAATATTGAATTAAATTAGATTCTTCTCTTATTCCTTAGTATATAAAAAATGTAACTAAAAAATAAAAATTAATTGAAATAGAATATCAGCATTATTAATAACAAGTACTAAGAATACATTCATGCATGAGTTTGAAATATTAATTCGACTTCAGATTCTGTGGATATCTTGTGTTTCACTTCTTCTCCATGTTGTGTGTTTTTTCCAAAGACTTGTCCATGATAAGACCATGCATTGCGATTTCCCAATTTTTCTCGGCATAGCTTCAGTAATCGATATCGTTGCGGTGTTTAGTCGTCCGCGAAAATAATGTTTTTACTTTTTAACAGCGGGCGCTTTTTCATTAATGTATCGACTGTTGGTCGGTTTGCGAATGAAGCGATAACCGTGCGAGGTTTTTTACCAAATTTACCAATACGATAGCAATTAGTAATATTAATATCATCACTTATTAACATTGTAGTTTTAATTATGTGCTTAAGTTTATTATCTAAATTTTCATTGGTTTCCTCGGGCAGGCCAATAATTCTAATATTATTATTGCGGGAGGATTGTTCCAATTCTGCAAGTCTTTTTTTAAGATCATTGTTTTCCTTGTGGATTTGATTTATTTCTAAATCCAGTTTGTCGCATTGTTCTCGTATCTCGGCATTGTCCTTGGTGATAATTTTTTCGAATATCTTAGCCAGAAATTGTTCATCGGCGAAAATTTCGGCGACGGCCTCCTTGATTATAACTTTCATATTTGATATTTGTTCACGGGTAAACGGCATGATGTAAAACTTATAGTTAACATAAAGTAATACAGACCCTGTCCTTTTATGCTCACAGAAACAATTTAAATTGCTTGAAAAACCACAGGATACCGGCGAAAAGACGGAGCGCACACAAAACACTACTCACTCGTTAACATTCATTTCATTTTTTTCTTTAGAAAAAGTATTAATGACAAAACTTTTTCTAAATATTTTCATTAGGAATCCTAATTTGACCACAGAGGGCGCTCAGAAATTAAGAAAAACAAAAGGTACGATAATAGAGACGTAGCTCTAATTGTATTTTTACAGGCAAATGTTATTGGAAAATGTAATTTGTAATCGAGTATTTAGTCTAAATACAAAATTTGAACTTAATAGAAACAATTTATATTTTCTAGAAATGATTTATGTTTTCAATGTTTTTAGGTACGGGGTGTTTGATTGAGCGTGCCCCCCGCTGTATCTCAGAAACTATGCATCGTAGAATGTTGCGATAAAAAATTTCGCAGTAAATGGGGTCAAGAGAAATCGCTGAAAATATTTTTTTAAGTTGCTTGCTTTGCGGCCAGAGGGCGCAATCCCTATCATAAAAGATAAATACACGTCTTTATGAAATAAATGCCATATTAGGCTATAAGTATAAATGAAATTGCCAATTCTTGGTTGCAGAATACTTCAAACATTAAAAGTGCGATTCTTTTCGCAATCTACAACAAGTTAGTCTTACAAAGACTATATCAAACACTCATTGAAACAACTACTTCCCGAGCTAATACTCCTACGGACATTGAATTATACAATAAGTGTTTGCTATTACATACAGTAACCTACTGCAAATGCAACAATTTGAGTCAAATTATTCAGGCCATCTATAGACGCGTTTCGAGATTTATCTCTCATCAGTATGAGAGATAAATCTCGAAACGCGTCTATAGATGGCCTGAATAATTTGACTCAAATTGTTGCATTTGCAGTAGGTTACTGTATGTAACAGCAAACACTTGTTGTATAATTCAATGTCCGTCGGAGTATTAGCTCGGGAAGTAGTTGTTTCAATGAGTGTTTGATATAGTCTTTGTAAGACTTACTTGTTGTAGATTGCGAAAAGAATCGCACTTTTAATGTTTGAATGTTATATTAAGCTATGTTGAAGATATGAAAATCTTAATGTACGCTTAGTTTTACTCAATTTCAAATAGCTTTTCTTTTCTTTGGCTTTCATATAAGACGTAGGGGAGAATGGAAATGTCTACTAATTCAAATGCCTGTACATTTAGTAAACCGAATTTGATGAACTTAAACACATTTGATTGAAAATTAAATGCACTTTCAAACGTTGCTTAGTTTAATTTACTTTAGTTTTGATGTTAAGCGCTAGGGGGCGCGATTAATAGAATAACTATATTTTTTTGTATTTCTTATTTTTTTTAATTAGAAAGTATACTTTGGTTATTTAGTTATTTAAAATGCAAAATACTGTGAAAACTAGAGAAAACCGCATCGCGATATCTCTATCCTAGCCGGAGATATAGAGAAAATTTAACAGATTAGAGGTATTTTACACCACGCACTCGATAAAAATAATATAAAATTCAGTAGGCTGCTAGGTTAACCAACATTGTATTCTTGTTATATGTTGTAAAAGGTAAAACACATTTTTTTTTTAAATAATGGGCTTCGTGAAAACCTTAATGCTTTATTATTCAAAGATGTGAGTAAATCAGTGATTGTCAAAAATAGAAAAGACTATCATATGTTAAAATTAACGGATAACTTTATTGTTTATTTGGGAGCATATTTAAACTAATTTATAACTGAAATTAGAATATTTGAATATTGATATTTCTCCCAATAGTTTTCAAAGAAACATTACCTTCTGAGTTAGCGATAAAACTTAATTGCTAAAAATAGAATTACTAATTTGGGTATTGTTTAATTATAATAATAATAATAACATTTATTTCCAGTGTAAGTACAGTTACATAAAAAATACAAAGGTACAAACATGAAAACAAGTCAAGAGAAAATACGTAGATCTTAGCTATGTATATACACGGTTTAAAAATTCGTCTGTGTTGTATGGTTCCAAGTTACATAAGAAATCGAATAATAATTGCTTCATCTTTTTAAAATTGCTCGCATTTTTTATTTCTCGTGGAAGATAATTGAAGAACTTTAGACAGTTGTACAATGGTCCTTTCTCATACATTGCTAATTTATGAGATGGGTATAGTATTTTTAATACCTATTTAGAAGTAACCGTTGTTTTAGTGACTTAACGTATGCGGCTTCTTGAACACACACAGAAAATTAGGTTAGGAACTTGTCATGTCATTGGGAGAGTAACTTGATATTCAAAACAACCAGTGGCGGCATAGGATCACACATATTAATTAATTACATAATATGGAATATAATAATTTATATACAGAGTTTTATGTAACACCGAACATTTTCATAACGAGAATATTTCTTTTAAGTATACATATGCATTTCGTTTTACATTTTCCGACGCTCGGTTTACTAAGAGAATTCAATTAGAACTTTGAACGAATGTTTTCCACTCCCAGGCTAAGCATGAAGTAAAATTTCGAGTTTAGAAAAGCTTGAAAATTTGGTTTGGTCGCGTAGCGCGAAGCGCGGAGCGGCCAAACCAAATTTTCAGGCTTTTCTAAACTCGAAATTTTACTTCATGCGCCACCGGTACAAAACACTGGCATATTACGAAGCTTAAAACATACCGCTAAACTTTATATTGAATCAGTGTTTTGTACCGGTGGCGCATGAAGTAAAATTTCGAGTTTAGAAAAGCCTGAAAATTTGGTTTGGCCGCTCCGCGCTTCGCGCTACGCGACCAAACCAAATTTTCAGGCTTTTCTAAACTCGAAATTTTACTTCATGCTTAGCCTGGGAGTGGAAAACACTTTTTTAAAGCTTCAAATTGAATTCTCTTAATAAACCGAGCGTCGGAAAATGTACAGCGTATGCATATGTATACTTAAAAGAAATATTCTCGTTATGTAAACGTTCTACAAAACATTATACAAATGTTCTCTTTTTCAGCAACATGACATTTATTTAGTAATAAAATTCTCTTCAACTTGATTCCAGGCATTTCCAATAAATGTTTTCTTCCGTCCTGCTTTTTGAAGCTAAAGCCCATTTTCTTAATTCCCAAATATAAAGAACTTTTCAAGATTTTAATTTCTGATAATTGTTCCACAAATTGTCAGTGAATAGTTTCTAAAGTAATCTGTTTCTTTTGGGCATACATTTTGTAAATCATTGCCCTTAAAAAATGTAGAGTATTCTTCGTAATTCGAGTTTTGCCCAGGCAAACGTTTGAAGACATATTCTTTCCAAATTCGAAATCCGTTGATCTGTTTTTATCTTGTAGGTTGTATAATGTGCTTTGTGGAACTTTTAGGACTTTGGACGCTTTTTGAATTGCCTTAAATCGAGATCCTAATTCATTTTGAAAATAACTTATTACATAAAGTATTAGCTTTTTCGATTCATCGGAATATCGCATTTTAGTAGGGTATTTTTGCCTTATTTAATGACATTAACAGACGTCACACTTTTGACGTAACATCTATTTAGTAATCGACGTTTATTTTTGTTGGTAATTTTTGGTTTCATCTGATTCATGATTGATAAATAAGGATGGAGTTATTCCACATGGGTATTAAAAATACTATAGATGAACGTTGTCCCGTGTCTAGTATTATGTGCACTGTTTAGAGTCCAAGTATAGAATATGCTTCTATTCTTCGCTACAAATTTGATGCACTCGAAGATGAAGATAGCAGGTACGGTTAGTAACGACATTTTCAGGTCTTTAAATACTCCCCTGCAGCTCTCGATTCGTTTTATTCTCCTTATGATTCTAATAGCCCGCTTTTGTGCTACAAATATCTTAGACAAGTGTGTACTGTTACCCCAGAAAATGATACCATACTTCATATGAGAGTAGATATTAGCATAGTAAAAAGTGTTTGCAATGTCATTGTTTGTGTTTTTAATGAGCATCTTAAGACCATAACATGACTTGTTGAGTTTGGCAGATAAGACATTAATATGTTTTGCAAAGCTAAGGGTTTCATCGAGTATGACTCCGAGAAATTTTGCATTGTCAGTAAAGTGAAATGCAGTGTTATTTAATGTTATATAATCGGGATTAGCTTGTGATTTGGTGGTTTTAAAAAGTATTGTATTGGTTTTGTCTGAATTTAGAATTAGTCTGTTGCTAATGAACCATTCATTTATATTTGTTAGTAATATATCTCCGCTGGTAATTAGATTTTCGTATGTTTCACCGATTATTACAAGGTTTGTGTCGTCAGCATAGCAGGAGATTCCACTATCTGCATTTATATTTGTCGATATGTCATTTAAAAATATATTAAATAGAAGTGGCCCTAGTATACTTCCCTGTGGAATCCCTACATCAGTCTGCAATACGTCGGATACAGCTTCCTGTGCTCCGTTGTATAGCTTTACTGATTGGGGGCGGTTACTTAGGTACGATTCGATCCATTTATTTGCAACTCCTCGTATGCCATAGTGGTCTAATTTTGTTATTAATATTGAATGCTGAATCGTATCGAAAGCTTTAGTGAGGCCAAGGAACATGCCACATACGACTTTTTTGTTGTCTAAAGCTGTTAAGACCAGTTGTATATATATTCAAACAATGCAGTATCTATACTCCTACCTTTTGTGAACCCATGTTGGCTTTCGCAGAATAAGTGGTTTTTCTTAAAGAAGTTTATGATTCTAGTTGACATGAGGGTTTCGAACATTTTTGAGAAAGTACTGACGATACAGATTGGTCTATAGTTATTTAGATCGTCGGGATTACCTTTTTTATAAACAGGAGTAATTGTAGAGAATTTCAATTGATCCGGATATATACCGGTCTGGGAAGAACTGTTTACTATGTCTGTGAGAGGGGTCGCCACTCTATCCGCGCAAACTTTCAATGTTGAAATTGGTGTGTTATCATAGCCGTAGCTCTTTTTATTTTCCATGCGTGGAATCACATTTATTATTTCAGTTTCAGTTACCTGTTCTAAAAATATGCTGTCACTTTCAAAGGGTATTTTACACACATAACTGTCGACATTTTGAGGCATTAAACTTTTCAACAAATTTGGTGCTAAATTTTTAAAATGAATGTTAAACTCGCTAGCTTGTTGTACAATATCATTGTTTATTGGTAGGATGCATTTTACTGATTATGGTAAGAAATGACTGACCTTCTTGAAGAAAATTGTGGCAGGTTGAACATAACCACACTATATTCCCTTTTCCGTTAAGAAGCCTTAATTCGTTGCCTGTACAGCTACCGTGTACGACTCCATTACATAATCCAAAGCATTTGGTTGTAATGTCACTACGGTTTATTTGTTTTTCGCAGGTTTTACACTTTGTTTGTTTATTCTGACTATCTTCGGCAGACGCCATATTAATAATAATACATACGACGGCCGGCGCGTCGTATGGTAGTTAAAGTGTTAAACTATAATTACAGATTAGTGTTCCAAGAGACACTGTTTGAAAAACTCTATAACTTCTAAACCAGGACAGATAGAACCTGCAGTGATATGAATGATTTCTTTATCAAATTAAATCTACTTTTAAATGCCAAAGTTTGTAAGGAAGCTAATAAATCTCCCTGTATGTCAAAATAAAATAGTCTCAAAATCTTTTTGAAAATTCTTCAGTCTCACAAAGTTTTTAATTATTTCAGAGTTTTTTTGTTGTTAACATAATTGAAATTCGTTTAATAAAATCCGAAAAATTTAATGCTTTCTGGTGATTTTTAATACAAGACACCCAGGGGTATTCAGCCGAGAGATATAAAGTCTAAATAAAAATTCATAAAAGCCTCAAAGTCGAAATTAGGTATCCGTTGAAAATTTGCCGCCGTAGGCTTCAGCCTACTTAGCCTAATAGGAAATCCGCCACTGTCGACAGTGCATCCAGCCAACCATAACCAGCCTAGACTGCACCATCGGCGAGGCTAGCGCTTTTAGGACTGCCTGGCTGTCCGACATAATGGTAATTGGTCCTCTGTTGTGTCCCGACTCCATTATGTGATGAGCACACCCAGTCAATGGCGGATATTTCAGCCTGGAAGATGGAAGCATGTTTCCCCAGAGTAACCGCAAATTGTTTGCTCCGGTTGCAGCCTCCATAGATTCTAACCCCTGCTCCTTTTGTATTTTGGCCCCGTCTGTATACTAGATGGTTCCTTCAGAAGTTCTCGGGTATGTTTTACTTGCCCATTCACTCCGCTGTGGTTTGGTTACTTTAAACCGGCGGGATGGGTGTACGATTTTAGAGAAATCGGACCTCATTTTTAAGGTTTCTTCTTGCAGCATTTTGAATGTTGCTGGTCTTGATTATAGTATGTTCATTTATATGCAGCTTGTAGGCTGCCTGTCTAGCTTCCTGCACAACATAATTCAAAAGGAGGGAGTGCATACAAAATCTGAACATTTTGCTTTATGAGTTTTAACTCGTTTTTAATAGAATGCCATAAGATATTTTTAAATATTTCAATTTTGCTTTGAAAACCATCAGTGGACCTCGCGAGCTTCCGCTGTCATACTGTGCCCTCTGTCAATGTTTAAGTAAATAAGTGCATAATTTCACTAATTTAGATACATTTAAATTTTTCTAAATACTTCATCGTATTTGATTTGTATTGGGCCCTCTAATACGAAATCCGATTAAATGTGTCTAAATATCCCTCCCTCTATCAATCCTTACCGCAAACATTCAAACAACACACCTCGAGGGCCATAAATCCGCCGTAGTATTTCTCGACATACAAAAAGCCTTTGATTCGGTTTGGCATCGAGGTTTGTTGTTTAAATGTCACTCACTAAATATCCTTCCATATGTCATCAACCTCCTAGATAATTTTCTCTCCCTTCAAGTTAAAATCCGTACATCGCTTTCCAATACCTTTATACCAGAGCAAGGTTTACCCCAAGGCTCTCCTCTATCACTTCTCCTCTACAATATATTTGTTCATGATTTGTATAACCAAAATCCAAATTACCTAAATAAAACTGCCTACCCTTTGCTATATGCCGATGACACCGCCCTAGTATCCCACGCTCCCACAATCCTTAAGGCCATGGGCACTCTGCAGGAACTGATAGACAGCACCCAATTATGGTTTGCAAATTGGAGAATAACCATAAATCCCAATAAATCCCAACTCTTTATTCCATACCACCGTCCTCTCCAATCTCCATTTAAAATATTATTAAACAATAATTACATTTCCTCGTCTAACACCTGTAAGTACCTTGGTATTACATTTGATACAAAACTAAGCTTCAAGCCCCATTCCCAAAGCCTGAAGGCAAAAGTCGTTGCGAGAGCTCGGCATTTCAGAATGTTAACTTATAAGAACCATGGAATCACAACAAAAACGACGGTTCATATTTATAAAATGATATACCTCTTCTCGACTATGCCGCCATCCTTCTCTTCAATCCTCGCTCAGCTGTCCTACACAACCTCCAAGTAGCTGAAAGATCAGCCCTCAGAGTGCTCACTAAAATCAGACACCTTTTAAATCCTCTTCATAATCCTTCTAATACACTCCTATACCAAAAATGCAACCTCATCCCTATCGAAGAACGCCTCCAACACCTCGCCCACAAATTCTCTAAGAATCCTTTCATTCCTGACATCATAAACCACTTATGTATTCCCCGAAATCATAACATAACCCCAAAATACAAATTTCAAGACATCACAATTTATGAATTCATTACATCCACATTCTTCATTGACAATAATGATCATGACGTTGAAGAACTGCCGGTTGACACAGACGAATGACATACTTGCACTTTTAGACAAAGACAGTTAAACTGACATTAGTGATCATGACACTTTAATACTTATTTTTATAAACAATTAATTGACAAAGACAGGCTGAAAGACCACCGGTTGATAGCCAATTTGCAGAGAGCTGCTATCATTTTATTATTATTAATTATGAATTATTTTATTTTTGTATGTTGTCTGTAAATAAAGATTATTATTATTATTGTGCCTAAATATACACGTTTAATATATACAGAGAGTTTTATGTAACACCGAACATTTTCATAACGAGAATTTGTCTTTGAAGTATCCATATGCATACGTTGCACATTTTTCTAGGCTTGGTTTATTAAAAGAAATTAATTTGAAGCTTTAAGCGAGTGTTTTCCACTCCCAGGCTAAGCATTTCGCTTTTCTAAACTCGAAATTTTACTTTATGCTTAGTCTGGGAGTGGAAAACACTCGTTTAAACTTTAAATTGACCTCTTGTAAGAAAACAACGAATATTTAAAATTGTACAACACGTCTGTTAATATAGGGAATTTTTCTTTTAACTTTTTAAAGAGTTCAATTTAAAGCTTAAAGCGAGTGTTTTCCACTCCCAGACTAAGCATGAAGTAAAATTTCGAGTTTAGAAAAGCCTGAAAATTTGGTTTGGTCGCGTAGCGCGAAGCGCGGAGCAGCCAAACCAAATTTTCAGGCTTTTCTAAACTCGAAATTTTACTTCATGCGCCACCGGTACAAAACACTGATTTAACGTAAAGTTTTGCGGTGTGTTTTAAACTTCGTAATATGTCAGTGTTTTGTACCGGTGGCGCATGAAGTAAAATTTCGAGTTTAGAAAAGCCTGAAAATTTGGTTTGGCCGCTCCGCGCTTCGCGCTACGCGTCCAAACCAAATTTTCAGGCTTTTCTAAACTCGAAATTTTACTTCATGCTTAACCTGGGAGTGGAAAACACTCGCTCAAAGCTTCAAATTGGATTCTTTTAATAAACCGAGCGTATGCATATGGATACTTTAAAGAAAAATTCTCGCTATGAAAATGTTCGGTGTTACATAAAACTCTCTGTATAAACGAGCAATTGTTGTGTTCGATTGTTTCTGAGACAAAACGCGCGTAATTTAAATAAGACCAACGACAACCAAAAGAACCGCAAATGTTGTGTTCGGTGGCTTAATTTAAACTGAGTTTAACTTAAGCCCTCTGAACGAAATTGATGCTTGAACAACATTACAAACAAAAAACAACACTGTAACGCTTTGATTATTTATACAGAGAGTTTTATGTAACACCGAACTTTTTCATAACGAGAATTTTTCTTTTAAGTATCCATATGCATACGTTGCACATTTTTCTAGGCTCGGTTTATTAAAAGAATTTAATTTGAAGCTTTGAGCGAGTGTTTTCCACTCCCAGGCTAAGCATGAAGTAAAATTTCGAGTTTAGAAAAGCCTGAAAATTTGGTTTGGTCGCGTAGCGCGAAGCGCGGAGCGGCCAAACCAAATTTTCAGGCTTTTCTAAACTCGAAATTTTACTTCATGCGCCACGCGTATTAAACACTGATATATTGCGAAGTTTAAAACACACCGCTAAACTTTACATTAAATCAGTGTTTTGTACCGGTGGCGCATGAAGTAAAATTTCGAGTTTAGAAAAGCCTGAAAATTTGGTTTGGCCGCTCCGCGCTTCGCGCTACGCGACCAAACCAAATTTTCAGGCTTTTCTAAACTCGAAATTTTACTTCATGCTTAGCCTGGGAGTGGAAAACACTCGTTTAAAGCTTCAAATTGGATTCTTTTAATAAATCGAGCGTATGCATATGGATACTTTAAAGAAAAATTCTTGTTATGAAAATGTTCGGTGTTACATAAAACTCTCTGTAGAGTGAACATTATGCATTTTTTGTTAAATTTGTGGTAAATTGATCAAATAATTAAAACAATGATTGTTATGATTTCATAAAAGTATAATTTAATTGTTGCTTCGTATAATAATGAAAAGACTAGCTATTCACCAAGTGGACCCAGTATAAAAATGAATAATAATATTTTGACTTCATTTTCAGCATACGAAGTAGTTCGAAGGACTTGCACTTCACAGTTACAAATAAACTTATTTATGGTAGATCATGTGTGCATGATGGAAAGTAGCGGCACTGGTCACATGTGCTTCTGTGAGGAGGACATGTGTAATAGATCACCCGACTTATCGCCGTCAATCCTGATTCCGATTCTACCCTTCCTTGCTTCTGTGCTGCGAGCGTGCATGATTAGGTAGACCAGTTCGGACACAGTAGTTCTCAACAAAAAAACCTAGTATCTCAATTATGTACGTACATTGGTTGGTTGGTTTCTTTTTTCTGCTCAAAATGCTTTAATTTACGCCCTCCTCTCTCCCCCCATTTTACCCTCCCTCGTTCTCTTTACAAAAAAAAAATATTAACACGTTACGATTTTATAATGCTTCCTTCACTTCCTCATTCAAACACTAATGCTCAAAGTTTTTCGGCTTATTTTGAAAACGATTGGACTTTTAATATAAATGTAGGAGCCGCATTTGTGATGGTGACAAACGCTGATATGCGCTAAAATAGGCATAAACATGGCATATTGTTCTGGAAATTAAAGCATTTTTTGAGCGCGGGGATTTTTGTCGAATTTAAGTCGATCACTCGATTCATCATCTACATTCCCAAAAAAAAAGATATTCAATCTTTAACGCATTCCCACGAACGGTTTTTTATACTTATTGATGTTTATGAAATACATAATTAAAGAAAAAAATAATCGTGACGATTAGATCATATCCAGTGATGTATTTACCTTTTCCTTTTTTAAAGAAATATGATAGTTAATAAGGTGAAGTCTTTTTATCAAATTATATTATATTTATATGTATATTTTCTTCAACTAGGACTCAAAATTATATCGTTTAACTTTTTATTAAAGTTTCTAAATATTTCGCATAAAAAAAATCTATCTTTTAACTATCAAACATTAAAAGTGCCGAGATTCTTTTCGCAATCTACAACAAGTTAGTCTTACAAAGACTATATCAAACACTCATTGAAACAACTACTTCCCGGGCTAATACCCCGGCGGACATTGAATTATACAACAAGTGTTTGCTGTTACATACAGCAACCTACTGCAAATGTAACAATTTGGGTCAAATTATTGAGGCCATCTATAGACGCGTTTCGAGATTTATCTCTCATCAGTATAGCTTTGCCATTCCCTCTAAACAGCCCGGGAAGTAGTTGTTTCAATGAGTGTTTGATATAGTCTTTGTAAGACTAACTTGTTGTAGATTGCGAAAAGAATCTCCTCGACACTTTAAATGTTTGAAGTATTCTGCAACCAAGAATTGGCAATTTCATTTATACTTTTAACTATCATTAAAATTTGTAAATTTCTCTGGGCTAGCCTCATTTAATTATTTACTTAGTAGTCCAGTTCTATAGGGTTTTTCAAAAGTAAGTAGTATTTAAAAACTACTCGTGTCGTGGCTGACTTTTATGCCTTTTTGAAAATAAAGATAGTATTAGCTCACAGGGAAAACGGGATTTTTTTATTTTCACCTTTTGGTCGCCATAGCAACCAATTTGTTTAAAAAGAGTTGCATGAATAAAAACATTGTATGCAAGTTTTATCACAGGTTTTTCACATTAGAACACAATTGGCCGTTGCAGGAACGAAACCGTCGAAATGCAAAGTCGAAGTCCAATGCAAAAACAAAACCATTTCGCTTTTACAAACGAAATTGAGGGGTCCAATGCAATAACCAGCCAAGTCCAGTTTTATCAAATGTTGTGGAGAGACAAAAAACTGTTTACATGCAAGAAAAAAAAAAACATAATGATTATTATTATGCATGCAACTAACAATTAGGGCTGGGCAAAATAGTCGAATAAGTCGAATATTCGATTATCAGATGTTCGAATAGTCGAATAGAAAATGTCTTCGAATGCACTGTTTATCCGACTAACCGACTATTAATCGGTTTCGAATAATTTAATCAGTTCGAATATTTTAATCGGTTCGAATATTTTAATCGGTTCGAATATTTTAGTCGGTTCGAATATTTTAATCGGTTCGAATATTTTAGTCGGTTCGAATATTTTATCGGTCCGAATATTTTAATCGGTCCGGATATTTTAATCGGTCCGAATATTTTAATCGGTTCGGATATTTTAATCGGTTCGAATATTTTAATCGGTTCGAATATTTTAGTTAGTTCGGATATTTTAATCGTACCTTCGATTAGTCTATTCGGCGCGAATATTCTTTTCGGTTTTAAATAACTGTTGTATTCGGTTCTATTTCTCTATTTATTATTATTTTCATTATTAGAATTTTCCATCCTTTAAGAATAATCGAACATAATATTAGTTTTTGAATAGTCTAATCGTTTTTGACTCTGCAACAATAAAAAGCATTAAATTAATATTAGTAATTATAGTAAATATTTCAAGATATTTATCAAAAATATAAGTATTAATTAAAACATAGATAAAAAAATAGTTAGAATTCAACATTAAACAATCGATTATTTTAAATAACGTAAACATACCAATAAAAAACAATTAAGAATTAAATGTATTAAATTAAAAAAACTCGGAATCTGAATAGTTCGATATTACTTCAAAACAATGAACTTCGGATACCTGTGTATTATAAATTCCATGAACATCTTTGTATTTTCGAATATCCGACTATTCGGATTCCTAGCTCTAAAATTAAATACAAATGGTGATGTTGCCATAATACAAATTTAATACAAAACCTAAATTAACAAGATACAAATTAAAACAAAAAATATTTATTAAATAAGCATCTTTTAATTTCAGTAATATATTATAATTGTTTAAATATATATATAATTATTAAGTTTTACTTATTTGAGTTATTTGTTTCTGCAATATATATTATTTGTTCTATATAAAGACATAATTCTATTAACAGGATTTTATTATTATTTTGATCCTGGAACCTTTAAAGCAGGCAATGTATAGGAATCAGCTAGTGAAAACTATTGTACTTAAGTTAATGTTTAAAAATAAAAGTAAAATTATAAGAATTATAAAAAACTTAAATGGTGTTACTTACAGAAAACTAAAATATATATTTTTGTGTTGCTTTGCAATAAAAATAATTATTTTCATCAGTAACGCCATTTAAGTTTTTAATTAAATTATTTTTATTGCAAAGCAACACGACAATATATAATAATAATAATAATAATATTTTTTTTAAAACCACTTGTTTAAAATTTTCAAATTATATCATATTAAATATTATAATAATTCTCACCTCATATTGTCTCTTTTGGGATAAAGAACGTCTGATTCAAAATAAGTAAAAATATTCAGAGTGTTCCATTAAAAAAAATCGGCAGTAAATTTGACACACCCTGTATAATAGTTTATAACTTTTCTGAGATTAGTACTTAGCTTAGAGACAGTACTAAAAATATTCTATATGTGAACCCTTTACCTTTTATCCTTTGATCTACTTCGATATATATATATATATATATATATATATATATATATATATATATATATATATATATATATATATATATATATATATATATATATATATATATATATATATACAGGGTGTCCCATTAGTGCGGTCTCGGAAGATATCTCAGCTCTCGTTAGAGATAGAAAAAAATGTTTTCACGAAATTTGCTTGATTTTAAGAGCTGCATAACCTAAAATTATTTTCAAATATACAGGGTGTCCCATTATTCCATACTTAATACCAACTTTGTTATTTTAAATGGAACACCCTATATATTATTTTTTTATTTGATCCGCCTTTAAATAACCTACACAAAGATATATCATTATCGGCACTTTAGGTAATTCGTTACTTAAAAAAAAAATATTTTTTGAAAATTTTGGCAGTTTTAGTACTTTACTTAAAAATTCACTGTGTTCGTATTTTTTAAGATACCAGTCTGAAATTTTACACACATATGCAGTAAAGAATGCTCTATCCATTGACTATAACACATTTTAATATTACTTATAAAACCTAGTAAAAAACTACCCTCGAATATTTAATATTTAAAATGTACATTACTTCATTTTTTTAAATGGGACATCCTATATTTTTTTATTTTATCAAATCCGCAATAAAAAATGCTTTATTTCTTGTATATCATACCCTTTATCTATTTTCATTAGTTTTGGAGATATTAACATTTTTCTGTCAAATATAGGGTATACAAAAAATAAAGCATTTTTCATTTCGGATCTGATAAAGTAAAGAAATATAGGGTGTCCCATTTAAGAAAATGAAGTTATGTACATTTTAAATATTAAATATTAGAAGGTAGTTTTTTATTAGGTTTTATAAGTAATATTATAATGTGTTATAGTCAATGGATAGAGCATTCTTTACTGCATATGTGTGTAAAATTACAGACTGATTTCTTAAAAAATAAGGACACAGTGAATTTTTAAGTAAAGTACTAAAACTGCCAAAATTTTCAAAAAATATTTTTTTCTGAAGTAACAAATAACCTAAAGTGCCAATAATGATATATCTTTGTGTAGGTTATTTAAAGGCGGATCAAATAAAAAAATAATATATAGGGTGTTCCATTTAAAATAACAAAGTTGGTATTAAGTATGGAATAATGGGACACCCTGTATATTTGAAAATAATTTTAGGTTATGCAGCTCTTAAAATCAAGCAAATTTGGTGAAAACATTTTTTTTCTATCTTTAACGAGAGCTGAGATATCTTCCGAGACCGCACTAATGGGACACCCTGTATATTCAATCGGTTCGAATATTTTAATCGGTTCGGATATTTTAGTCGGTTCGAATATTTTAATCGGTTCGGATATTTTAGTCGGTTCGGATATTTTAATCGGTTCGAATATTTTAATCGGTTCGAATATTTTAATCAGTTCAAATATTTTAATCGGTTCGAATATTTTCGAATAATAGTCGAATAAGTCGACTAGTCGAATATTTTGAAATTCGAATAGTCGAATACGTCGAACATCAAAATTCCCAGCTCTACTAACAATACACCAATGCACTGCAAATTTAAACCAGATTGTTGCATGCTATACACAGAATTTTAAACTTTATGAGAATATTAAATACTTAACCCATTTTCTCATAAAAATGGACTTAGCTGATTATTGCATTGGACCCCTCAATTTCGTTTGTAAAAACGAAATGGTTTTGTTTTTGCATTGGACTTCGACTTTGCATTTCGACGGTTTCGTTCCTGCAACGGTCTAAGAGCTGGCCCATGCACTTTGAAAGCTTTTTAAAACGGTAAATACTTTGTTCACTGCTCTCTTGATGAAACGAAATTGTAATATTAGGTAAATTAAAACACTTGTTTGGTTTCATATTTGTATATTCAGTTTCCTGACACGTGTTTCGGTCAATAACGACCATTCTCAAAGGAATTACAAGAATAATTCGTTATTGACCGAAACACGTGTCAGGAAACTGAATATACAAATATGAAACCAAACAAGTGCTTTTTAAAAGCTGGGAGCAAAATTTTAAGGAAGTGGTTTAGTTATTGATAGAAAAAAATCAGAAAGACCCATGTAGCAACAGATGTAGAATGTAAAGTTAATTAAAGGAAAGATACTTGGTATTGTTTCACAATTAATTACATACATACATTACTAGATGAGAAATTAATTCAAGAAATTACAGATGTAGAAGTTGCTAAAGTGTAATACTTCAGAAACTTCAACATCTGCTGCTACAGAAACGCAAAATTTAGTAAATGAAAACGAATATGGAACATCTAGGTTTATGGTATAAAAAAAAGTTCTTTTTCTTGAAAATGGCAGCCACATACAAAATGCACAATAAATGTAATATTTTTAATAAATCCCATTTCTTTCTGTACATACAGGCATTTTAAATTTTCAAATTGCTCAATGATTGATTAAAATATCAATATTTTAAAATATGACTTACTTTTGAAAAACCCTATATAACACAGTGCAAGACATAAAATGTAAACTAAATTCCGACTTCAGTTTCTGGGAGTATCCACCCAAACTAGCAAAACCCCTATTTGGGTTTTGATAGTTTAGTGCGATTTTTGTTACCATAATGATGTTTTTTGCTCGAGCTTCGGTTTTGCACGGTTATACAGGGTGTCTACGCTAAACCGTTCGTTAAAAGTTTATGGGGTTGCCGTTGCACTAAAAATTTGAAAAAAATCCTTGTCGTATGGTTGAATCAGTTCTCCTTATGTGAAATATTTTCAACTTTATATCACTTCCGGTTCCACCGCAAGTAGAATCGATTTTGTTATTTTAAATATAACACCATATGTATTAGTCATTTTTTAGATTCCTCGTTTAAATTGCAATATATTTTATTCGAATATATGTACACTTATCTCTTATAGTTTTCAAGAAAAAAAAAATATATTTCTAAAATTTTGACCTATAAAAGGCATCTTGAAATCTGTCTCTAACTTCTCTTAAGAATAAGATGCAAATATGATTTACACCTCTACTTGTACCTAGAGAATGCCTCTATGAGTGAATTAAATGAAAACTGTCGATTTTGACAATAAGTATTCTTAAAATGTCAATATCTAAGTGCCCTCTTCAATATCTAGTAATTCACTTGTAAATAAAACACTTTTTACTTTGTTTAACCACTGGATCTTACATTTAATTGTGTGACTAGTTTCGACTATCTAGTAGTCATTCTCAAACTTTAGTTTGAGAATGACTACTAGATAGTCGAAACGAACCTAGTCACACAATTAAATGTAAGATCCAGTGGTTAAACAAAGTAAAAAGTGTTTTATTTACAAGTGTATTTAAGATGTTCCACAAAGTGAACGCCTACAACACCAAACAATCAATCTAGTAATTCAATTTTTTCAAATGGAATGACCCTATTTTTATCACATAGTACGATTGGGGGGGGGGGGGGGGAATTTCTTATAAATAAGTATTATACAACTATACTCCTAAAGCAAGTAGTTTTTGAATTATTTCGAAAATTAGTTTTTCGTCGCGGTTTTGCAGGGTATAATGCGCGCATAAACCGCAATTGAATTTTAATACGCCTAACCTAGGAGTGGATAACACTCGTTTAAAGCTTCAAACTAAACTCTTAAAAAAAAAACAACGAATATCCAAAAATGTACAATAGTAGTCATGTAATGTGGTTGTATGAGTTACGTGAAGGTGTTAAGTCACTTAATTAAACACAGTTATATTCCTTTCTTCACTATTATAAATAAAAGTGAAGAAAGGAATATAACTGTGTTTAATTAAGTAGTCAAGTAGTTTATTGTTCATCCTGATTTTTGAAGAAGTTATATTTAAAAAACATCACAACTCAAAAAACTAAGCATGAATTTACATAAAACTTTCTGCGGGTGTTAAGAAAACTATGCTTTTTAAAAATATGTAAAAATTAGAAAATGCCCCTTCTATAGTCTTTAAGTTATTTCCACTCAGTCAAAATTTTTTTATTTTAACCTGATTTTTGTGCGAATTGAATTTAAAGAAGAAATCGTAACTCATAAATCAAGAATGTGAAAAAGTCATTAAACACTTGAAAAATTAATATAAATTATCCCTAACGAGTGTTGTCCATTCCCAGGCTAAGCATGAAGTAAAATTTCGAGTTTAGAAAAGCCTGAAAATTTGGTTTGGTCGCGTAGCGCGAAGCGCGGAGCGGCCAAACCAAATTTTCAGGCTTTTCTAAACTCGAAATTTTACTTCATGCGCCACGCGTATTAAAAACTGAAAACATTGAAATATTATAAACAAATAAACTTAAATTAAAATCGGTGTTTAATACGCGTGGCGCATGAAGTAAAATTTCGAGTTTAGAAAAGCCTGAAAATTTGGTTTGGCCGCTTCGCGCTTCGCGCTACGCGACCAAACCAAATTTTCAGGCTTTTCTAAACTCGAAATTTTACTTCATGCTTAACTTGGGAGTGGACAACGCTTGTTTAAAGCTTCAAATTAAACTCTATAAAAATAAACAACGAATATCTAAAAATGTACAGTCGTCGTTTCTAAATGTAATGAAATTCCCAGGATATACAGGGTGTCTACGCTAAACTGTTCATTAAAAGTTTATGAGGTTGCCGTTTGCAAAGAAAAAGCATTACTACTTGCCTACTA
Source organism: Philonthus cognatus (assembly GCA_932526585.2). Taxonomy (NCBI): domain Eukaryota; kingdom Metazoa; phylum Arthropoda; class Insecta; order Coleoptera; family Staphylinidae; genus Philonthus; species Philonthus cognatus. The sequence goes on along the minus strand of OW052248.1, from coordinate 62,592,996 downwards.
AAATTTAGTTGAGACTTATGCGCGCATTATTCCCTGCATAAATGCGACGAAAAACGAATCTTCGAAATAATTCGAAAACCACTTGCTTTAGGAGTATAGTTGTTAATACTTTTTTGTGGGAAATCTTCCCCCCAATCGTACCATTTTATAAAAAATGAGTCATTCCATTTAAAAAAAATTGAATTACGAGATATTGAAGAGGACACTGCGATATTGATATTTTAAGAACACTTATTGTCAAAATTGACGGTTTTCAATTATTATACTTATAAAGGCATCCTCTAGGTACAAGTAGAAATATAAATCATATTTTTATCTCATTCTTAAGAGAAGTTACAGACAGATTTCAAGATGCCTTCTAAAGGTCAAAATGAGGACACTTCGATATTGACATTTTAAGAACACTTATTGTCAAAATTGACGGTCTTCAATTATTATACTTATAAAGGCATCCTTTAGGTACAAGTAGAGATATAAATCATATTTTTATCTCATTCTTAAGAGAAGTTACAGACAGATTTCAAGATGCCTTCTAAAGGTCAAAATGAGGACACTTCGATATTGACATTTTAAGAACACTTATTGTCAAAATTGACGGTTTTCAATTATTATACTTATAAAGGCATCCTCTAGGTACAAGTAGAAATATAAATCATATTTTTATCTCATTCTTAAGAGAAGTTACAGACAGATTTCAAGATGCCTTCTAAAGGTCAAAATGAGGACACTTCGATATTGACATTTTAAGAACACTTATTGTCAAAATTGACGGTTTTCAATTATTATACTTATAAAGGCAGCCTCTAGGTACAAGTAGAAATATAAATCATATTTTTATCTCATTCTTAAGAGAAGTTACAGACAGATTTCAAGATGCCTTCTAAAGGTCAAAATGAGGACACTTCGATATTGACATTTTAAGAACACTTATTGTCAAAATTGACGGTTTTCAATTGTTATACTTATAAAGGCATCCTCTAGGTACAAGTAGAGATATAAATCATATTTTTATCTCATTCTTAAGAGAAGTTACAGACAGATTTCAAGATGCCTTTTAAAGGTCAAAATTTTAGAAATATTTTTTTTTCTTGAAAACTATAAGAGATAAGTGTACATATGTTCGAATAGAATATGTTGCAATTTAAACGGGGAATTCTAAAAATTACTAATATATAGGGTGTTCTATTTAAAATAACAAATTTGGTGCTACTTCCGGTGGAACTGGAAGTGATATAAAGTTGAAAATATTTCACATGAGGAGAACTGATTCAACCGTATGACAAGGATTTTTTTTCAAATTTTTAGTGCAACGGCAACCCATAAACTTTTAACGAACGGTTTAGCGTAGACACCCTGTATCTCGTAAATTATTAAAAATTTCTCAATGGAATCTTGGGACGAAATATTCTTTACGCTAAAATACACAATTTTTGTGAACATGCCGAGGCCGGAAAATTGCGAAATAAACTTTAACACAAAAAAAAAATTGCTTGTGAAAGCTGAAATTTTGGAGTGAAATGTACTATTTGGCCAAAACGGCCAAAAGATGTATAATAATAATAATAATACTTTATTGGTGCTCATAACGGAAGTTTTACACAGGTCAGATAAGATACATTACATAATATTATAATTAATTTGCAGGACATCACAGCAAAATTACAATAGTAATACATATACAGTAAAATATTGTCGCGAAAAGATATAATATAAATAATAACATTTAAAACCTAAAACTTAAAAGCTAAAATTTAAAAATTAAAACTTAAAGGCTAAAATTTAAGAAACAATACTTAATATCTAAAATTCGAAATTCAAATCCTAAAATCTAGAACTTAAACTGTAAGATCAAAAATCCAAAACTAATAATTCAAAATTTAAAAATTACGAACCTAAACATAAAATTTAGGACCCAACGTTTGAAATTAAAAAAATAAAATAAAAATAAAAAATAAAATGGTTGTGTTAACCCACTCAGCTATAAAGTCTTAAAATTATAACGAACACATACATATTAAAATATAAAAAATTACATACAATAACTACACATTTAAAAAACATTTATAGTTGGATATCAGAAGGATCGATTGCAGGTTATTGCAATGTTCAGCAAAGTTACCTGTGTTGATTTAGATAACATTTTTGTTGATGACAGTTATGCTAAAGTATGCACGGTTTGTGAGTTAAATAGTACTTTTTCGGGTAAAACACCCCGAAAGAGCGAACATCTGGCCTCAACATTTATTTATTTATTATCCAACAGATTCACAAAATCTAATAACAGGATAATTTAAAAAAAATAAAATTATATAGATATAGGCGCAATACATGTATATATAGCAATGCATATATTTTGCAATACAATTATATTAACTTAAAAACTAAAATATATAACAAAAATTAAAAGAAGAAAAAAAAAAGATGAAAGCATGACGTAGCGTAGTGTATGTAGAGAGTTCCGATAACCACATCTAAGGTGACTTAAAAAAATTAAGTGTTACTCAACATGTAATATGATGTTAAATGAGCAGTGAGCATTGATAAATTAATATGAAATATATCAATATCATGAGGTAGCATGTTTACCGAGTTACACATAGACATGATGGGTGACACAAATAGAAAGACTGTTATTCCTTACTTCACTTTTTATTTTTATGTTAGTTTGTTATTGATAATGAGCACCTTGTGTCTCGAAATGTACATCTAACATAAAAATAAAAAGTGAAGTAAGGAATAACAGTCTTTCTATTTGTGATTAATCACTTCACGTAAACTCGAAACAATACAGTCATGATGGGTGAGTTGAAATAGTGTATTGTTTTTGCTCGATTATTATAAAATATGTTCTTATGTCTACTACCTGACCTAGGAACAGCAAAGTTTAGTCTAGATATGAGGTATGAATCATGCAACTGGTAATTAATTAATTTGTGAATAAAAATAATTTGAGACATACGTCTTCTATTTTGCAAAGATATTATGCCAAACTCTTTTTCAAGTTCAACTGAGCTGTAACCTTGAACAGGATATTGTCCATGTGTTCTAAAATAAAGGCATTTCAAGAATTTCCTTTCGACATTTTCAAGGTCCTTGATGTAAGTTTGGTAGCAAGGATTCCATACTACGCTACAGTATTCCAATTTACTTCTAATAAATGCATAGTAGAAGTTGATTAGCGGCTCTAAGGTTTTAAATTGTTTTGTGTTTCTTAAAAGAAATCCGAGCATGCTATTGCATGCTCACCACATTGCTAACCTGACCAAGTCGTCATATTTGACGACTTGGTCAGGTTAGCAATGTGGTGAGAAAAGTTCAATTTTTTGTCAAAAAACACACCCAGGTCGCGAAAACTAGAGACGCTTTCTAATGTAGTCCCGTTAATGCTATATTGAAAAATTAAAGTGTTTTGCTTCCTGGTAAATACCATTTACATTTGGATGCATTTAAGTGCAAGCCATTTTCGATGCTCCATTCATGAAGTCGTTGCAAGTCATTTTGCAGATTTACACAATCAGCTAAGCTACCAACTTTGCTAAATATCTTTAAGTCGTCGGCATAAAGTAGGCAGCTAGAGTTAAAACGTGTGACAATATCATCAATAAAAAGAACGAATAACAGTGGCCCAAGGTTAAAACCTTGCGGCACCCCACTGCTACAATCGAATGTATGTGATTTGACAGATCTATATTCAACATAACCCAACCTCCCATGCAGATAACTTTGCAATAATGATACAAGATTATTATCAAGGCCAAAATGTTCAAGTTTTTTCAGTAATAACTTATGATTCACTTTATCAAATGCTTTATAAAAATCTGTAAAAATTACGTCTATTTGAAAGCGTTCGTCTAAAGCACTTGACACAAAATCAGTAAAATGGCAGAGGTTTGTCGATGTTGACTTGCATTTCACAAAACCATGCTGTTTTGGGGTTATGTATTTACTGCAATGATGAAATATAGAATTGTATAACATTACTTCAAAGATTTTAGCAAAGTTGGATATCAAAGATATTGGTCTGTAGTTCTCGATATTATCTATCGCTTTCGATTTATGTACCGGTATAATTTTTGATAGTTTCTAAACTTTAGCTAATGTGTTGGTGGTTAATATAAGATTATATATATATATATATATATATATATATACAGTCTGTTTGATTTATTGTGACACAGCACATATGTCCGTTATTAGTACAGATAGAAAAAAAAGTTAAAGACAAAAGTTTTAGTATTTTTTATGATCTATTCAATCGTAATGTCAGAAAAACAGTTGAAAATCAAATAAACACGTGAAAGCTATTAGTTTCATTTTCTTTAATGGAACACCCTGTATATTTTGTTTATTTCAAATAGGCATTAATATTAGCCTTATAATGATACCACATAAGTACCCCTTTATTATAGAAATAACACGACAATTGCCAATAAATGAAATTTATCAGTTGACATGAATAACTATTTAAAGTGTCTGTTCAAAGTGGCGTCCGTTGTTTGCAATACATTCTTCACATCTCTTCATTAAATTTCGTCGTGCTTTTTGCAACATCCGTGGTGTTATTTTGGCCACATGCCATACGAATACGATTTTTCAGATCGTCTAGATTTTCTGGACGAGTAACATAAACTTTTTGCTTTATAAATCCCCAAATAAAAAAATCTAAAATAGACAGATCTGGCGATCTTGCTGGCCAGTTTATGGGGCCACCATTTGCAATCAATTTCAAACCAAACTTTCTTTCCAAAATATCTTTGACATTTCTTGCGTTATGGGGAGGAGCTCCATCTTGTTGGAACCACATATCTCGACGTATTTCTAGGGGGATATCATCTAAATAATCTTCAAATTCTATCGTAAGAAAGTTGGCATATCGCTCCGCATTCAACGTTCCTTGATAAAAAAATGGTCCTATTATGGTATCACCTATCACACCAAGCCACACATTAACTGCAAATCTGTGTTGGAATCTGCATTCTCGAATTTGACGTGGATTCTCAGTATCCCAGTAATGGTCGTTTTTTCGGTTGGAGATTCCGTTGTTGTTGAAATTTGATTCATCACTCCAAAGAATTAAATTTAATAAATGTTGATTGTTGCTAAGCCAATTACAGAATACTATCCTCCTGTCAGAATTACCATCTCTTAAACCTTGTATTAACTTAATTTTATATGGTCTCATTTTATGTTTTCTCAGAATAGAAAATATTTTATGCATACTTATTCCTAAGTCAGCCACTGCTTCGCGTATTGAATTACGTGGATGTGCTCTAAAATAGGCCAATATCAATACTTCATTATTATCTTCTCTTTCTTGTCTTCTCCTTCGTAATTTATTATTAAAACACCCATTTCTCCGTAAATTTTGTTCAAGTCTTGCTAAAGTGCAATAATGTGGTTGTCTTCTTTCTGGATACATGTTTCCATAAGTGATACTAGCTTCTCTAGAATTATCGTTGCATCTAACAAAGACCTTTAGCATATCCATTTTTTCATCATTAGAATAGTAATTATCACCCATCTCTAAAGATTTGAATCAACAACACGCAAGACGGGAAGTTACTACTCCACTTTGACATTAAAGCGTTAACAAATTGTTTTATGTCAATTGTCATCCATGGCAACTGATAAATTTCATTTATTTGCAATTGTCACGGTATTTGTATAATGAAGGGGTACTTATGTGATATCATTATAAAGCTAAGGTTATTACCTATTTGAAATAAACAAAATATACAGGGTGTTCCATTAAAGAAAATGAAGCTAATAGCTTTCACGTGTTTATTTGATTTTCAATTGTTTTTCTGACAATGCTACTGAATAGATCATGAAAAATACTAAAACTATTGTCTTTAACTTTTTTTTCTATCTGTACTAATAACGGACATATGTGCTGTGTCACAATAAATCAAACAGACTGTATATAATAAAGGTTCGATCAAGATGCCGCTAAAGTCGCGAATTATCATTGCTGGAATATTGCCCGGACCCATGGTTAAATTAGGTTTTGTTTTTTTTTATTACACACTGGTAATCTTTTGGGTCAAATGATTTAATTGATAGCATATCAGGCAAGAGGGAACTCTCGTAATTCGGCAAATCGTTTACATGTTTACAAAAGTTGTGTATTTTGTAAAAAAACATTTCGTCTGCAGATTGCATTGAAAAATTCCCAATAATTTACGAGATATAGCCGTGCAAAACCAAACCTCAAGCAAAAGACTTCACGATGACAAAAAAATCGAACTAAACTATCAAAACCCAAATTGGGTTTTGCTAGTTTGGGCGGGCACTTGTAGAAACTGAAGTCAGAATTTAGTTTACATTCGATGACCTCGAAAATGTTGCACTGTGTAATTTAATATTTTACTTCTTTTAAAATCCATCATCTTCAAACCCCAAGCAATCATCCTCAATTAGCTGGTGGTCTAGTTGTATAATTTATATAGGTTTTTAATTGAAATTTATATAATTTAATAATAAGATGAAAGTCACGAGAACAACAGCACACTATGTAATATTATTTTAAAATCCCCATTTAGCTGGTGGTCTAGTTGTATAATTTATATAGGTTTTTAATTGAAATTTATATAATTTAATAATAAGATGAAAGTCACGAGAACGACAGCACACTGTGTAATATTATTTAAAAAAAACAAGTGTGATTTTCACGAAAGGCCCGCGCAAATTGTTCAATAAGAGTCGATTTAGAAGACTACGCATTGATATTTTAGAATTTATTATATGTAATAATAAGATATTTTTTAATTTGCGTTGACCATTGGGTCAATTTAATTTAATCTAATTTAATATAATTTTATAAAATAAAAATTCAGTTTATTCGAATTGTTATTCAAATTAGACATTTTGAGTGGATATAAATAATTAAAATGCCTTTTGAAAGAGTGCATAGGTTGGTAAGGTTATATTTCCATGTTTGGACGGCCATTTGAGCATCTTCATAACTTTTATCAAGAAAAGCTTTCAATAAAAATAATTAAAATGATAACTTCAAAGTTCAAAGCGTTTACAGTGTATGCTTTTTAAATAAAGCACATTTTTGTAAATAATATTTAAATAATAAGTATATGAAACAATAACTCGATATATTTCTAAATACTCAGTCCAAAATAAATTAAAGAAAATTTTATATTGTTCAAGTTAGATTATACAGAGAGTTTTATGTAACACCGAACATTTTCATAACGAGAATTTTTCTTTAAAGTATCCATATGCATACGTTGCACATTTTCTGATGCTCGATTTATTAAAAGAATCCAATTTGAAGCTTTAAGCGAGTGTTTTCCACTCCCAGGCTAAGCATGAAGTAAAATTTCGAGTTTAGAAAAGCCTGAAAATTTGGTTTGGCCGCGTAGCGCGAAGCGCGGAGCGGCCAAACCAAATTTTCAGGCTTTTCTAAACTCGAAATTTTACTTCATGCGCCACCGGTACAAAACACTGACATATTATAAAGTTTAAAACACACCGCTAAACTTTACATTGAATCAGTGTTTTGTACCGGTGGCGCATGAAGTAAAATTTCGAGTTTAGAAAAGCCTGAAAATTTGGTTTGGCCGCTCCGCGCTTCGCGCTACGCGGCCAAACCAAATTTTCAGGCTTTTCTAAACTCGAAATTTTACTTCATGCTTAGCCTGGGAGTGGAAAACACGCGCTTAAAGCTTCAAATTGGATTCTTTTAATAAATCGAGCATCAGAAAACGTGGCCGCGTAGCGCGAAGCGCGGAGCGGCTAAACCAAATTCCCATCTTTTTATGATTCTTAAATTTTTCTGCAAATAATAATTAGAAAATGCATATATCTGATATTAACTTGAGTTATTAGAAATAGAGTTTACAAGAAGAGGGTTTGTTTGAAATATTTTATCTTTGAAATATTTATATGTTTCATGAGATGGGGTGTGTTGCTGTTAAGATATTTTTAATATATGCATATACTAGTTTGTGCTGATGCAAACATCTTTGAGGTATAAATAGGATTAGAAAGAGGATTGCGGATGAGGTGAAGCCCTTTAAGGAAACAGTTTGTGGTTTTCGTGGGTGCCATTTGTTAAAAGTCGTGTCAAAGAGGTGACCTATCCAATTGGGTTTTTGAAATATACTTGATCATAAGGAATAATATTAGGGGAACGTTATACTGCGTGTAACACCAATAAGGCTAGGATTTAAATCGAGATATCTTGTTGATTTAAATTAAGATGGTATCTTGTTGATTTAATTTAGCATTATTTCCGGTTAAATCGCAAGTTCTATAAACATTTTTAACTTATAATCGATTAGAATTTGGTTTTGATAATTAAAAGTCTATTTTTTTATCATTACTTAAAATATAAAAAAAGGTGTATACTTTTTTATATTTTAAAAAATAATTGAAGGGTTTATTGTAATAACATGATACGCCACACAAACAAAAAAAATCAGTTTTATTCTTGAATTCGATTAAGCAGTTATATAATAAGCAACAATATAATAAGCAACAATAGAAGAATTGTTGTCATCGTCCAACATCGTCCTAAAATGTAATAACTTAATTTTAGGTATGGTGACGACCATACCTAAAATCAAGTTATTACATTTTAGGGGTTTTGTATAAATATTACGTTAAAACACGATAAGCCACATCAAAATGGTAACAGATATTATACCACCGTTTTTGAGTTTGAGTTCAAGTGATGAAATGCATGGCACAATTGACGAGAGTGTTATTGATTAAGTCTTTGTGCTACCAAACGATGGTGACCTTCAGAAACAAATGATGTTTCATGGTAAGCAATGTTAAAAATATTGATTTTTTTTGGTAAAACATGATATTTGAGGTATATCATGTTTTACCAAAAAAATCAATATTTTTAACATTGCTTACCATGAAACATCATTTGTTTCTGAAGGCCACCATCGTTTGGTAAATATTCAACAGCAAAAAGCAAGAAAAGTATTAAACCTTGTGAGTTGGGTTCAGCATGCAGATGCACGAACAAATGCAGAGAAAACTCAGTAATACCATTGATTAACTAATCATGTTTAAATAAGAAGCTACTGAATTCTAAGTTGAAAACTACACAAATAACTATTTAACTATTTATTTTTATATCTTATAGTTATTGATAAAACGACGTATTATAAAATAATCGACAATTAAAAAACGCCCGCTAACTCGCAAACTAATTGAGCTAGCCATGATCTGTTAATGATATTTTTATTTTTTCAGAAAAAGAGGTCATGACGTGTATATCAGATTGTGTCTAACTATTCGGGCTACTTGTCCACTGAGCCCCTCAATTATTATTATTAAACACTTTCTCTTTTTTATTAAGGATCAGTGGCGACTCATGAGACGTTTTATTGGTGTACATAAATATACAGTGATTTTTTTTTCAATTATACACATCCCGATTCAACGTATGTATTTTAAGGCATTTATTGATTATTCAATGAGTTCAATTTAAAGTTTTGAACGAGTGTTTCTGCTCCTTGATTAAGCATGAATTTTGAGTTTAAAGAAACCTGAAAATTTGGTTTGGCCAAACCAAATTTTCAGGATTTTTTAAACTCTGTAGGATTATTCGGACGGGATGTACAGTAGATTGCAGCAACAAGTAGATATTTATTAACGGATAATATGTACAAACACTTAGAACTTTTTTCACAACAGATTAACGTCAAACCTTCCACGATCGGCGCGTCCGGATGGCCAGGGTATAACGCAGGCTGTCTACACTGTAGCGGGGCTTGAGAAGGCTTGAGACTGCAGTCAGTGCTCAAGAAGGTATTCTGCGACGTTTAGACTGTACTCAGTGCTAAAGGTTAGGCCAAGACTGTAATCAGTGCAAGACTGACATTGGTAGGTCCGGTCCCTGGTTATAAAGGATGCTTGGGCCATAAACTTGAGTGGCCGGGCGAAGACGCATTGTCAATCGGGTGGGGGTGCTGCTTGGGGTAGTACCGTGCGGGCGAGTCTCTTTGCGAGAGAGTAAGTATTCGAGAGCGTCTCTGCTGATGTCTCTGTCTACTCGACGTTACATCCTCCCCCTATGGTACAGCTGCGAAGAATGAGTGGCTGGATCATATCTGGCGTTTCTTTGGGCGTCCTCGTTTCCTCATGGGTCTGACTGGTTCAGGAAGTGATGAATCCAAGTTATCAGTCTGGTCTCCTTGACATGGCGTAAGGGTGGAGGCGTGGAATATCCCTAATTGATTGATCCGGCTGATTTGGTGCGGCTACCTCGAAGCTGGTTGGGCTGATGATGTTGATGACCACGTAGGGTCCATCTCTTCTTGGTGCAAGTTTTAAGGTATACTGCTTCTGGGCATTACTTAATGCGTGCGTCGCTACCCAGACTAAGTCGTTAAGCTGGTATAATGGACAGGGACGGCGGTGCTAGTCAGCGTACTTCTTCCTTGTTTCGGCTGTCTCGATTAAGGTTTCCTTCACTTCTTCAAGTGTCTTCAGCAATTTCTTCAGGTAAGGAGTCATCTCGACTACAAAATTCTCGTTCTCGACAACTTGTCATAAGTCTCGATTGCTATCATCTGGTTCACGTAGTTCTTGGCCAAAGGTTAAATAAGCCGGAGAATAACCGGTGCTAGATACTAAGGCGGTATTCATCGCAAATCGGATTAAGGGTAATTTCTCGGGCCAACTGGGATGATCGCGGTCTACCAGGATTCATAGTTGCGTTTTGAGATCTCGATTCCTTCCCTCGACAGGGTTGGCTTCTGGGTAGTAAGCTGGAGTAAATTGATGCCGGATTCCGAAAACGAAGGTGACGTGTTGTAGTACAGCACCAACGAATTGCGGTCCATTGTCGCTCACGATCTTCTTCGGGAACCCATATCGAAGAAAGACTTCGTCGATGAGTTTTCTTAGGCAACATTCGGCTGTGGCTTTCTTGAGAGCGAAGAGCTCTATCCATTTAGATGTCAGGTCTTCAAAAATCAGGATCGTCGTCTCCCCTTCTTGGGAAGTCGGCAGAGGTCCAAATAAGTCAAACGCGATGGTTTCGAATCGCTGATTTGGAGGCGTTGTCTGTAATAATCCTGCTGGTTTGCTGTTGGAGGGTTTATAACGTTGGCATGGGATACACTTCTTGATGTGTGCGACAACATCCTTCCTCATCCCCTGCCAATAATATCGACTCTTTATCTTGTGAATCGCTGATTTGGAGGCGTTGTCTGTAATAATCCTGCTGGTTTGCTGTTGGAGGGTTTATAACGTTGGCATGGGATATACTTCTTGATGTGTGCGACAACATCCTTCTTCATCCCCTGCCAATAATATCGACTCTTTATCTTGTGAAGAGTCCACACCGGTGTGATCTGCTTCGGGTACGTCATGGAACGTGAGCTTCTTCAGATTCACCTTCGGGGTCGTATCGGTGGAGAACTCCTCTGAACATAACATATCCTCTGTTGCTCCAGTAGTGGGTGTTCTCATTTCCGTCTGGATCTTCCAGGCTCTGGATGATAGCTTGCAGATTCTCGTCAGTTTCTTGTGTCTTCCGTTCGATTTCTTCCTGAGGGGTGTTCATTTGAACGTCGACGTAAGAGATTATCGGCTGGACCTCTTCTTCTCCAGGTCGGGATAATGCGTCAGCCATGTGATTAAATCTCCCAGGTATGTAGTCGATGGTGAGATTGTACGGCTGGAGTAGGAGTGCCCATCGTGCGAGGCGACCGGTTGGTGATTTCAGGCTCATAAGCCATTTGAGGGCTTGATGATCGGTGCTGATCGTGATTGGACATCCTTCGATATATCCTCTGAACTTTGTGATACCCCAAACAATGGCTAGGGCTTGGAATAATTCCTTTCGGACTTCGTCAGAAGTCGGCTAGCGTTTTCGACAGGGTGTTCCTCCTCCTTCTCCCCCTGGACGAGAACGGCTCCTATAGCATATTCGCTAGCGTCAGTGCGTATTGTGAACGGACGTTTACTGTCGGCTGGCTGAAGGACTGGTGCTTCGCAAAGGAGCTTCTTCAATCTGGCGAAGGCATTTTCTTCTTCTTCGGTCCATTTCCATGTGGATTTTTTCTTCGTGAGATCGGTGAGGGGTCGCGCCACTGTTGCGAAGTTTTGCATGAAAGAGCATGCTTGAATGAATGGCAGAACCTCCTTCTTGTTTCGAGGGGGCTGTCTCTCTCGTAATGCTTGCGTCTTCGCCGGGTCGGTGGGGTGATAAGATGTCTCAGGTAACAACCTTCTGTGCAGCAAAATTTCGTTTTTCCCTTGTTTATTTTCAGACGATAAGCACGGAGTTTAGTCATCATTAGTCACAATAAGATCGTCTAGGTAGACTAATAATTGAACGTCGGGCATTTCTCGAACGAAGCGGTCCATGAGTCGTTGGAATGTGGCTGGGGCATTTCGTAGTCCGAACGGCATTCGTTTGAAGGAAAATGATTCCATCGGTGTCACGAATCCGGTTTTCGGTTGATCATCTAGGGCGACGGGGATTTGCCAGTATCCACTTCTCAGATCGATGGTGGAAATCCATGACGGGATGGTGATCGCGTGGAGTAGGTCGTCAATGCGCGGCAACGGGTAGGCGTCGGCGATGGTAACGGCATTGAGTTTTCTGTAGTCAATGCAAAGGTGAATACCTCCATCTTTTTTCGGTACCAGGACAACGGGTGCGGCCCAGGGTGAACTGGTTTCTTGAATGATATTGCTCTCCAATAGACTGTTCAATTCGTCTCTAAGTAGTTGTTTACGAGGCTCTGTTAGACGGTACAGTGGTGATGCAATCGGGCGGCTACTTCCTGTATTTATTGCGTGTTCTGTCATTGGGGTCGCTTCAGTTAGCGGACCGAACAGGTCGTTGAATTCGGTTAGCAGTGCATGAATCTCGGGCTTCTGCGGGGTGTCGATCTCTTACCGTGCGGGCGAGTCTCTTTGCGAGAGAGAAAGTATTCGAGAGCGTCTCTGCTGATGTCTCTGTCTACTCGACGTTACAACTCGAAATTTTACCTTATGCGCCACTCGTATTAAACACTGAAATATTGGGAGATCGAAAATATACTGCTAAATCAGTATTTTTAAAATACTGCTACAGGAGGATTAAAATATACTGCTAAACAATAATATTTTGAACATCACTTGAAGTCAGTGTTTTATACCCGTGGCGCATAAAGTAAAATTTCGAGTTTAGATAGCTTTTCTAAACTCGAAATTTTACTTTATGCGCCACGGGTACTAAACTAAATGTTTAGGCTTTACTAAACTCGAAATTTTACTTCATGCTTAATCAATAAGTGAAAACCCTCGTTCTTAACTTGAAATTGAACACTTGAAAAAAAAAAAACAATGAATGCCTAAAAGTTTACAGCGCATTCATAGGAATGTTAATTTTAAAATCGAATAATAATATTTATTTATTTATTTATTTATTCTCTCACGGGAAACCCCTTTTACAAAGAATATGTACAAAATAATAACAATAATATTTAAAAATTGATAAAACGTAATAACAAACATAAACAAATATTTAATACACCCGAAATGACTCCATTTAAATCAAAATTAGCTACGTTGTATGTATTAGCTAACTATGATGAACACTGCAAAGATATCTATAGAAAAGAAAAATCAGAATATTAATCCTGTTAAGGATTAATTTCTGTTTAAATTTTGTACTTATGTAAATAAAGCAGATATTAAGAAGCGTGAGCTAATTCAAATAGTTTGGAATTTGAAATATTCATAATTATTATTACAATAATACAGGGTTAGCCAAAAAGAAGGAACAGATTTCAAACATTTATTTCATCCAAACTACAAATGGTAGAACCATAATTCCAACGTTCCTGGACGGACAAAAGTTTAAAATTTGAACAGTACAGGCAGAAGTTCTAACCACGGCCTCAGTGGCGCTGTTGCTTGTCATGTCGATTGTCCACACCTCATTCCTTCTGATTTTTATCTGTGGGGTTACGTAAAAGACCGTGTTTGTATCCCCTCTATGCCTAACACTCTTAAAAATCTGCAACATCGAATTGTTGAAGCTGTGAATTCTTAATTCGATAACTAGATACTAAAATTGAATTTGTGTTCAGTATTCCGGCACCAGATACCTACAGACGCGTTTCGGACTTCAAGGTCCTCTTCAGTGTGGTCCCGACCCAGTGCTGAGAAATACTGAACATTTCTGACTATTTCAAGCCAATATGTGAAAACTATTAATGGATTTCGATAGCTAATGCCATCTAATGCTTCATAGTGGCATCGTCAGTGACACGAATGCACAAAGTGCATATACAGGTCACTGTTTCGTCCACGAACGAGCAGAACTCTGTTTGTAAAACCAGAAAACAAACATCAAAATTGAATTTGTGTTTAGTATTCCGACACCAGATACCCACAGACGCGTTTCGCACTTCAAGGTCCTCTTCAGTGTGGTCCCGACCCAGTGCTGAGGAATACTGAACATTTCTTACTATTTCAAGCCAATATGTGAAAACTATTAATGTATATCGATAGCTAACGCCATCTAATGCTTCATAGTGGCATTGTCAGTGACACGAATGCACAAAGTGCATATACAGGTCACTGTTTCGTCCACGAACGAGCAGAACTCTGTTTGTGAAACCAGAAAACAAATATCAAAATTGAATTTGTGTTCAGTATTCCGGCACCAGGTACCCACAGACGCGTTTCGGACTTCAAGGTCCTCTTCAGTGTGGTCCCGATCCAGTGCTGAGGAATAATGAACATTTCTTACTATTTCAAGCCAATATGTGAAAACTATTAATGGATTTCGATAGCTAACGCCATCTAATGCTTCATAGTGGCATCGTCAGTGACACGAATGCACAAAGTGCATATACAGGTCACTGTTTCGTCCACGAACGAGCAGAATTCTGTTTGTGAAACCAGAAAACAAATATCAAAATTGAATTTGAATTTGTGACGATGCCACTATGAAGCATTAGATGGCGTTAGCTATCGAAATCCATTAATAACTAGATACTAGCTGACCAGAAATGATCCACCGTTTTGATATTTGTCCTGTAACACATGGTGCTCATATTGAAAAGTATAAAAAATTGAGAGAATTTGACCTAAACGTTACATATACTTTAATAGAGCGTTGTAACAAATCAAATTTAATAAGATTTTAAATATTTCATTGTATAATTCAATATCCGGAGGTGTATTTGCACGGGAAGTAGTTGTTTCAATGGATATTTATCGTCTTAAATTGTGTTATTAATTAAGACACTGTTTGCATTTTCACGAATAGTTTTTTCGTAATTTTATATATTATGTTTAAAGTGTGCAAACTATAAGAAGCGTAAGCTTATTTTCTCGAATTCAAATAGTTTTGAATTTGAATTTATCTTATAAAAAATTGAACTTTTCTCTCTCCGGGAACGTTAGAATTGTGTTTCTATCTTTTGTAGTTTCAAAGGAATAAAAGTTTGAAATCTGTATCTTCATTTTAAATAACCCTGTTTAGTCCCAGAATATGTTTTTATGTTTAACGTATCAAATGAAAAAATATAGAATAATTTATTTTGTCTTGTGACGAAAAGTGAACATCAGAATTCAAATTGTAAATGAACATTACTTAATCTTATTTCTTTTTACAACTACGTGTAAGGCCTAAGACATTAGTTTTAATCCAAGTTCTTTCACTTCTAATTTGTTGCTATCTCTCCTTTCATTTTAAATTGTATTGTTAGTTGGTTTGAAGAGAATTTGACCTAAACGTTACATATACTTTAATAGAGCGTTGTAACAAATCAAATTAAATAAGATTTTAAATATTTCATTGTATAATTCAATATCCGGAGGTGTATTTGCACGGGAAGTAGTTGTTTCAATGGATATTTATCGTCTTAAATTGTCTTATTAATTAAGACACTGTTTGCATTTTCACGAATAGTTTTTTCGTAATTTTATATATTGTGTAAAATGTATGTTTTAAAATAATTTCAAACACACCCACTGTCTTGATAAAATATATATATTTTTTTAAACTTATCTTAACCAAATATTAATGTTTAAGAAAACAAATGAATGCAATCGGTATGAAAAGAGGTTATTCAAATTTTTAAGCTGCAATAATACTAAAATGGCAATACACCAGAAAATTATAAAACATCACGATCATTTTTTTACGAACCCGTTTCTTTTGGAAATTATCATTATTATGCATGTCGTTTGTAGATGATAAATTTCTAGTGAACCAATATGTTATTGTTCATGAAATAAACACACAGATCATCGACATTTTATTGTAGTCTTAAAAAAACAACTTATACATTTAGTTTTTATAAAACTCATATGTAGTGTAGTCAATCAATAGAATCAATTTTAATCTCACCATGCATTATTAGTTTATCATTTCATTTCTAATTTAAAATTGGTTCTATTATTCACACACATTGTTATTGTTATTTGCTATATTAAGTATTATTATATTTAAATCAATCGAAACATGTTATCTCTGCGAATCATGTATTTTTTTGTTTGTTGAGGAAACCACGATTGGCACTTGATTGCAATCGTGGGTTCTTTTACCTTGATAGATTTTTAGAGGCATGTCATGCACGAAACTATGCACATTTTGGTTTATTGGGGTTTAAATCAATCGGTTGTACATGCGTAATTTTCTTGGACTAATTGCAAACTTGGGCATGCTGGTTACCTTAGGTTTGTTGTGGGAATATGTTTTTGTATGGTTTGTTTTCTTTTTTTTATTAATTTCAAAATCACATTATAAGTAGGCTGTATAGAATTGAAATGTATTGATGATATCTTTTTAAATCTATTAAACTATAGCTACAATTAGCGATTTTAAATTTACCGCCTTTTCAATCAACAGTAATTCGGGAAATTTGTTTATTAAAACCGGTCTAACGAGAAGTTACCGGTAAAGTACAATATCCTAAATGTTATTGCGAAGTAATAATAATAATAAGTTACTTTGCAAATCTAACAAACAGAATACGAAATATTAAAACAAAGTGAACAAAGTAAGTGAGACAAATAATGAATATTTAATTGATGAGGCGGATACACGATGAGAGTTGAAACGCTTGAATTTTGGGCTTTTTTGGCGCCCAACGTGGGGCCAGGCTAACGCTGTGACCCCTAGGTTGGGCGCCATAAATCGCGATCGTCCAAATTTAAAACTTCCCACTGAATCAGCGTTTCGTACGCGTGGCGCATGAAGTAAAATTTCGAGTTTAGAAAAGCCCCGTGAAAATTTGTCTCGGGTCGCTGCGCGACCCTCGACAAATTTTCTACGCGGGGCTTTTCTAAACTCGAAATTTTACTTCATGCTTAATCTGGGAGTGGACAACACTCGTTTAAAAAGAGTTGAAACGCTTGGATTTTAGGCTTTTTTGGCGCCCAACGTGGGGCCAGGCTAACGCCGTGTGGTGAAACATGTTGCAGTGTTCAACAATTAAAGTGATACCCTCCCAACTGCGTTGATTTATTTCAAATACAAATAATGAATGTATTTTGAACGTTTTTAATATCAGTTTTGGCGGTACTTACAATACAATCAAATCTTAAACTGTTAATTTCGACAAACTCATAAATTTAAGCGCAATATTTGACGGATGTTTCGATTGTTTCTTAATATTCATTATTTTGCAACTGTTCTTAATTTTGCATATTTATTGTCTTAAAACCAAGTGAAAATAAAAGTTACTAATTATTGTGGAAGGGGTGTTTCCACTCCCGCACTAAGCATGAAGTAAAATTTCGAGTTTAGAAAAGCCCCGCGTAGAAAATTCGTCGAGGGTCGCGCAGCGACCCGAGACAAATTTTCACGGGGCTTTTCTAAACTCGAAATTTTACTTCATGCGCCACGCGTACGAAACGCTGATTTAGTGGGAAGTATTAAATTTGGACGATCGCGATTTATGGCGCCCAACCTAGGGGTCACAGCGTTAGCCTGGCCCCACGTTGGGCGCCAAAAAAACCTAAAATTAAAGCGTTTCAACTCTTTTTAAACGAGTGTTGTCCACTCCCAGATTAAGCATGAAGTAAAATTTCGAGTTTAGAAAAGCCCCGCGTTGAAAATTTGTCGAGGGTCGCAAAGCGACCCTCGACAAATTTTCACGGGGCTTTTCTAAACTCGAAATTTTACTTCATGCGCCACGCGTACGAAACGCTGATTCAGTGGGAACTTTTAAATTTGGACGATCGCGATTTATGGCGCCCAACCTAGGGGTCACGGCGTTAGCCTGGCTCCACGTTGGGCGCCAAAAAAGCCTAAAATTCAAGCGTTTCAACTCTTTTTAAACGAGTGTTGTCCACTCCCAGATTAAGCATGAAGCAAAATTTCGAGTTTAGAAAAGCCCCGCGTGGAAAATTTGTCGAGGGTCGCGCAGCGACCCGAGACAAATTTTCACGGGGCTTTTCTAAACTCGAAATTTTACTTCATGCGCCACGCGTACGAAACGCTGATTCAGTGGGAAGTTTTAAATTTGGACGATCGCGATTTATGGCGCCCAACCTAGGGGTCACAGCGTTAGCCTGGCCCCACGTTGGGCGCCAAATCAACCTACAATTCAAGCGTTTCAACTCTTTTTAAACGAGTGTTGTCCACTCCCAGATTAAGCATGAAGTAAAATTTGGAGTTTAGAAAAGCCCCGCGTAGAAAATTTGTCGAGGGTCGCGCAGCGACCCGAGACAAATTTTCACGGGGCTTTTCTAAACTCCAAATTTTACTTCATGCGCCACGCGTATAAACCACTGATTTGAAGTGAAGATCAAAAGCACATACAAGAATTATTATAAGCAACCCAATATACACTAACAGTATTGGATTGCCTATAATTAATGTTTTAAACAATTAGTTCAAAAGTGTATTTATAAATTAATAAGTACGATATTATTATCAATAATTTTCAATTGATCTATACAATAATTTTAACATCAAAAAAATTTTAACTTATTGCTTGAGATGTGTATTAAAGAAACGTGGATTTTTTTACGTTTTCAAACAAACAAACAAAAAAAAACAACTTTCTTTTATACATAGTAGCATGCAAAATTAGGCAAACTAGCACCGTTTACAATTATTATTTTCCTTTTCGAGTTAATTTTTAAACCACAACAAACTGACATCTTCGCGACCTTAGATCTATTTATTTGACTTAGCAAAAATTACAACAGGAATCCCTTAAATAGTTACTCTGTATCCTCTTTAGATTCACCTACAGAAATAAAAATTTGGCTCTTTTTCATTCTAGCAATAAAAAAGTTGCCAAATTTTCCTTCCTATAGGAACTTGAATTAACGTAGTTTAACAAACAAAAAAAAAAAAAACAAAAAAAAGGCGCGAAATGAAAGGCATGGCTATAGTTTGAAAACGCTTTAACGAAACATCCAACATTGATTTTCTATCCACAGTCCACCTCACAGGAGCCAAAAATGCAAACATTCGAAAGATTGGCCACAATGTTATTTACATCATTGTACACACCTGGGTTTTTGCAGCGACACAGTGCTTTATGCGAGAGGTTAGGTTAGTTTGGCCAGGGCGTATCGCAATATGTCGCATCGTAAGAATCCAGGATTTAAAAACGAAAAATTATTAGATATATAAAATGCATAAAAGATATGAGATTTATAAAGTTTAACGATACAAAAATTGTAAATATTTATTATTGTTCTTTAACACTGTAGTCATATCACGATGTACAATAAAAATTTATTACATTTGTTTGTATATTTCATTGCCCAATGTGGAGATTAATAAAAACATGTTTTTTGTATAATATAAATTGTGTGTTGTTTTTCTACTTATTTTCCAATCTTTAGTCCTATTGATGTTTCCTTAAAATAAATTACTCCTAATATTTGTTTACCTACTTGAGTTTGTATTTGTCTATCATTAATATATTTTTTTTTTCTCTATTAATTTTCATTTATTGACTTAAATAATTATTTAACAAATTAACATATTTTCTTACAGAAAATTATTCAATTAATTATAGTAAATTGATATTAAAACACTTAACTTTGTTTTACCACTTTAATTAACTTTTTACAGTGACTATAGTTTCGACTACAAGCTAGTCATTATCAAACTGAGTACCTA
This sequence comes from Philonthus cognatus, assembly GCA_932526585.2. NCBI lineage: Eukaryota > Metazoa > Arthropoda > Insecta > Coleoptera > Staphylinidae > Philonthus > Philonthus cognatus. Next base: position 62,572,919 of record OW052248.1, on the reverse strand, counting down.
AAATACATTGTACATTGTTTTTATATTACAGCATCAAAGAGGGGAGTATACATTATGTCGGTCTGGTCGTTGATGAGGGGAATTTCCAGATTAGCTTTCAACTTGTAAATTTCCAGCGCTTCCAGTAAATCCATTTTTCGGCCTTTGTTCGACAAATGGATTACGGAAAGCATGCTGTCTTCTGTGCAGGTGTGGTTGTTTTAATATTATTTTATAAAGATGTACCACAAAGTGAACGCCAACCAAATCAAAGATATAGTAAATTGATTCATTGTGATGAAAAAAATTGATATATAAAGTTCCACCAAGTCTAAGACTTATCTGTGGCATTCGCCTATTACTTCGATAGTGTTATGTTGTTAGGACGAGTTCAACCATGTCTTGATTTTCATTTTAAATTTGTTTGTGTTTTGTTCATCCAGTATGGGTTTCGGTATTCTGTTGAATAAGTGTCTTAGGTATATTTCTTTCCGTCTCAGTCCGTACTTGTTGTTATGTCTTTCCACTAAGTAATGTCCCGCTGTCTGCTGTCTTGTTTTTTTGATTATGTTCTATATTTTGCAGTTTTGTCTGTCCATGAAATTATTTAGAATATTTCTCCACTGAGTCAATTTGTCCACCGTCATTATGTTTCCGTTTCTGTATACGTTAAAGTGTGTGTCTTGCGTTTGTTTGTTGTAATACAAATGCTTTGTGACTGTGTTTTGTGTTCTCTGTAGGTCATCTATTAGATATTTAGATGCATGTCCATATATACTTATTCCATAATTTAGAACGGCTTCTGGAAGTGCATGGTATATTTTCAGCATTACGTCGTCAGGTAGAAATTGCTTTAAGTAGTAAAATCTGTGTCCTAAATGTCGTAGTTTGTCTCGTATGTGTTTTATGTGTACTTTGAATGTCATGTTGTTGTCCAACCATAGTCCTAGGTATTTGTATTTGTCTACAGTGTCTATTTTGTCGCTGCAAGAGCAGATCTTGTTTCCTGAGTTGTCATGTATACAGTCAAGTGAGTGGAATGTCAGTCTTGGCATAAAGTCTACTTTTGTTTTTGGTGTCGTGATGTGTAATAGTTTGGTCTTATTTTGATTTAGAGTCAAGTCCTTGTCATGTGCCCACCTCTGGAATCGTTTGAAGTCCTGCTGCAAGTTCTTCAGTGCTTGTTTTGCATCTTTGTGAATTGATACAATGGTCATGTCGTCAGCGAATATAAAGTACTCGGTCTTATGACGACATTATTATTTAATAATAATAATAATAATAATAATAATCGTTTATTTCTCAGCAGAATAAATTCAATAAATAAATTCAAAAATCCTGGATGGAAGCAGAATTATTTGTTGTAACGGATCCGAAGAGAGTGAGGTTATAGTTAATAATCTTCGTCGGGAAAATGAAGCTTTAAAATCGCAAGTAAAGCTTTTAAATAAATTAATTCAAGAAATGGACGACAAAAACAATGTCCAAAAAGAAAATATTGATCTTTTAAAATATAAATTAAATAATATTACTGCGAATACTATAATCACAAATCAAAATAATAGCGACATCTCTCCAGTCAACGCAGAAATAACACAAAATATCCGTGAAACTCGATCGAAATCTTCTAACAAAAGAACTAAATCAACGAGTGTCATTGAAATTGAGCGCGATTCCAATATTGAACCAGATAAAGAATGTATCAAAAAAACCAAAACATCAACAGCTGGAAATAATTCACAATCGCTGCGCAAAGAACCCGAAAAAACAATGGAAACATGGAAAACAGTAAATAGAAGAAGAAAGAAAAAATCAACAACCATTATCGGGACAGGAACATTATCATCAAATATCAATGCGGAGCCCAAGAGGACTTGGTTATTTATAAAACGATTAAATGTAAATGTGTCCCTTGAAAATATGAAAGAACATATTAAAAATATTATAAACTGTAGCGATTTTCTGTGCGAAAAAATTATAATTAATAATAATAAACCGGCATTTAAAATTGCAGCGGACTTTAAATTTCACGCAGCGCTCACTGACCCCAAACACTGGCCGCTGGGGGTAAGTGTTAGTCGTTTCATTTTTAATAATAAAAATAAAAGTGGCAGCAGTGAAAATATTTTTTAGTACAGCCGGGCAGCACGAAAAAATGTCTTGATCGGTTCTATCTAAACCTATATTTTTTAAACATACAAAGTATGCGCAATAAAACTAATGAATTAGACGCTTTTTTAATTAATAATAAAATAAAATTTGACATCATATGCCTAAGTGAACACTGGCTTAAACCTAATGAAGAAGCTGGGCTTCATATCGGAAATTATAAAAGCGTATCATGTTATACGCGTCACAAATATCAGCATGGTGGTGTAATGCAAGTTTCTCAGAACCAAATAAATGTAAGTAATTTTAATAAAATAAATGATTATTCTATTGAAAAACATTGTGAACTATCATGTACCTTTTTAAATGAAATTAAATTATTAATTATATGTGTATACCGATCTCCGGACGGTGATTTTAATATATTTTTAAATAGAATAAATAGTATGTTTAATGATAACCACGCACATTTCAATTACATAATATTTGGTGGGGATTTTAATGTCTCTTTTAATTCAAACGATAATAAAGCGAAGCAATTATGCGATTTACTTGCTACATATGGGTTAAAAATTCATGTTGATTTTAATACAAGGGGCAATAACTGTATAGACAATGTTTTCTCAAATATTAACCCTTCTGATGTGTCAACAAAGGAGTGTAATTCTGGACTATCAGATCACATTGGCATTCACTTTAGGGCAGAGATTGACAAAACCAAAAAAAATATTAAAAATACTAACATATGTAGATTTATAACTAAAAAAGGCACAAATAAATTCTATTCGCTTCTTGAATATACTGATTGGAATTTTATCAATGAGAATTATCTTACTGTAGATGAAAAATTTAATAAATTTATTGATATTCTCAAAAATTATTTTACAAATAGCTTTCCCCTGAAAAAAGTTAAAACTAAACTAAATGAAATAAAATGGTTCAATCACGAACTACGTCAAATGCGCGAAACACTTCATCTTCTTCGAGAAGCGTACATGAAAAATCAAAATCTTAAACAACATTACTATTGCTATCGAAAAAAATACCATGATTCTCTAAAAGAAGCAAAAATTAATGCCAATGTATCTTACATTCAGAACTCAGAAAACAGCACCCGTTCGATTTGGAATGTAATTAATAAAAATCGTGATAAGGCGCAGACAGATGTTGCCTGTACTTTGGAACCTAATGAGCTTAACTTGTTTTTCGCAAATATAGCAAGTGACCTAATAAATAAACTTCCCTCTAATGTAGCTGATCCCCTAGATCTGTTAGTTCAGCAAACACAAACAACCACCGCAAAGTACCTGAACATAAGTGAAGTAACATTCATCCAAATTAGAGATATTGTTAAAAGTTTAAAGAACTCAAAAAGTAGAGATATATATGGTTTCACAACTCCTCTAGTCAAACAAGTAATAGATGTCATAGTTATACCACTAACGAAATTAATTAATCTTTGTAGTATATGGTATATTCCCAACAGCATTAAAAAACGCAAAGGTAATCCCCATTTTCAAGAAAGGAGACAGATCAGATAAAAATAACTACAGACCAATATCAATACTACCAATAATATCAAAGATCTTTGAAAAGGCAATCGCTAATCAAATAACCGATTTTCTGGAAACGGAAAACGTGTTAAACATGCAGCAGTTCGGCTTTCGAGTGGGGCGATCAACAACAGATGCAGTCAATGCTTTTGTCCAAACAATAGTTGAATGTTTTAATCAAGGCATGCATACAGCCGCTTCCTTTATGGATTTAAGTAAAGCATTTGACTGTGTTTGTCATGAAACTCTCATTCAAAAAATGTTCTTCTATAATTTTCATCCATCAACCTGCAAACTCTTAAATTCATACCTACAGGATAGAAAGCAGTTAGTTATGATAAACAACAATGTATCATCAGAAATTACATTAAAATATGGTGTGCCACAAGGATCAATCCTCGGCCCCATACTATTTTTAACTTACATTAATGATTTACCTTTAGTAGCTAGAGATTCCTCGATCTTTCTCTATGCTGATGATACATTAGTAACAAATAGCGACAATAATATAAATGAGTGTCTAAATGATATTGCACTAACAAAAAAACGGGTTAATGATTGGTCTGTAAATAACAAATTAACTATGAACGAAGAAAAAACTATTGATCAAGTCTTTTCATTACGATCTGTAGAACTTGACACAGAAGCTCCTGTTAAATTTCTTGGAATATATCTTGATAGCAAGCTAACATGGCATTCACACGGGAATGAAATGGCTTCTCGATTATGTAAAAACATTTACTTATTGAGAAACTTAGCGCACAGCCTACCAAGAAAATTTTTACGAACCATATATTTCTCTCTAATTGAAAGTCATCTCTCATACGGAATTGTTACTTGGGGCCACTCTACTATATTGCATCGGCTATTTGGGTTACAAAGAAAGGCAATTAGAATACTATCTGGTTTAGGATATTCTGATGATTGCAAATATGAATTTATTAAACTAGAAATATTAACATTACCAGCTATATACATCCTTAATTGCTTATTACATATTAAAAAAAACATTAAATGTTATCAATCACATGAAGAGATACATATATATAATACTAGAAACAAGGGTGACATCTGTCTGCAGCCACAACGGTTATCAAAATGTCAGAACGGTGTTAGCTACTATGGACCAAAAATATACAATAAAATCCCTGAACCGATAAAAAAACTGAACATTAGACAATTTAAAAAGGAAATAAAAAACTATTTAATTAAAAAAGCGTTTTACACGATAGAAGACCTCATGTCTGACAACTACAAAATATTGTAAACACATTATTTATTTCTTATACTATATATACGTCTTTTTACTCTACTCACAATTTTTAGTTTATATGTATGTCTTTTGACATTTTTAAATTGTATGTTTGTCATTTAACAATTTTAAATATGTGTATGTCATTTGACATTTTTAAGTTATATGTTTGTCATTTGGCAATTTTAAATATATGTATGTCTTTTGACATTCAGTACTTATTTGTTAATAACTGTCCAGTCTGATTACATACATTATTACTTTGTTTATTTACACTTAGCTTTAGTTGTTTCGTCCTTAGATTTAAGCTACTTTTATATTTTATTTGCGTTTCTTGACTTGTGTAAGCAATTATTGTAATGACACAAATTACTAATAAATAAATAAATAAATAAAAAATAAATAAATAAATATTTACAGAGAAAAATACAGTTTTTTTTTTAAATATACTAACTAAAAATAAACATTAATACTAAAAATAAACATTAATACAAAATGGTAGAAATAAAGTAGAGTAGTGGATAAATTATATGGCATATTTGATAACAAAAAACAAAAGAAAAGACTTATATTAACGGTGACAATGAGGTTCTGATATCAAAGGATATCCATGTCTGGAACATTGTTACAGTGTCGTACCATGCAGTTTAAGGGAGAATTAAAATAATTACACTTAAATTTATCAGTTCAGGCGAACTCTAATATAATGCAACATTATTTTTTATAAAAATCCATGGAGATTAATAAAAATAATGTTTTTTTGTATAATATAAATTGTGCTACTTATTTTCGGATAATGTCTCAAACTGTATGTACCGGAAAATGCTTAGGGACTGACCCACCCATTCTTACCATGTACCACATTTTTCTATAAACTTTATTGACCCACCCATTCTTGTACCACATTTTTTCTATAAACTTCATTTATCTAACTTACCATCTGCACCGATACTCCCTTTCTTTTCAGGCACTCTACTAACAATCTTATATTCACCGAACCATACGCTGCTTTCAGATCTACAAATAACGCATACACTCGTCCTTTCTTTCTTAGTTCCCTTTCAATCATCCAGTTCAGCGTAGCTATTTACGCTGATGGATACCCTCTACTGTTTCGATTGTTCTTTAATATTCATTATTTTGCAACTGTACTTAATTTCGCATATTTATTGTCTAAAAAACAAGTGAAAATAAAAGTTACTAATTATTGTGGAAGGGGTGTTTCCACTCCCAGACTAAGCATGAAGTAAAATTTCGAGTTTAGAAAAGCCCCGCGTAGAAAATTTGTCGAGGGTCGCGCAGCGACCCGAGACAAATTTTCGCGGGGCTTTTCTAAACTCGAAATTTTACTTCATGCGCCACGCGTATAAACCACTGATTTGAAGTAAAGATCAAAAGCCCATACAAGAATTATTATAATCAACCCAATATACACTAACAGTATTGGATTGTCTACAAGATTGTGATGACAATGGTGAAGGATAGACTATATTCATTATTTTGCAACTGTTCTTAATTTCGCACATTTATTGTCTAAAAAACAAGTGAAAATAAAAGTTACTAATTATTGTGGAAGGGGTGTTTCCACTCCCAGACTAAGCATGAAGTAAAATTTCGAGTTTAGAAAAGCCCCGCGTAGAAAATTTGTCGAGGGTCGCGCAGCGACCCGAGACAAATTTTCACGGGGCTTTTCTAAACTCGAAATTTTACTTCATGCGCCACGCGTATAAACCACTGATTTGAAGTAACGATCAAAAGCCCATACAAGAATTATTATAATCAACCCAATATACACTAACAGTATTGGATTGTCTACAAGATTGTGATGACAATGGTGAAGGATAGACTGAAGGCAGAAACAGTTGGCTGCCAAAAGTACAAGCCGGATTTAGAAAGCAAAGGTCAACTGTTCATTAATTAACTGTTGACCTTCGTTTTCTAAATCCTGCTTGTACTTTCGGTAGCCAACCCTTTTCATCTATTTCTCCCTTCAGTCTATCCTTCACCATTGTTATTACAATCTTGTAAAGGGTATCAATCAGCGTAATGCCTCTATAGTTTTTGGTCTCCCATGTATTTCCTCCCTTATAAATAGCCACGATTATTCCTTCTATTCAATCATTTGGAAAATGTGTCTCACCTCTCCATATGTTATTTATTATTTATAATTTAATCTAAAAAGGATATTCCGTTAATAAATCAAATGAAATACAACCTTATTACAAAAAAATGGCAAATACATCATACAGACGACATAACGTTGACTCACTTAATAAATTCATCAATAATTCTAAAGACAAATCTGATAAAACTACGAACTCTGGCGTGTATTTGCTAGAGTGTGGAGATTGCCCTAAGGTATACGTTGGACAAACTGGACGTAGCTTCCCAGATCGCATTTCAGAACATCAAAAATGCTTTCAATTTAAGAAAACCTCTTCAACCTACGCCAATCATTTAATCGAATACCAACATAACTTTAACCCTAAATTAAAAATTTTGCACGAATGTAACAAAAGTCGTAAATTAAACTTATTAGAAGAATTAGAAATTAATAAATATAACAAAAAAGGTATTCTATTAAATGACTAAATAGAAGTAAACAACTCACCCCTAATCAATATTTAGTCGCTCAAAATTGTTTGTATTAGTTTCAGCCTAATTACCTCATTAACCCCCCCTTCTATTAACTTAATTGCATTAGTATATAAGCTTTTACCTGTACTTTGTAAAATCATTATTTCATCTGCCTGATGAAGCCACTGTGTGGTGAAACATGTTGCAGTGTTCAACAATTAAAGTGAAACCCTCCCAACTGTGTTGTTTTATTTCAAATAAATACATCTTGTGTAGTATAACGCATTTTATATTAAAAACCGATTAATTAAATTTGAATGTGTGATTACCTTATGCAACATTTATACATGAGTGTGCATTAAGTTGCCTATAACAATACATTAAAAGCTATGAAATAAAAAAACTTTCTTACCTACTTATTTAATAATATAATGCCTTATAATAAGATAATAATACAACCTTATAATAAACAAAAGCACTAAAACATAGGTTTATCATTAACATATATAGATATTTTAGAATTTTAGAAATGTCGAAATTTAATAAACTCTATTGATCAATATTTAAAAATGTTTCACCAAGTGATAAGTGAGAAAATTATTCAAGAAAAAAAATTAATAAACTCATCAATTTTTCCAAATCTATTTTCGAAAAATTGATGAGTTTATTAAAATTCGTTAAAATTAATAAAAAAACAAATCTGTCGGTCTAAGGGTCTGTGGCACGACTTCAGCGAAAATGGCTCAACGAAGTGTCATCAAGTTTTGTGCTTGGGTTCCAGTTTAAAATGGGCGAAATTGTGATATTGAATGGCCTCCAAGAAGTTGTGATTTAACACCATTAGACTATTCCTTGTGGGGTTATTTGAAGTCATTGGTCTTTCGAAATAAACCAGACTCTCTTCAAGCTTTACAAGTCAATATTGAACGTGCCATTCATGACTTACGACTTGATTTAGTGGAAAAAGTGCTCGAAAATTGGGTTAATCGAATTCGTTCCTGCAGAAGAAGTCGTGGAGGCCATTTGAATGACGTTTTATTTAGAACTTAATTGTATCGATTGTACTTCACATTAACTAAAAAATATTTGAATTTTCTTAACAATACTACTATCCTAAATGGATGACGCAAGATCTTAAGCTTCTCATAAGAAGAAAGAAATCTGCTCATATCAAATACAAACAAACAGGCAATCGTGATGACTATTTATTGTTTAATTCGTTACGAAGTCAATGCAAGAAATTAACAAATTTATTACATTCAAAATTTTTCTCAGACGTCGAAGCTAAAGTCAATGCAAACTCTAATTACTTCTGGAAGTATGTCAAAGATTTTTTGGCATTCCTAATGTCATGGAATTTGATTCAAGAACGGGTTCAGACGGTAATCAGATTGCTGATATGTTTGCCGAGTACTTCGCTACTGTTTATACCAATGACGCTAGTCCATATACTAACGCTTCGTTACAGAATAACTTCTCGGTCAATAATTATAAGTTCGTAATTTCCAAAGAGGGTGTTTTTAATGAAATAATGTCTCTAAACCCAAGTAAAAGCTCAGGCCCTGATGGCATCTCTCCCTATCTTTTAGTTAACTGTATTTATTCATTATGCGGTCCTATATCCGATATATTTTCTATGTCTTTGGCACAAGGTGAATTCCCATCAATCTGGAAACTAAGTTATATCAATCCTATCTTTAAATCTGGGGAACGGAAGCTTATATCAAATTATAAGGGCGTTTGTCTTCAATCTTGCATACCGAAAATACTTGACAAAATAGTTGCGACACAAATGCATTGGGTTGTTAAAATGTTTTTGTCAGAGAATCAGCATGGTTTTGTACCGGGTCGGTCAACAAATACAAATCTTTTATGTTTTAATCAATATTTGTTGAAGGCTTTCGAAAATAATAGTCAATAATATACAAATTTTCTTAGCTCTTATCTAAACTCAAATTTGTCTTCATGCGCCACGCGTGCAAAACACTCAAGTATTGTCAAGTTTAAAATACATTCGGTTCGATTTTACGTTTTTGTCGACATAAAACACTTTAATATTATATTTATTCGATATATCGTCGTTAAATAACTCAAATTAGGACATTACTGATGTATCGAGATTAAATACGTCAAATTTGACACTTTTCGATGTACCGACATCGAACAACTCAAATTTAACATTTTCGATGAATCTTTATAAACTGTGTCGATATTGACATTTTCGATGTGCCGACATTAAACACGTCAAATTTGGCACTTTTCGACTTGTGACAAATGACGAAAGTCTTAACAGAACATTAATAGAACACAAAATACTAAAAAAACTAAGCCGGCTAAATCTAAAAAATATAATATACAATTATACGTAATACTAAATGTTCATGCCCTTCTAAACTCCAAATTTTACTTCATGCGCCATCATGCGCCATGGGTTGACCCCCCTAAATTTGTATAAAACCTCCGAATTTATATTCTGGCATGCAGACTTGAGACGGCGAACAGTCTGGTTGTTCGTCTCTTCTCTCTGAAGCCCCCTCCGTCGCTTTCGAGCTGCTCTCTTTGCTATTAATTATTCTTAAGCTTTTTAGCTACTTGACAGTTAAAGGTGCTTTGGCGAAAATTGCTGTTCTTTTTGGAATAGTAATTTTCTTTTCAGAACATCCAACACCCTGTAATCTTTTCCCTTTCAGTGTGGAGAACGTCTCCGTGGTTAGCGCGTATTTTATACTGCCCTGACACCGGAAGGCGCGCACGAGAGAATTTCTTACGACCTTTGCAGGGGAACCTGTTCAGGTTTCAAGAAATTAGCACGCTTATCATAGCACGCTAACCGAGAATCTGCCTTGATTTCCGCAAGGAACGCTTGGAGATTGTCGGGTGGCAGTCAAGCTTTAGAGTGTTGCACTCAACAACTCAGATCTTGATTCCGCTTAATAGTAAGCAGGCCCGGGGGAGTTTGAACCCGGTGCCTACCTAACCCCCGTTTTCCAGCCATGGGTAAGTCCAGGCGTAAAAAACGGTCCACGGACCCCGAAAACATTTTCGACCCCCTTTACCCCTCTGTAGAGAGAACCCTTTGTAAGCAACCCCAAGAGTCCGCCGACGTAGACCTAAGCCTTCACGAAATGCGACAGCAAATCGCCTCCCTTACCACCTCCATGGCCGATCAAACCCGCTCCAAGGATGCGCAACTCGCCGCCTTGACCGAGCAACTCCGTATTGCTAATGTTACAAATCAGCATCTCCAGCAGCAACTCCAGCAGCTACTCCGCAACCCACGTCCCTCTGATTACAGCGAGGAAATCATGGACGTAATGTCCCCCCAAGCCCCTGAGGGAATCCGATCTCCCAGCCCATCCTTTTCGCCTGCCCTTAGCGAACCACGCACTCCTTCTCCCGCCTTCGTCGAGGACGTCCTCGACGAAGACGACGGGGAAGGCGATTTCATCCCTGTCCAATAAAGACAGCGCCGCTCACCGACATACACCCCTCCTCCGCCCGCTAGCCTGGTGCGCGCCTCCGCCACTCTGAAGGCTAGCCTAAAACCGTCTCCTAAGCCGCAACCGCAGGCAAAACTCCCCGAAAAACCAACCAATACCTACACCACCACGGTCGTCAAAAACAACCCCCCCCCCCCCCCCCCACCTATCACAATCCGCTATAAAAATCTCTGGGAAAAGATTTCCGGAGATTTAACCAGATTAGGCGTGAACTGCCTGAAATGCAAATTCTTCAGCTCCTGCATGAAATTCCAAGTGCAGTCTGCTGACAACTATCGTTGCGTAATCCGGTACCTCCGCAACAACAACGTGGAATTTTTCACGTACGCCCTCAGCGAGGAAAAAGACCTTAAAGTTGTGCTCCGAAGTGTCGACACTTCGATCCCCGACGAATGGATAGTGAGGCAGTTAAAAGCTCTCTCCCTACCCATTCTGTCAGTCCGCCGCATGGGGAATAAATACAAACAATTCCCCATGGTCTCAGTGCACCTGGAAAATACTCCAGAAGGCAGAGAAATATTCAATCTAGAGACCTTAAGTCACTCTCCCATCTCCGTGGAGAAACAAAAACCCTCCAAGGGATTCATTCAGTGCCACAAGTGTCAATACTTCGGGCACACCTCCCACCGTTGCAATGTCAACCCGCGCTGCGTTAAATGCGCCGGCGACCACTTGACAGCAGACTGCACCAGGAAGGACAGAGATAACGATCCTCCCCCCAAATGCTGCAATTGCGGCCAAAACCACACAGCGAACTATCGCGGTTGCTCCTCATTCCCAAAAAACCGGTCTACCAAGAGCTACTCCTCTGTAGTCAAACCTCAGGGGCAAACTCAGCCGCAAACCGAACCCCAACCGCCGCCGCAAGCACAGACGGCGGCCCCCAATAAAATCCCTCAAATCCCGCAAACCCCACAACTCCCAGAAGCGTTACTTGATCCCAATCTGGTAGCGCTCCTTACCTGGATCGTTAAACTCGCTCCCGCTATCACAACCCTTGGCCAACTCCAAGAATCCCAGAACCAGTAATATTACACAAATCCAAACAAATGGCTTCCGACAATCCTGAAGTAGTTACTTAATTTTTGGGAGAAAAAGAAAAGGTCTAAAGTAGTAAAACTTTAAACCTTCTCTTTCCTAAATGCTACCCCACCCACCAGAAACCAATATATGAATACTGCTGTAGTACTCACACAAGCCAATTTCCACAAAGCCATATTTACTACTTCTTCCTATAAAGTATAAACAGTTCTTTTTTGGACTTGATGTACAAGAGGGGGTTTTAGTCAGTAAGAGTCTGACATAACCTACTGTTATCCCTCCCATCCGTGGGCAGGACAACAGAAGGTATCCATGAGGATTTTCTCCTCCTCTCTCCCCAAAAAAAGAAAAAAAAATCTGGCTACGGCCCTGATAGCCGTGTTTTATTTTTAATTTATCGAAATTGCTTTGAAAGACAAATACTGCCAACGGGTGGGAAGGTACCCCACGCTGATTACCAACTAGCTCAGGTTGGTTGAGTTAAAGAGAGATGAGCAACTAACTTTTGAAACACATATGCTGTTTTAAATTATTTATTTTAAACCAAAATAAAACAAATAAAACATTAAAACAACAAATAGAATAAGAACAAGAGAAACAGTGCACGAGTTACAGGGCAGACTTGGTGTGGCGTCGGCGTCGCGATCGGGAATTTCTACTAGCCCAGAGGTGGCGTCTGGCTAGTGGTGGCTTCTGGAGGGAGGAGGCGTCCAAGTAGCAAGGCGGCGTCTCGGTGTGAGACGGCGTCGGTGGGGTGGTGCGTCTGGCTGGATCCGGAGGCAGCAACAAACACTACGCTCGTAGTGCGGGCCGTCAGGAACGGCTAGCGTTGGCATCGGGCAAAGTTTCCTGGCGTCGGTGGGTTGCTGGCCTGGCCTGGATCCGGCGGAAGCAACGAACGCTACACTGGGGCGTTGATGTAGCGTCGAGGCGACTGCGCTGGCAATCGGGTCCTCGGCGTCCTGGTCCAAGAACAGGAACGACGGCTGGGATGGCTAACGTCGGCGTCGGTTGTTTCCTGTTGTTGGAATCTTCTTCTGGCGGCAGGACCGACGGCTAGGACGTCTGGCGTCGGTCAAAACTTCCTGGCTCAGACAGGAGAGTCGAGGAACGGAAGTTCCTCTTGAATCCACATGCTGTCCCCTGTACAGCACACGAGTGGACTGCCTTTCTGGATGCCGTCACCCGGTATTTATACCCCGAAAATTAGCGTAGAAAAGGGAGGGTTTGAGGACTACGTGACCGTTGGCAAAGAATTCGCTAGAAAGCAATTATCGCATATAAGATATTTACTTTCAGCGAACTCTTAAATCCAAACAACCGTTAAGCTGCAATTTGAAAGAAGTATAGAAATTTATAATCTTTCTTCTTTCAAATTGCAACGGTGTTCATTAGTCCTCTCCCTTAATTGCCGATTTTGAAAAACCCGAGGGGCAACCCGCCACACCTGCCCAGGTAGATGGTGGCCCGAGCACGGTCCGATCCGCGGGAGATAATTCTTTGGACCGGGCAATTAGTTAATTGCTGGGTGCGAACTCATTTTAAATAAGAGAAGAATTGTAAATAATATTTACAATTCTTGTTGCCGGAGATTAAAATAATCCCCGGTAACATTACGAGATTAAACAAAGACTATTTTAAAATGTTGTATTGAGTTTTTGTTTGTTGTAGATAGCGCACTTTTAATATTTTTGACATATTACGATTTTGTGAACTTTAACCAAAGGTAATAATGAGAGTCAAATAATTTTGTGTTTTCAAATATTAGAACAATGTTCTTAATCATTGTTCAATAACATTTTATCTCACTCAAAATAAATACAATAAATCTCCTATTTATTTTCATACAAAACACAAATCAGAAACGATTGATTTTTTCCTCATCCTTTCGCTCGCTCGACGTAAATTGTTAGCATTCGAAAAGTGGAAAACCCTTACGGGCGTGACATCCCCCACACCAAAGGGTACATATAAACCCCCGGATTGTCACATCGTTATCCGTACGAACAACTACAGTCACACACTCTCGTTTGTTCGAACGAATCCACCAATAACGATTCCACGGGGATTTTCTTCTGTACACTTATAAAACACAACACTGGAAGTCAACCGTTTTGACCGGCTGCACACGTAATGGCTAATATGGTGGCGGCATTGTTTGCCCAGACATTTTCAGTTGACCGTTAAAGGAAAATCTCCGATGGAGTCTGTGAAGGATAAAGGGCGTTTTTTTTTGAGCGTTAAGTAAACTTTTATTTATCGGATGGAGTGCAAAAACGGGTAATTGATTAATTTGATTTATGTTTAGAGATATATGTGGGTGGCTGGAAATATCGAAGAAAAATAATAAACGACAGATTGTGAGATATAGTAATATATCTTACATGTGTGTACCTTTAATTAATGGAATGATAAGATATATGATATTTTTAATGAATTATGAAAGTCATGTAACACAAAGCTTCATTTCTAATGTCAGTATATGAAATAAAGATAAATATGTAAAATATCACTATACATTTTTAACAATATTGTCTGAAACTATATTACTTTGACCTCAGTTAAATATTGATTGATAAGGCTGATAAATGCTGAAAGTTCATTTTCACTATTATATAAATAAAACAATTTAAACACTTTCAAATATATATTGTGCATTCGCTACAATTGTCTCGCCACACTGTGGCTTCTTCAGGCGAAGAAATGATAAATAAAATTTGTCGGGTCGGGTATGTACAGAGAGTTTTATGTAACACCGAACATTTTCATAACGAGATTTTTTTTTTAAGTATCCATATGCATACGTTGCACATTATTCGATGCTCGGTTTATTAAAAGATTTTAATTTGAAGCTTTAAGGGAGTGTTTTCCACTCCCAGGCTAAGTATGAAGTAAAATTTCGAGTTTAGAAAAGCCTGAAAATTTGGTTTGGACGCGTAGCGCGAAGCGCGGAGCGGCCAAACCAAATTTTCAGGCTTTTCTAAACTCGAAATTTTACTTCATGCGCCACCGGTATAAAACACTGACATATTACGAAGTTTAAAACACACCTTTACATTGAATCAGTGTTTTGTACCATTGGCGCATGAAGTAAAATTTCGAGTTTAGAAAAGCCTGAAAATTTGGTTTGGCCGCTCCGCGCTACGCGTCCAAACCAAATTTTCAGGCTTTTCTAAACTCGAAATTTTACTTCATGCTTAGTCTAGGAGTGGAAAACACTCGCTTATAGCTTCAAAATGAATTCTTTTAATAAACCGAGCATCAGAAAATGTGCAACGTATACATATGAATACTTTCAAGATAAATTCTCGTTATGAAAATGTTCAGTGTTACATAAAACTCTCTGTATACAATGTTTATGGGGGGTGGGTTTTTTCAAAAAATTAATATTTAAGAGGGGCGAATTTGCTAAGTCCGTTTGGTCGTTGAGAAGATGTCCCTTGTATTTTCTTTTATTAATTTCCATGGACTCAATGATGTTGAGTTTCCGGCCTTTTCTTTCTTGATGTAGGACTTTGAAGTTTTCATCGAAGTGGTGTTTTTCTTCTATGAGGTGATTAGAGTATGTGGAGTTGGTTTTATTTTGTTGAAAGCTAGCTTGGTGTTCTTTTATCCTCTCTTGGAACGACCTTCCGGTTTGTCATACATACAGAGAGTTTTATGTAACACCGAACATTCTCATAACGAGAATTTTTCTTTGAAGTATCCATATACGTTGCACACTTTTAGATGCTTAGTTTATTAAAAGAATTTAACTTGAAGCTTTAAGGAGTGTTTTCCACTCCCAGGCTAAGCATGAAGTAAAATTTCGAGTTTAGAAAAGCCTGAAAATTTGGTTTGGCCGCTCCGCGCTTCGCGCTACGCGACCAAACCAAATTTTCAGGCTTTTCTAAACTCGAAATTTTACTTAATGCTTAGCCTGGGAGTGGATAACGTTCGCTTAAAGCTTCAAATTGGATTGTTTTAATAAACCGAGCATCCGAAACTGTGCAACGTATGCATATGGATACTTCAAAGAAAAATTCTCGCTATGAAAATGTTCGGTGTTACATAAAACTCTCTGTATACTTTGGGGCAGTCTTTGCAATTCAGTAAA
Organism: Philonthus cognatus; assembly: GCA_932526585.2. Taxonomy (NCBI): domain Eukaryota; kingdom Metazoa; phylum Arthropoda; class Insecta; order Coleoptera; family Staphylinidae; genus Philonthus; species Philonthus cognatus. Next base: position 62,556,812 of record OW052248.1, on the reverse strand, counting down.
TAGACGCCACTTTGCTGAGCTTAATTAACGTTGTCTTTATTGTTTTTAATTATTTTACCTAATGTTTCCATACATTTCACTGTTTTATATTTATATTGTACAATGCAATGTTTTCCTTTTAATCCATATATATCAATTATTATTATTGTTTATTTATTTTTTACGCAAATTTTATTTATTCATTATACTTTTATGTATCTTACCCACGACGAGTGTACACTTTTGTAATAACACGAAATAAAGGAAAGTTGAAAGTTGAAAGTTGTGTTATCGGTTCTGTATGCTACATTTATATTTATTTTTCTAACATTTTTCATACTTTTATGCTATTTTTCCCGGTGTATGTTAATGAAGAATTGTTTTTCAAAGAGTTTTCTTTTTTAATCGGGTAAATGGAATGAATTAATTTATTTCTTTGTTTTTTATCTAAAATTTTTTCAATTATTGATTTTTTAAAGCCATTAGTGTATGCAATTTGAAAAATTATTTTTAATTCTTTATCATAATTACTTTGTGTCATTGGGATCGATAATAACCTATGTACCATATTACGATAAGCAGCTAATTTGTGTGTCATTTATAATTAATTGTCATATCTGTGTGTGTCGGTTTGTGAACATTGAAAAATCGTGTTTGTTATTAATTCTTTTTATCGTTAAATCTAAAAAATTAATTAAATAATCTACTTCTATTCCTTTTGTAAACTGTATTTTTTATGGTGTGAGTCAGTTAAGGGGGGAAATACAAGTAAACATTTTTTTTATCGATTTTTTTGTTGTTGCATAAATCAATCGTATATATATTCAAGATTTATGCTGCAAAATATGTAAGCGATCGGACAAGTAGTTACCAAGATATTGGCATTTATCTACCTGAGGTCAGAAAGCCGATTTCGCCTACTTGCGGAGCGCGCGTCTCTGCGACCGTAATACACAATGCGGCCGGTACAATAGCCCAAATGTGTTTGGATTTTTTTCTAATAGATGACGGGACCTTCACCAAAGACTTTCTCAATGAGATTCCAGTGTTACCAGTTCGGGTTATGGCAAGCACGCGGCGGTAGTTACATCGCACCAGTTGTCGTTTCGCGCCGTTTTTTCTGTCGCAGTGACTTTTTCTCGTCGATATGTACCCTAAAGGACGGAAGAGGGACAGTCGACGTACCAGCAAATCCAACAAGAGGCGATTTTCCGGGAACCAGTATACGGATGAGGTGAAAAACCGCGAGAAAACAGCGCGACGGGAAGGAAATTCAGCGCTGCAGACAAAGAAGGGGTTGATGTTGATCCGGTGCACGGCTACCGAATTATCCAGTTTTTGAGTGTTTTTGGCGCCCTGACTGAATTGTTGGTGTGTCGCGTGTGTAAGAAAGACGTTAAATCACCGAAACTGGACAACGAGGACTCGGCTTCAAATTAGTTGTTTCGTGCTCCTGTGGCAGAAGACAAATAGATTCCGGCCCATTTGTGAACAATTCATTTAAAATTAATCGGCGAATCATTTTTGTGATGAGACTGTTAGGTGTATCAAAACAAGGGCTGAAATTTTTCTCGGCATGATGGACATTTGTCAAGGGCTGGCGCAATCGACGTATGATACTAGTGTGAAGAGGATTTATGCAGTGTCCCAGGAAGTCTTCCACTATTATACTAAAAAGGCGGTTCGCGAGGAGCAAGCGGAGAATGTTTCGGCGGAGCATTGTGCTGATGAACTAACAGTCTCGGGGGATGGTTCTTGGAAGAAACGTGGCTACAGTTCTTTGTACGGGGTGGTAACGCTTATTGGAATTCGGACCGAAAAAGTGGTGGATCTGGACGTCAAAGGGAGTTACTGTCAAGGCTGTACATTCTGGAAGGAGAAAGTCAACACACCAGAATACAAGCAATGGTACGAAACCCACGCAGATGAGTGCTCCAATACTCATGCTGGTTCGGCAGGAAAAATGGAGGTCGCTTCGATGGTAGCTATGTTCCAGCGGTCAGTCGAGGAGTTCAACGTAAAATACTCGTGTTACGTGGGCGACGGGGACACGAAAACTTTTGCAGCCATTGCAGACGCGAAACCGTACAGCGACGAGTGCAAAATTTCGAAAAGTGAATGCGTCGGGCACGTTGAAAAGCGAATGGGTTCGCGGCTCCGAAATCTGCGAAAGACGGAGAAACTTGGCGGTAGGGGAAAACTCACCGAAGCTCTCATAAAAAAACTCACTAAGTACTACGGGTTGGCGATTCGAAGGAACAGCGATTCCGTCGACAACATGGAAAAAGCTGCAATGGCAACATACCATCACATATGTTCGACTGACAAGAAACCCATGCACAATATCTGTCCTGCTGGGGCTGACAGTTGGTGTAAGTGGCGTGTCGCGGAGGCTACCATCGGGCTCAACAGCTTTCAACATCCACCGCCGCTGCATCCAGATGTCCAGAAGAAGATCCTCCCCACCTACACCGATTTGTCGCGGCGTGCTCTTTTGGAGAGATGTTTGGGCGGGCATACCCAAAATGCAAATGAGAGCTTCAACTCAACGGTGTGGTGGCTGGCGTCGAAGCATCTCAACTGCGGGCTCAAAGTGGTCCAGATAGCAGCCTTCATTGCAGCAGTTACATTCAACGAGGGCTACGCGGGTATTCTGAAGATAATGAACGGTCTGCAGTGCATTATCGGCCAGAATGCGCACATCTTCAGTACCACCTACGACGAGAGCCGCTACACTCGCCAGGAGCGCCGATCGCTAAGCTGCACCAAAGAGGCCAGAACTTCCAGAAAATTGGCCCAAGCTGAGCTCCAGGACTTCTACGAGAACCAGGAAGGAGTGATGTATGGCCCCGGCATCGCCGATTAACCGTAAGTTTCCAAAAACATGCTTTTATGTAACCCAAAACTTTAAACGCGTTTTTCAAACTGGCGGGAAAGATAACTCGAAAAGTTTTCATACAAATGACTTATAATTATGCGCGTTTTAAAGGAAATTGAATTTTATTCTATATGAACCACTGATCTTATGAAAAAATTAACAATAAATAATTTTTAGGGCTGCCTAAAGTGGAAAAGAAAAGTGAAAAATCGACCTTTTTTTTCAGGTCAAGTTTTTTTATGATAAAACGGTTCTTCTTTTAGTTTTAATGGATCATATAGAACAAAATGTATCACACAAGATTGGTCAGTAGCTAAAAGTAAATTTTTTTCATTTTTCAGGTCCCCAGAACGCCCGCCAATCAGCTATGCCCGCCGCACATAACCTCCTTTACGCGTGGCTCCAAGGTCACACAGATGTCGCAGACTTACCAAAAAAACCGATACATGTATGTTGTTTCGTTTTCCCAAAAAAAATTCCTGAAAATGGTCGAGTTTTCGACGTGTTACTTGTATTTCCCCCCTTAAATATTGTTGCTTGATTTTACTTAACTATTATTTAGCTTTATAATTCACGACATCTTTGACAATACATTTTACAGTTACTATATTCTTACACAGACTTATTTTCTTTTATTAAAAATGTAATGAAACGTGATGAAGGAAAATTTCAAATATCATATTAGAACCATGAGCGAGTAACCTACATAACTTAAGTGTATCATAAATGAACTAGAAAAAAAATGTGTTAATGCAACATCTTGTTCTTATTAAGAGCAGCGCCCTATTTTCAAAACGGCAGCAAATGTTGTAAATTAGGCGCGTCTCAAATTGAATTGCATTTCACGCGAGTTTTAAATTTAGTATCACTATTTAAAAATATAAACATCGAACTTACACACGTTTAAATTCCACGGTGTTTGTTAACACGTGTAAACTTTAAATCTCTGTATGGTGTGTTTCAGGAAATTACAATCTAAATTTAAAAATGTATATTTTTTGATGCCGTATTGTGAAAGTTGATTTATTTTTATCTTATCTGAAAAAATTAGACAAACATGTTATATTTCATTAACTATAAACCTTAGTTAACGAAATATAACATGTTTGTCTAATTTTTTCAACTATAAAATATAAAACGAATTAAAATTAATATCGACTTTCTTCCAAAAGTTTGTCTCCAAATATTCATTGAAACAACTACTTCTCGAGCTAATACCCCGACAGATATTGAATTATACAATGAATATTTGCGTTACACGACAGCACTGCTGTTCTATGCATAATTTATATGCAAAATGCAACATCAGGTCAAACTATTCACTAACCAAACTAAATGAAACAAAAAGACATTGAAATAAATTGAAAAAATTACAGGGAATGAATTTTAATTGTCTTAAGCCATCTACAGACGCGTTTCGAGATTTATCCCTCATCAGTATAGCTTTGCTTTAGACTTTCAATACAAAAATATTAAAATAAAATAAACAGGAAACTCACAGGAATGTCAAAGTGTGTCGTCGAAACAGGTACACAAAACTGGGGCGAGTGAAAATGAAGGAATGTTATTTATAGGTAAAGGATTAAGCCATTAGTAGGTGCAAACAACCTGATACCTGAGAGAGAGTGACATACCGCCTTTAACGGTACAGTTTCACATAAAGACAATTTATCATAAAGAAAAATTAAGTTTGTCAATAGGTTGCAGAATATTTATAAAATATAAAAACGAATTAAAATTAATATCGACTTTCTGCAAAAAGTTTGTCTCCAAATATTCAATACTTTGTCAACTATGTTTTAATGTTAGTTTATGGTTGATTCTTTACACTTTTAAGGTTCAATTAAAAACTCTTGTATATAACTTAGGTATAAATTAAATTGCCAATACTTGGTTGTAGAAGACTTCAAAGGAAGACATTAATTAAAGTCTTCCTTTGAGGTCTTCTACAACCACGTAAAATTGTCTTACAAAGACTAAATCAAAGGAGGTAGTTCTTTCAATGAGCGTTTGATTTATTATTTGTAACCAAGTAAAATCTTACAAAGACTAAATCAAAGGAGGTAGTTCTTTCAATGAGAGTTTGATTTATTATTTGTAACCAAGCAAAATTGTCTTACAAAGACTAAATCAAAGGAGGTAGTTCTTTCAATGAGCGTTTGATTTATTATTTGTAAGACAAATTTGTTATAGATTGCAGAAAGAATCTGACTTTTAATGGTTTGAATGTATCAGGTTGGCTGATGAGTCAATGATAAAAATATAATGTTTTGGCGTAATGTCATGTTATTTTTAAGAGAATTACTTAAGCTACAAGATAGTGTATTTCGATTTAATATTCGAAATGATTTTTGTACATTTTCAGATCATTTTCATTTAATCAAGGTGCCAAAGCCGCTGAAGCTGCCCGAAAAATTTGCGCCGCGTACGGTGAAAAAGTTACGCCTGAGAAAACGGCTCAGAATTGGTTTAAGCGACTCAAAGATGACAATTTTGACCTCAAAGACGTGTCCGAACGCTCTGTTCAGTTCGATAGGGAGCGATTGATTCAACTTTTCAAAGAAGATCCGTTGCAAACGACGAGGGAATTGGCTGCGAAAAATGGGATGCGACCACGGTACAATATCATTCCATGGGAAAGATTCAAAAGTTTGGCCATGACTTAATAAAAAAACCGCCATGACTTATTAGCCAACCCAATATATAGTTTTAAAATGTAAGTGTGGCACAGATATTGAAATTATCTTATTTTTTAGTATTTAGAATATTGTATGCTTAAATAAATTAAGTGAATCAAATATGAAAATAAGAACCTCTATTTACCTAGCCCGCCCCCCTCCCCCACTGGCGTTACGGATATTAACCATATCGAAAAAGAAACGATGCCTAAATTATGCACTAAAAATGTACTTTCGAAAGGTGTTAATGACAATTTTTGCACCAACCCCAATTTCGATAAAAAAAATATTTCGATTTTTTTGCCGTTTCACCACTTTAGGTATTCTAACGCCGAAACAAATTTTGAAATCGTACGGTTAGTTCCCGAGCTATAACGATTTGAATTATCAAGGAGTGAAAAAACAATTGTTTGCTACGTCACTGTCTTGCTAGCGCTAGCTATCTCATTGCCAGTGCTTATGGACATCACTTAAGGTATTCCAACGCCAGAAAGAAATTTGAAATCGTACGGTTAGCTCCTGAGTTATACCGAAATTATCAAAGAGTAATAAAACAATCGTTAGGTACGCCACTGTCTTGCTAGCGCTAGCTGTCTCGTTGCCAGTGTTTATGGACATTACTTACGAGTCATAGGGATTTAAATTATCAAAGAGTAAAAAAACAATCGTCAGATACGTCTTGCTAGCGCTAGCTATCTCGTTAGCAGCGTTTATGAACATCACTTTAGTTATTCCAACGCCGAAAACAATTTTGAAATCGTACGGTTAGTTCCTAACTTATAACGATTTAAATTATGAAGGCAGAAAAAGCAATCGTCAATTACACCACTGTCTTACTAGCGGAAGCTATCTTGTTGTCAGTATAATAATTATAATGTTGAAAGAATTTTTGATATCGTATGGTTAGTTTCCCAGTTATAACGATTTAATTATCAAGGGGTGAAAAAACAATCGCCAGTTCCGCCACTGTCTTGCCAGCGCAAGGTATTTTGTTACTTGTGTTTTTTGAATTTTTGAAATCGTACGGTTAGTTTCCGAGTTATAACGTTATAAACTTTAAAGGGATGAAAAACAATCGTCAGTTACAACACTGTCTTACTAGAGCAAGCTATCTCGTTAAAACAAACATCAGTATAGTAGTTACAATGCTGAAAGATTTTTTTAAATCGTACGGTTAGTTCCCCAAAGGAGGCTAAAAATGAAACAATGAACTCAATTTATTGAGTTACAAATGATCATCGTCTTATTTGGTTTATAGTTATTATTATAAATTTTATTGTATTCGGCATTCAATTATAAATTATTCATATTAACTGTGATTAATGAATCACGATGTAGATATTTTCTTAAAACTACAAAAAAAAAACAATATTCAATTAATCATCATCATCATCGAAAACTTCAAGTGATCGCTGTGTAATTTCAACATTAACCAGTGTACATACGTCTATTTTACAAGGAACTCCCATCGATCCATTTATGAATAAAATAACATGGCTAGTTACACTAATCGATAAATTCACGCAATATAAATATTATATTTCGTAGAGAGAATGTCACAATTTTTCGACGGTGAACTCAAAGGCGTATAATTTACTTAAAATACCTCGCTTTTCGGATGTCCATTAAGTCATTTTCAGAAACAACCACGCAATGGCTTTTACTTCATTCGTTATTCATACTCAGCACTCAGGTGGGGAATCGGAAACTTGTGCATCTATTTCACTGTATTGATTAATTCGGGTCGGAATTAGATATATTATGACTTCAGGAAATACATCATTAATTAATGGAGGTCATTGATTTATGGCTGTATAGGATGCTATTCGTCAATTAAGCACACTTTCTTGTATTATATTTTATCCTAATACATTACTTATTTTTTATATTATAAATTGAAACTATTTATTTGAAAAATAGCTAACTTTGATGAAATCTAAACAGGAAATAAGGACCAGTCTATACTAGAATCATAATATTTATTTTTGTAATAAGCTAGTATTTTTTGTGCTGTATTATTAGTTTTAAATTGTATCTCAATTTCATGTTTTTTTTTTTCCAGATATTATTTTCTTGAACTAAACTTCGAGTACGATTGTACCAAATATTTTGTAAGATATAGGGAATTTTTCGTTCTAGGTATACTATGTAAATGTTCAGGCATTTTTTGTTTTTGAAAAGCGTTTAGTTTGAAACTTCAAACGAGTGTTGCCAGTTCAAATTAGTATGTTTTGAACTTCACTTTGAATCAGTGTTTTATACGTGTGGCACATGAAGTAAAATTTAGAGTTTAGAGAAGCCTGAAAATTTGGTTTAGTCGCTCCGTTTCACTACGCTACAAAACCAAATAAAATAAAATATTAATAATTTTAGTGTGTCTTTTGTATCGGCTTCGCCCCGGCAAATATATTGTAAGACAATTGTTATTTTGGGTAAAGTAGACCACAAAGTGTTTCTCTGTAAACAAGTTTATTATTAATTATTTACAAAATTACAGGATTAAAGAATACCTGTAAACAAGAAACGACAATTTATGTCCACTGTTACGGTATTTGTAAGTATTTCTTTTGATCTGGTCCAAACGTCTCGAATCTGTTGACTGCTGATGACAGCGCACGGCACGCGCAGATCTCGCAAAGTGCACAAAATAAATTGTATAAAGAAAGTATATTTCTTTACATATATATATATATATATATATATACTTAACACTTTACGTTTCTCTAAGTTAAAATAATTAAGAAAAAGTAATGTAATTTTATAAAAATAATGACATACCATGGAATTGATACAACCATTGCAGATATTCCCTGTTTTTTTTAGTTCAATTTTAATCTTTAAACAAGTGTTTTTTACTCCCAGACTAAGCATGAAGTAAAATTTCGAGTTTAGAAAAGCCCCATGAAAATTTGTCGAGGGTCGCGCAGCGACCCGAGACAAATTTTCTGGGCTTTTCTAAACTCGAAATTTTACTTTATGCGCCACGCGTATAAAACACTATAATATTGTCAAATTTATGTATATTTGAACTTCACCTAAAATCTGTGTTTAATACGCGTGGCGCATGAAGTAAAATTTCGAGTTTAGAAAAGCCCAGAAAATTTGTCTCGGGTCGCTGCGCGACCCTCGACAAATTTTCACGGGGCTTTTCTAAACTCGAAATTTTACTTCATGCTTAGTCTGGGAGTGGAAAACACCCGTTTAGTGTATATATAGTGGAAATATAGAACATGATATTGTGGTAAAAGCGCCGGGATAAAATATTAAAGACGTACTAAATTAAAGTGAGATTGCATGTTATTATTTTATTTTCCAATTAGCATTACTAATTTTCTGGGCTTTTCTAAACTCGAAATTTTACTTTATGCGCCACCCGTATAAAACACTATAATATTGTCAAATTTATGTATATTTAAACTTCACCTAAAATCTGTGTTTAATACGCGTGGCGCATGAAGTAAAATTTCGAGTTTAGAAAAGCCCAGAAAATTTGTCTCGGGTCGCTGCGCGACCCTCGACAAATTTTCACGGGGCTTTTCTAAACTCGAAATTTTACTTCATGCTTAGTCTGGGAGTGGAAAACACCCGTTTAGTGTTTATATAGTGAAAATATAGAACATGATATTGTGGAAAAAGCGCCGGGATAAAATATTAAAGACGTACTAAATTAAAGTGAGATTGCATGTTATTATTTTATTTTCCAATTAGCATTACTAATTTTCTGGGCTTTTCTAAACTCGAAATTTTACTTTATGCGCCACCCGTATAAAACACTATAATATTGTAAAATTTATGTATATTTGAACTTCGCCTAAAATCTGTGTTTAATACGCGTGGCGCATGAAGTAAAATTTCGAGTTTAGAAAAGCCCAGAAAATTTGTCTCGGGTCGCTGCGCGACCCTCGACAAATTTTCACCGGGCTTTTCTAAACTCGAAATTTTACTTCATGCTTAGTCTGGGAGTGGAAAACACCCGTTTAGTGTTTTAATTTAAATTTAATTTAAATCATCCAGTATTAGATTGTTTTAATATTGAATATCATTCGTCAATTATCATTCAATAATAGATATTAAATTACTGGACAGTCTTGTTTCAAAAATAAATCTTATAGATACTTCAATATAGAAATCCAAAACATTTACGACTTCATTTTTGTTAAAAACGAATTGAATCATTTATAATTAGATACCGTAGAATGGGGAGAATAAGAACACGTTTGAACTTAAAAAATCTGGAGAACTTTAGGTAATGCAATTAAAAATTCGATGAATACATCAAAAGTCTGTTCTCAGTCTGTACAACACATATACAAAATTAGAGTTTGATTACTCAAAAAGTACACGCAATTTTAATTAATTTTAGGCTATTTTTCTGTAGAATAAATTCTTTTATTTCACGAGAAGGTAGCTGCAAATTGCAATTTTGTTTAGCCAACCACGCCAATGTGGTTAATGTAACTAACCTATATGAATTCTCTTGGAACATTATTCGTTTTTGAAATTATCGCGTTTTTCAACAAGTTACTGTTGTGTATTTGTGCATACAACATATACAATTCTATTACTGTTCGCTGTGGAGGCTTCTACTTCGTTATACATCATTATTTACACAAATAAGACAATTAACTTTGTTTGTATAACTGAGGATTTTATTGTGACTATAGTTTCGACAACTTTAACTTGTCATTATCAAACATAAAGTAATTTAAAACAAACAATTCGTCAGGTATATATACGAAAAAATTACGGTTACAAAACGGCTTTAAAAATGGGGGTGTATATTAGGTCAAGCTGGTCGTTTATTACCGGAATTTCCGGATTAGCGCGTGCTCTGTGAATTTCTAGAGACTCCAGGAGGTCCATCTTACGACCCTTTTCGGCTAAATGTATTATTGACAGTACATCCTCGCCAAAAGTATGATTGTTTTCAATCATATGTCTGGCAAATGACGACTTATCAATCAAATTAAGCCGAAAGAGCTAAGATGCTCCTTGAGTCTGATTTTAAAATTACGACCAGATTGACCTAAATACACTCCTTTACAATCGCAATATACACCCCTTTACAATCGCTTCTATTAGTATTTTTATAGTAGGCAGCCACGGTCTACATGATGTTATAATCTAGGAGATAGAATTAATTAATGTAAGGGAAGAAATGTGGCAGTTAATAAAATATGTTCAATACGAAAACCTTTATTTACGTATTATTATAAATACCAAACATTGGCGACGAGGATTGGATCATAGGGTATAATAACGAGGCAGTTAGTAGGATCCATTAAACAACTAAATGTTAGCAATTCAGACTTCGAGTGTTACTTGGAACGGATCAAACAGTTATTTATATGTAATAATGTACAGGAAGAGGAAAAGTAACACTCTTTATAAGTTTATAGCCTACAATTAGTTAGGGATCTAATATCACTTAAACTTTTATCTACACAAACATACTGCGATTTAAAGGATGCTTTGAAGAAGTGCATGTCTCCTAAACGGTTAGTGATTGGAGAATGTTTCAAATTCTATCAAGCCAATCAAGGCAATTTAACTATAGCTGAATAGATAGTTATTTCTGGAGAAAGCTTTAAGAGAGATTTGTGTGAGGCATGAGCAAGGAAAAACTCCAAAGAAAATTGTTATCTGAAGCAGAGTTAACATTCAGTAAGGCGTGTGAGATGGCTCTAGCAATGGAAGTAGTACAAGAAAGCAGGGAATTAAATATAAGTGGCGTCAGTTAGGTAATTTTAAAACCGAGATTAAGAAGTTTGACAAAGACAATTGTGGACGGTGCGGAAGGAAACATCAAGCCGATAGTTGCCCAGCAAAACAATATGAGTGCTATATCTGCCGCAAGAAAGGACACATTGCCAAGCTGTGTAAAAGTAGAAGAAATGTAAAACAAGTGGACAATCAGATCAACAGCAGTGAAGATTCTGAGCAGTATGAAAAGGAAGGATCGCTTGGAAAACAGGATCAAATTATCAATTTATTTTTTATACAGGGCAACTGCGATAGAATTATTGCTCGAAGATGTAGAGTATTTAACGAAATCTATCTACATTTGCCGCCGATAAATAAAGCAAAATTTAAATTTAAAAGATTGTTCAATTTGGACAAGTAAACGCAAAAATACATCGACAATAGCCAGTTATGGAAAATGAAGATTTGCTAACGCCTAAATCCTTTAGAGAACAGCTCATTGATGCTTGTGGATTAGCTTGAAAATACACGAACATTATTTCTTGCACTTGCTGTGCTCAAACGGATTTAGGCGTTGGCAAATCTCCAGTGATAAAATTTTGAAAAAATTGTGAATTGTATGTGGACGATGCCGCTCAAAAATGTTTGGTGGTAAAATAACAAGAAATAATCATTTTTTGAATAATGTGCCAAAACAAAGCTAAATTTATTCTTGAAGGAATTTGTAATAGAAAAAATAATCATTTGTGGGCAAACGTAAATCCACATGCAAAACGGATTAGGAATTTTCAAAATAAATTCAATTTTAATGTCTTCTGTATTTTGATGGACAATCAAGTAGCATATTTTATGTACGACGAAAATGTAACTGACGAGAGATATGTAAATGTTCTAAGAACTGTGGTAGAAGACTTTTTGGATGAACTACCTCTGAACATAAGAACAATATTTTGGTATCAACTCGATAGTGCTCTGGATCATTACTCCCTGGAGGTATCTCACCAACTGAGAAATATGTTCGAGGATAGATGGATCAGGAAGTTAGGTCCATGGAACTGGCTTGCATAACTCCTCTTGATTTTTATCTCTGGGGACATATATAAAATAAAGTGTATACAACAGTTGTGGATACGCGAGAAGAATTGGAAGCGCGGGTTAGAGCAGCATTTGCGAAATTAGACCCTGCAGAAATACCAAGAGCAACAACGATGGGCATCGCTTCACGGCTGCAGCAGTGCCTAATTATTAAAGGTCAACATTTCGATCATTATTGTAATTTTTAATCTTTTGAACCTTGTTATACACGCCAACACTATTTAAAAAGCCAAATATTAAAATCAAGACTGTTTACCCCACATATGAATCTGCCGTCTAACTAAAAAGTGTCAATTGTTTTCTAAGCTAAGTTCATTGAATGTCAGTAGTTGCGGAAAATAACAATTAAAAAAAATTGTGTAATCTTATATTCGCATAGAATTTAGTATATTTTATGATATTATTATTATTATGATATATTCACTATTTGTTTTGAGTTATGTGAAGTAATAAATCCCTAATAAAACACGATTTAATTTCCTTTCTTCACTTATTTATTTTTGTTTGTTAAATGTACATTTCGAGTACCATGTACTCATTTTCAATAACTGAATTCAGTTATTGAAAATGAGTACATGGTACTCGAAATGTACATTTAACAAACAAAAATAAATAAGTGAAGAAAGGAAATTAAATCGTGTTTTATTATTATTATGATGTTGTATAAGGGTGAAATCTGTTGAAATTAATAACATAAATAAATCTACTTGAATCCAGACAAAATTTATCGGCGGCAAATGTAAATAGATTTCGTTAAATACTCTACATGTTCGAGCAATAATTCTATCGCAGTTGCCCTGTATAAAGAATAAATTTATATTTTGATCCTGTTTTCCAAGCGATCAATAATAGTAGTAAACAAGTTTTGAAATCAATCAAATTAAAAAATAAATATACATTTTAAATTATAATAATATTTTAAAATTTTAAATAAATAATATTAGTATTTTAAATAAAATTATTAAAACCAGCAACCATTATAAATATTAATAAAAACATGGCCAAATTAACACAAATTGACAAAAACACAACAATTACTATTTTAACAGAAATATTGGACAAATAGTAAGAGAAAATAACCAAACTTGATTAAAAAATAAAAACAAACTTATTGCACAATTTGTAATAATTAAAAAAATAAACAAATATTGACAAGAGTACGTAAAATATAACTACACACAAATCTTCAAAACTGATTTGAAATAAAAGTAAAATTCGTAAATTTAACAAAGCTACCAATTGAAATCGTCAACAGTTTTAATTTCAACAAAATCAAAATCAAAATATATTTCCAAACTTTTTAATATTTTGTAGTTCTTACAATATGTTTAAGCGCCACCTTTCGCTCATTGATCTTGTAGTTGTTTTTTAATTGTATTTATTAGCCAATTGTAACTTGTATTTTATAACTATTATGTGCATTGTATTATTTGTTATATGTTTAATTTATACACATTTATTATTATATATATATATATATATATTTAATGTAAAATGGAGATTTCCGTACAAATAAATAAATAAATAAAATCAGACGAAATGAATAAACTCAATATAAAATGATACAAAATCTTTATAATTTTAAATTACATAAAAAATTAATGCTACTTAATTTATTGACTTTCTCTTAACGAGTGTTTTCCACTCCCAGGTTAAGCATGAAGTAAAATTTCGAGTTTAGAAAAGCCCTGTGAAAATTTGTCGAGGGTCGCGCAGCGACCCGAGACAAATTTTCTGGGCTTTTCTAAACTCGAAATTTTACTTCATGCGCCACGCGTATAAAACACAGATTTTAAGTGAAGTTCGAATATACATAAATTTGACAATATTATAGTGTTTTATATGCGTGGCGCATGAAGTAAAATTTCGAGTTTAGAAAAGCCTGAAAATTTGGATTTGGATTTGGATTTGGATTTCAAGATATAAATAATTATACAATATTGCTACAATAAAAATACAAGATTTATTTTTCTCGTAGGGAATTTTAACTCCTAAACCGACAAAATATCGATATCTCTTACATTAATCGAGAACAAACTTGTATTGGAACCTGCTACCCATATTTTATTAAAAATAATTGCACAAGTTTTAAAAAAAGTCTTATTTTTATTCATCCCCCCATTCAATGTTCAAATCATCTATACATTATAGATAATCCTAGCAAGTTTAAAGTTCGAGCACGAAAAGTTGTAAGCTTAAGGAAACATCATATAAATTACGCGATTAATAAGGAAAGAAGTTCTATTAAACTGCACTCCAACGTATTGAAATTAATTGGAAAAATCCTTTCCTGTAAAGTGAGCTGTTGCGTTTTTAATCTGTTTCACCGGCGAATTTATTTGCACTGTATAAAAACAGAGAATTTTTTTTTGTTTCATTGGCCTCGGCTTTCGCCATACAGCCATCTGCCATTGTATTATTTTTTTATAAATATTATACATCAAGTGAATTAAACACGATTTTATTCACGAAAAGATTTTTGATTTCACGAGCGCCTCGGCGCGAGTGAAATCATTTCTTTGAGTGAATAAAGGTGTTTAATTCACGTGGCGTATATATGTTTTTATTCAATTTTGACGAAATTGTAAAGAAAATGTACTTTACATTTATTTTTAAATAAATTTTTTAACTCACTAGAGACCTAAAAAAATGTTAGTTCACTAGTGAATAAAACCTTGTTTATTACGGTTCTTATGGAGTTAATAATGTCGATTTTAATTAACAAAATTGAATAAAATTAATTAATTAACTAATTCCACGTATTTAATTCGTTTGGACGCCACAATTCATTCACACTACATCCATGGACCCGGATGGAATAATTTATTACTCACAAATTATCCCACCGGACGGGATTCGAACCCGCGTCCTCTTGGTCTATGGGCAGGGTCTCTACCCACTTGGCCACCGAGGCCCCAACAGAGAAATGGAATTTATATTCATTAAAACTCATGCGGTACTTTTTTGTTTTAAGTATTCATATCCCGATGAATATGCTGTAAATTTTCAGGCATTCGTTATTTCTTTATAAAACGAGTGTTTTCACTTCCTGATTAAGCATGAAGTAAAACTTCGAGTTTAGAAGAGCCTGAAAATTTGGTTAGGTCGCATAGCAGTAGTAAATATTGTATATTATATTTTATTGGTGTTTTTTCGTTTTTTTTCCAAGACCAGAGTTTATAATGGATTATTCAATAGTTATTATATAATTATTCTATAATATATTATAAATATAAACGTTAGTTTATAAAAACCACAGACAGACAGACAAAGAGACAACAAATAGAAACGAAAATATTGCGCTTGAATACATATTTATGCATAATAAATTATGTATATGGTTCATATTTTAATTATTCAATCATTTCTATTACACTATAAAATAATTATAATACATTTTTAATACATACATATCATGTTCAATATCAAAGTGCATTTCAGTGTTGTTTGTATAGACATTTTATCATTTGCACTATTTTCTCTAAATAACTTATTTATAATAAATCTGGAGTTGTTCGGACTAGTCACTGGATACTGTAACTTGAATAAGCACAAACATAGGATGGGAATTGAGAAAATCCTCCTATGTCATGTCCTGAAATAGAGCTCAAGAAAATCCCCTCGCTCAAACTCCTGACCTTCATAGAAGACACAGGAGTACACAGGGCAGTGCATTGACGCTAAACTACACCACCTTATGTGACAAAGAATAATTGTTATCCATTTCACAAAAACTGTAACATACGTTATAAATTACAAATTACACGGGAAATTGCTCAAGATTCTGGTGTGTCCCAAAGCAGTGTTTAGAGAATTTAAAAAAAGGATATATATCATCATTACCACGTCTCTTTACGCCAAGATCTTCATGGTGTTGATTCTGAAAATCGCCTAACATGTTGTCAATGGGCACAGGGTGAAATATAAATTAATTCCAATTTGTGATGTATCACAGTAATAGTTTATTTTAGATTTGATATTTAAAATTGTAATATTTTCTTTTTGTAATTGGAAACAATGACGTCATATCTATTAATCAACAAAATCTTGACAGTAGTCATTTAATTTTAGCAGTCAAAATGAATTTATAACTGTCAGACTTCTGTAATAATAATAATAATAATAATAAACTATCCCACGCCACGGACCGGGGTTCAAATACCGGCCTAACAAGTTGTCTGCATTTATATATGTAGGTTAGGATAAAAATGCCAAACACTCCGTCTTCTCGGATATGACGTTAAATGCATGTAGGACCCGTGTACTGCCTGGATGTTGCGTGCACGTTAAAGATCCCTACCGGTGGGTTGGAACTCCCACCGGGCTCGGCAGAATTCCCGGATAGCTGTAGACCTAATCTCCGGCGTCATGATTGGCCTTAGCAGCGGAAATAGATGACGTAAAACCCCAAAATAAATAAATTAAAAAAAAACTATCTGGGAGGCCGTGGGCTGTTAGCACTGGAGTGCCTTCATGATAGAGTGGTCCTGGGTACAGGCTTGCAAGATCGTAAGAAGTTCTGACCCCCTGCTCCGCATGGTGCGAGGCCAAATAGGGGCCGGAGCATGTATCATAAAGGCAGCACAAAAGGCAGCAGAAGCCCTCGGCTTAGACTTCTATAACAGTTAGGGAGAACTCACTACACTCGGCCCTGATCAGTTAAGAGTCCAGCTGAAAAGCGCAGAAATACAAACACTGCTTCAACGCCATATGGACCAGCTAATGCATTCTGTCTTCTTCAAGAACATAGACCTTGGCTTGTCCAAGCAGTTAATATTTAGCTGTCTGCGAGCAGCTGGGTTAAAGTTAGAAAGGAGGGATTCATCATGGCTTGCCAAGCCGTGTACATAACACACAGTCCTATTGTGAAGACAGCATATTACAAGATCGCAATTCACACAGCCTCAGAAGCCGTACGAGATGTTTCGATAAAAAAAGCAGCTACAAGAGAGAAGTTATTGTCCGAAGAAGATAAAGAAATCAGCGGGTTAACGGTGTCCGGCGATGGGTCTTGGAAGAAGAGGGGAGTTTAGTCTCTGTTGGGCGTGACTACTCTTATTGGCTGGCGTACGGGAAAAGTATTAGACCTGGAAGTAAAGTCAAAATTGTGTAAAGCTTGTCATCTTTGGAAAAACAAGGAAAGGACCACAGAATGGCAGGAAATATTCACGAAAGCGATTGTCAACGAAATCACCAGGGCTCATCCGGAAAAATGGAGGTTGATTCTATCGTCGAAATGTTTCAGCGGTCGGTCGATTTACATGGCGTAAAGTACAGTAAATATGTCGGAGATGGCGATAGTAAAACGTTCAAGGGGATTGTTAATTCGGATCCATACGAGGACTTGATCGTGCATCGATCATGTGCAAAAGCGCATGGGTAGCCGACTTCGCCAACTGGTGAAGAAAACTAAAGGACTCGGCGGTAAGGGGAACTTGACGGGAAAATTAATTGATGAATTGACCATCTATTATGGGTTAGCTATTCGGAGGATTCCGCATCGACGGAAAATATGAAAAGGGAAATAATGGCGACACTGTATCACAAAATATCCACGGATGTGGATCCGTAACACAACAATTGTCCGGAAGGCGCAGATTCCTGGTGTACGTGGCAGAACGCTAAAGCCACCGGTCAGCTGAGTGGTTACAGACACAACCCAACTCTGAAGGTGTTCGATGCCATATGTCTAGTGTATGTCGAGTTGAGCCGCGATGAATTACTGGAACGTTGTCTGGAAGGATACACGCAGAACGCAAATGAAAGTATTAATGCTTGCGTTTGGTCAATATCGCCAAAAACTATTCACAGCGGGAAGAAAATTGTGGAAATTGCAATTTTAACGACGGCCTTAATGGCCTCTTGCAGATCATGAAGGTGCTCCAGCTCCAAATCGGCCCGACATGCAACAGTTTTTGTGCGAAAGCGGATAAAGAGCGCGTCGAGCGCGCTGAGAAGAGGGTGTCAGAAGTGGTAAAGGAGGCCCGCAGGTCCAACGTGGCCGTGAAGAAGCAGCAGGACGATGCCGATTTAAACAGGGAAGGATTATTGTACGGACCCGGGATAGCTAGCTGACTAAAGGTAAGTAGACAAAATCGCTGAAAAAAGTTCTCGAAACTTTAAACGCGATTATCTCGGAAACATCTTTTTCAAATTGGCAGGAGTTCTATCTTTGAAACGGTTTATCCGATTTAACAAAACCTTTGTTTTTTGAATTCTACACAATATTTTTTATCATGGTACGTAGCCGTTTTTTGATATCGTCAAAAATATATTTTTGGTGCACGCTTAATCTAATTCTTTTTGTCCAAAAACGAATATCTTTTTTAACACGTCGCCATTTTTCTTTTTATCAAAATTTTTCTAATATCCTATGTACCATGATAGAAAATCTATCTGACAATATCGACAAAAAAACGTTTTCTCTTGCAGCTCTAACAGGACGACCTGCAGAACTCCCGCCAATCAGTAGTGTTTGGACTGCGGCGTCAGACTTCACCAGCTGCAGCGGCCACAGGAGTGATTAATATTTTTCTAAAAAAAATATTTTTGCGCCGGAAGGTTCAACTATTAAAGCCATCTATTCCAATTATTCGTGGGTTGCTATTTATCATCGGAAAAAAAAAATCGCAAAAATCACCTTTTTTCGCGCTGCCAGAGTGTACTACCCCCCTAAATATTCAAATAGCTATAATTATCAAATATGTGAAAAAGTGAGCGATTTAATAATGTAAAATTCAAATTTCCAGCCCTAGTTTACAATTTGGATTCCTTATACAATTTTAAATTTCTTATTTAAATTTACGAAATTTTGGATCTCGAGCTCCGATGGCGCTTGATGTGCCTGTGGCCGTCGCCCACTTGGCCCCCTCCTTACTGCGGCAATGTACTCTAAGGGGTAAATTTTTTTTTATGACTATAAATGACCCTTGTTGATAGAGTTTAAAGAACCTGGAGTAAATGTCAATGCAAATCTAGACAATGAAACTTTGAACGAGGTGCATCAAAGAATAAAACGGAAACGCCCGAGAAAACTTAAGCGTGCGGTTCCTTTTTCTACACGATAATTATAATGAGGCCTATAATTATCGTGTAGAAAAAGGAACCGCACGCTTAAGTTTTCTCGGGCGTTTCCGTTTTATTCTTGCTAATGACGTAAAATCAAATTCTTAATGAAAGATAATTAAGGTTTTAGAGCATTCACTCTATATTCCGGGTCTATTGCTTTGCGATTTGTATATTTTTGGACCGATGAAAAGGGCGTTTAAAAGTTGGTTTTTTGAGGCTGACGCAAAAGTATAGAAAACTGTGAAAGACTTTTTCAATCAGCAGTCACAAAAATTCAATAAGCAAGGCATACATTGGTTAGTAAAACAATGGAATAGTTGTCTTACATGTGACGGTAATTATTTGTAATTAAATTGCCGACTACTTTTTTTATGGGCTTTAATTCAACGCGCCTCGTACTATTCCGAATAGAAAATAAAGAAATGAAATGAAATTGAAAAATGTTCTGTTTAAAGTTTCATATTTTTCTAGAAGCGCATGCTATTTCTTTCATTAATCACAAACGTGTTTCTTAATTTAAAATTAATTGAACTCCCCTCGACTTTCTCTCTGAAAGTAAATACGAGAATATTCTAGGAAAATCCATTTCGAGAAATGATAAATTGATTAAACGACCGGTTTTTTTTTAAACGAGAACGTATATTTTTAATAATTGTTTCAATAATTTATTGTTATTTATTCCCCTTTAAAAAAAAACACATTTAAAGTAACTGACTTGTTTGCAAGGCATCAAAATATATTAAAGTAAATTAAAAATAAATAAGTATCTAGTTTTAAGTTTGTATATATTTACAAGTTATACAACATGATCCCCTCATACCTGAAATCTGCGACATTATTAACATTCAAAAAACAGATGTGCAAATTAATATTCCAAAATGAGCTCTGAGATTGATAGGGTATAGAAACCAAAGAGACTATAAGATTTTTTTGTACATGTTTATAAATACTCACTTTATAACCTTTATATATTTTAACTGGCATAATTATAATAGGTTAAGTGGAAGAACAGTAACAGATAATGCTGACTGAACTTCGCCTATACTTGTTACACATTTTGTTTTGTAAAATTACTCTTAATTTGAATAAAGACGTTTATTATTATTTTTATTATTATATAATATTTTAGTTTATGTATTTTGTGTAATATAATCATTTTGAATTTAAAAAAATATGACATATTTTTCCAAACAACCTAATGACAGTGTAAATAGAGTCGTATAATTAGATATTTTTCAATTCAATTCAATTCATATATTTGTGCAATGGATACAAGATTTACACAAGTCAGAACATATGGGATACATAATTATACATAAAAATATTATCATACCGAAGCATATTAACCTAAATTTATAAATTAAAATTAAAAATTGTTAATAAGATAAAATTGTATACGGGACTGTTTCACAAACTCAAATACTAGACAGATTAAAATTATAAATAAAGAATTTATTAACGGAATAAATAATATTTTAATAAATAAATTAAAAAAAATATATAAATAATAAATTAAAATTTATCAAATAAATAACATTTTATATGGGACATGACACGTATGCACTAGAGGACAGATTAAAAATGTTATGTATAATGGCAACTCCTTAATATCTACGTCTGTTTCTAAAAATGTTTCTAAAGAAAAGAAAGATTTCTCAATTAGGTAATTCTTTAGTTTGCTTCTAAATCGAGTTATAGGAAGGCTCTTTATATTATCAGGTATTTTGTTGAAAAATTTTATAGCATAATACTGTGTACCTGTATGCGTTTTTTTTAGTCTCAACTTTCCCGAATGATGTTTTTCCCGAACTAAACTATCAAAACCCAAATAGGGTTTTTCTAGTTTAGGTGAATACTTCCAGAAACTGAAGTTAGAATTTAGCTTATATTTACTGTTTAGTTGAGGCTGTTAGTTGTTAAAACTCCATAATATCACCTTAATAAAACACATAATTTGTTTAGGTTTTTAAATTGTATTTATTGTATTTATTTCTTTCGAAAACGGAAAATCTCAAATTTTATACAATGATTACAAAATATAACTTATATCTAATACCTAAAGTCTATTTACCTAAAAATAGGTACATTATGCACATTAATGAGGAACAAAAAATATTAAGGTGATAGAGTTTTGCAAAAATACTTTCTAAATTGGTACGCAGCAAATTACGTTTAAAAGTATTTATAGAATCAGCAAATAAATCAAAATTTTCAAAACGCTGTAACAAATTTGCAAAACGCATTATCCTCGAAAGTGGACTACTATAAGTGTAAACCGTACGATGATATTCTGTTCTAAATAGTTTATATTTTATTCAGGAACAATACCTTTCGGGAAATTAGATTCGGGAAATGGGATTCGGGATTTCTATTTTCAGAAAATATGGCGTTCGGGAAAAAGGTCATTCGGGAAAATATATTCGGGAAAGTGTACGGTAACCGTTTTTACCACGAGTGTTGTAGCTACGATTATGACACAAGTAGTTGTGTTTATTAATAAAAATAAAATTATTAATAAATTAACATGTATAACGAATTAGAAGCCTCCACAATACAAAAGTTGTATTCATGTCTTTTTAGATAACATACACATTTCAGAATATATAGAGATGGGACAGTAAGTATATTTAGTTGACTGAAAGCTTCTTTGCACTCATCTATATACCCAATATGTGCTAGTATTCTCACTGCACGCCTTTGAAGAGAAAATACTCTGTTTCTGCAAGTAGAGTACCCCCAGGCTAATATTCCATAACGTACATGCGTCTCAACTAGTGCAAAATAAGCAATCTTTAAGTTACATCGTTGCTACAATGGCGCGACATATTCTATAGGCAGAATATATTTTTTGTAATTTTTCTTCACAATATTTCAGCGTGGCAGTCCCAGCTCAGATTATTATCAATGTAGACCTCCAAGAAACAAACGTTTTCATGCGGCCCGTTTTCTCTTTTAACTGAGAATTGCAAATTTTTAGTTTTTGTATCGTTTAGGAGAAGTCTATTTTTTTCACACCATGTTGATACTTTCTTTGCTTGTGTTTCGTTTAGTTTCGTTATATCTTCTGATTTAGGAATGGTGTTAATGACTGTAGTATCATCAGCATACATGATTACCAGAGCTGGGCAGGATTCGAATCATTCAGGATTCGATTCCCGGATTCGAATCCTTTTAGAGGATTTAAGAGAGGTATTCGAATACTTTAGTAAAAACGGATTCGTGATCCGGATTCGTTACATTTTTTTAAAAGGATTCGTATTCGAATCCAGACGTAGATGATTCGAATCCTTTTAAAAGGATTCGAATTATTATAAAAGGATTCGAATCCTAATAAAGGGATTCGAATTCTTATAAAAGGATTCGAATCCTTATAAAAGGATTCGAATCCTTATAAAAGGATTCGAATCCTTATAAAAGGATTCGAATCCTTATAAAAGGATTCGAATTCTTATAAAAGGATTTGAATCCTTATAAAAGGAATCGAATCCTTATAAAAGGATTCGAATCCTCATACACGGATTCAAATCCTCCTAAATAATTCGAATTATCGCTATTAAGGCTGGGATTCGTATTCGATTAATTCAAATAGTTAAATATTGTAATATGAATATTTAAATCACTAAATTATTCATATTTGAATATAAATATTTAAATTTTCGAATAATTAAAATATTTGTGAATGCATATTTGGTTACTTAAAGATGAAAAATATCAAACGTTAATAGTATATTTTTAGCTTCACTTGAAATCAGTGTTTTATACGCGTGGCGCATGAAGTAAAATTTCGAGTTTAGAAAAGCCCCGTGAAAATTTGTCTCGGGTCGCTGCGCGACCCTCGACAAATTTTCTACGCGGGGCTTTTCTAAACTCGAAATTTTACTTTATGCTTAGTCTGGGAGTGGACAACACTCGTTTGAATTTTAAATTTAACTCTTCTAAAAAATCGACGTATGTAATATAATAAATCATTCATTGAAATCATAGAAAAAGATGCAAAATTTTACCTAAAATTAACTTCTAGAGTAAACTTTATAATTTGCTCGGCTCTTAATGGGTAAATATTCTATTCCTAAAAAAAAACCGTATTTATTTATTATTAAAGTTGCATTTAATACAATAACAAACTGTGAATAAATCGACATAAATCTAGAAATATCGAAAATCTCGACATGTACAAAATCTTGACGGTCCACTCCCAGACTAAGCATGAAGTAAAATTTCGAGTTTAGATAAGCCCTGCGTAGAAAAGTTGTCGAGGGTCGCGCAGCGACCCGAGACAAATTTTCACGGGGCTTTTCTAAACTCGAAATTTTACTTCATGTGCCACGCGTATAAAACACTGATTTAAAGTGAAGTTAAAAACGCACTGAAAACCAACCTAACTTCGATATTTTTTCAAAATTGTATGTTTTCTTTCCTATCCATGCTGTAAACCTTCAGATATTCGTTGTTTTCTTGTAAATAAACTTCGATTCCCTGTAGTCCTTCGGTCTCCGAAGACCATGATTGGTCCTTCGAGCTGTAGCCTTTGTAAAATGGTAATAAACTTAGTAATCTAGAGTGATCCTTTAATTTGAAACTTCTAAGAACGAGTGTTGTCCACTCCCAGACTAAGCATGAAGTAAAATTTCGAGTTTAGAAAAGCCCCGCGTAGAAAATTTGTCGAGGGTCGCGCAGCAACCCTCGACAAATTTTCACGGGGCTTTTCTAAACTCGAAATTTTACTTCATGCGCCACGCGTATAAAACACAGATTTAATATGAAGTTCAATAACAGATATATTTCTCTTATTTCTCTTATTTATTTATTTATTCCCAACAGAAATAATCCAATTACAGGGAAAATTTTAAAATATAACTATTATAACATATGAAAAATTAAACTAAATTATATACATATAAAGACTAATCTAAAAATATATTTATATATATATATATATACTCGTACATAACGATAATTATAAAAAATTAAAATTAAAAACAAAAAAAAAAGAATTACGAACGGCTAATGGCCAGTTTACAATTATGTGAAAATTCAAAAAGACTTGACATAAATACATCGACATAATCTTCAACACTATGGTAACAATTTAACATATTATGCATAGGTGATTGAGAATATATATCATCATTAATTAATAATCCGATATGTAGTCGGTAAATGAACATTATTGTTAATAGAAACTGATGGAATAAAATATTACTGGTTGCAAATAATAGATTCAAATTAATTTTTAAAGGATTTGTATCCGTGACTCAAAAATGAGGGTTCGAATCTTTGATTCGAATCATATTTTTCACTTACGAATCCTTCATTCGAGTATTCGAGATTCGAATCATATTAGGTGATTCGGATTCGTGATTCGAATCCTGTTTTTGAGGATTCATCCCAGCTCTGATGATTACTGTGGATTCATTTACATTTAATGGCACGTCATTTATATAAATAATACTGGCCCTAAAATAAACCCTTGAGGTACCCCAACATTGACAGGAAGCATATCTGATTTGTTACCATTCAGATATACTAGTTGCATCCTTTTTGTTAAATAAGAACGAATTATTTTAATACTGATATTATCGAAATTATATTTCTTTAGTTTTGTTATTAAAATATCGTGCGGAACACTGTCGAACGCTTTACTTAAATCAAGGAATGATGCCATACACGTGTTTTTATTTTCAAAACTATCACAGAGCTGTACGAGTGCATCAACGGTTGACCTATCAGATCGAAATCCAAACTGGTTCGAGCTAAAGAGTTGATTGCTCTCAAAGTAGTCAACTATCTGTTGTTTTAGGACCGTTTCAAATATTTTTGATAAGACAGTTAATATTGAGATTGGTCTATAGTTTTGGATGTCATTTAGATCACCGTTTTTGTGTATAGGGATTACCTTGGCAATTTTTAATGTAATTAAATATAATATGGGCTTTATTTAAACATTATATGGATGAATTTCATAAAATACTGCAATATTGTTTAATTATGGGCAAGTTTAGAGTTGGCTCATGTTAAGTTTAAAATATGATTTAAATTAGTTATAATACAAATACAATTACATTTATCCAAAGGTTAAAAATTATATTTCTACAAATCAGCATGGCTTTATGGAAGGTAAATCTACGACGAAGAATTTGTGTTGCTTTAGTGAATATGTCTGCAATGACCTCGATCGTAAGGGTCAGGTTGACTGTATATATACGGATCTTGCTAAGGCATTCGACCGCGTCGATCATACCGTGGAAATTACGGATTTCATGTCAACCTGATTAACTTATTCAAATCTTTGGTATTTGTCAACCATTGATAATGATCACATCGTGATCGAAATGTGAATTTGGTACTCCAAATAAATAAGTGAAGAAAAGATACAAGTGTTTCATTAATTTATTCAAATCTTATTTATCTGACCGCCATCTATATGTCTCAATCAATGGTTTCTCATCTAAAGCGTTTGTTGCTCGTTCGGGTGTACCCCCAGGGATCCAATTTGGGGCCATTATTATTCCTTCTCTTTGTTAATGACCTTAGTGTTTTACTAGATTGTAACCATTTATTATTTGCAGATGATCTTAAAATATTTTCTAATATTGAAACACAATCTTCCTGTCTAAATTTACAAAATATGCTTGATACAATTGCTGCATGGTGCTGTGATAATCATTTAACTCTAAACATTGCTAAATGTAAAGTAGTTACTTATTCGCGTAAAGGTAATCCAATGTTATTCAGATATTCCATTGGAAATCAACCTTTGGAAAGACTCTCAACTTTTAAAGACCTTGGTGTTACCTTTGATGCTCACTTCAATTTCAAAACTCACTACAATACAATCATATGTAAAGCCAACAGAACTCTTCGGTTAATTATTCATAACACTAGGTCTTTCAAAAATGTAGAAGCACTAAAAGTTCTATACAATTCGTATGTACGTTCTGTACTTGAATACGGTTCGATCATCTGGAATCCGATATATCACACACATAATCAATCTCTTGAAAATATCCAACGTAAATTCTTCAAGTACCTGTGGTATAAAAGGCATGAAAACTATCCTCCGCAGGGTTTCAGCCACGACTTGCTTTTAAATGAGTTTGATGCGGTCTCGCTACAATCACGGAGAAATATTCTGGGTCAATTAATTATTTTTTAAAATCCTTCACAGCATGATTGATTGTCCAGACCTTTTATTTAAAATTAACTTTAATATCCCTAGATTATCTAGTCGACATTGTATGTGCTTCCATATTAACACTGCGCGGTCTAACGTCCTTGAATTCTCCCCATTGCGTCGTATCTGCGCATGTCACAATAATCTCGATTGTGACATATTTAACTGTAGTCTGAGAGAATTCAAGGCATTAATTTCTAGTGTGGAATTTAACATTTTAGGTTACGGCGATTGACTACCTACTGTATTATTGTTTTTTTTTTACACTTAATTTAATTTAATTTATTTAGCTTGTAAATTATATATACATTTCCTTATATATATATATATATATATATATATATATATATATATATATATATATATATATATAAGAACAGAGACGTTCGGAAGACGGATCCTAACAGGGCATTCGACCAAAAAAGGAGGCAGGAGTTGCTATTGTAATCTACTTTATTGTTTACCAAGCTTTCGGGACTGACTTTGTCCCTTCCTCAGGGTTACACTATAACAAAACAATGAGTTTGGATTTGATACATTATCTGACCCTGAGGAAGGGACAAAGTCAGTCCCGAAAGCTTGGTAAACAATAAAGTAGATTACAATAGCAACTCCTGCCTCCTTTTTTGGTCGAATGCCCTGTTAGGATCCGTCTTCCGAACGTCTCTGTTCTTAACGTAGTACGACCGTTACTTCTTCTTACGTAGATTTTCGTGGGCGTAACATGTATCACTGTTTCTTCGGGTTTGGTCCCGCGTATTTTCTTATATATATATATATATATTTTTTTAACATTTTTATTCGAATGATTATTTTAGTTTATAGTTGTTACTCTGTAATTGGGTTTTTGCCTGTTAGGTAATAAAGATTATTATTATTATTATTAATGTTAGCATAACGATCGTCATTAGAAGGCAGATGCTCAAGTGAAAGAATACAATTTAAATGTAACGTTACTTAAATAAGCAAGTAGACAAAAATTGTGACGATTTCTGTATAAAAATAAGATAATTATTTTAACACGCAAATCGTATTTTCCTAGAATGAAACATTTCCCTTATCAAGATAATCAGAAAGAGGTATCATATGTATCCAATAATAGAATCAATAAATTATGAATAATATTAATAACACGAAAAACATTTACACTCAATTTAACCCAAACCGTTATTATTGTATAGATAAAATGGATAAAAGCATTTAGAATAAACACAATTAACACAAATTTGATTGATTGTTATCTTTTGTTGAATGAAACGACAACGCAGTTTTCCCATTATCTAATGATCCACACTCTGGCATTTTATATGGCCTTTGGAGACGAGGTCTCCAATATAATTTTTTATTGACAGTTGGGACGATTTCAGCAAAAATCCACCCTGAATTTTGCACTCAGGCTCGGAGTTGATTGACGGACCCGACGTATATGATTTGAATTAGGACATATCGATTCAGTTTAAATCGCGCCAATTATATCGAAATTAATTGGCACATAAACATGTATGCACTCGACTGAAATTATTAGATTTACATATTAAATTCAGTCGGATTAATTGTGTTACGTGATTGTATTGATAAGCCTGTTTTTAATAAGTAGACATTTGATTGATTGCTAATGTTAAAATTGATTTAGTAAAATTAAAAATACAAATATGTTGTATTGGCATCTCATTATAGGAACAAAGTAATATAAGCTTTTTATAATTTAACCTTGTCTTGCTAGTTAAAAATTCGATATTGAATTTAATAAAAATTAGTCTGTTTATCTTAATTTAATTTAAATGAAAAGGCATTTATTTCTTTGTGAATTTAAATCAGAGGAAACTTCACCATTCTCTGATTTAAATTCACAAAGAAATAAATGCCTTTTCATTTGAATTAAATTAAGATGAACAGTAAAAAACACTTAGAACCTTTCTGCAATACTTTATTTTGTAACCAAATGTACATTTTGGACACGAAGTGTCCATTATCAATGGTTTGATACTAATACGAAAAATATACATTTTACACTGATACACTAAAAAATGAGGGAATTAGAGGGTGTCGGTAGGGGGTGTGGTTATGGTGGTAATAAACTAATTTTAGCCGAAAAAAGGTTATCTGTGGGTAAGTAGGTACGTGTTTGATGGGGATTCCAAGGGATTAGGAAAACACCCGAGTTTCAGGTGGACACACTAAATCTAATAAAACATTTTCGAGCGAACTTAAATCGAAATTTAACAGTAGGTTTTCTTGTTTTTTCATTTGAATTGCCTCCAACATATTTAAATGATAGTGTGTAGAATGTTTCAATAATTTTACGTTTTCTAAAATGAACTTATGGCCCGTTTCAATTGCATGGTTAGCGACCGCAGATTTATCCGGATCCGTGTTTAATGTGTGAGACATGTTCCTTGAATCTAGTTTGAATGTTTCTTTGTGTTTGTCCTATGTATATTTTGTCACAATTCGAACATTTAATGGAATAAATTCCAGATTTTCCTAAGAAATGTGTTTCGTTAAAAGTGTTCCCTAGTAAATTGTGTAATTTTGTATTTACATAGTACGCTGGGGTTAAATCGAATTTCTTGTACAATTTTTTGAAATTATTTTCAATTGTGGGGGAATAACTTAGTCTGACATATTTTGTTTTTTTTATGGTTTCTATATCTGTAAGTGAAGTTATATTTCGGAGTTTATATTTACGTGAATGTCTATTAATTAGTCTGTATTGTATTTCTGTTGTATTTAAGGTGTGCTGCTATTGTGTGAATGAATTTTAGTTCCTTTTTTCTAATTTCGGGTGATAATGGTATATTAAAGGCTCTATTAATCATACTATTAAAGGCAGATAATTTATATTTCATTGGTGCAAATGCGTTGGCATGGATATAATTGAAAGTATGAGTATGTTTCCTGAATATATCAAATTCTAATTTATTGTTTTTTTTTTTATAAGAATGTCTAGGAAGGGCAGTGAGTTTTCGTCCTCTAACTCGTATGTAAAATTAATACTATTGTAAATATTATTAATGGATGAGATGAAGTTGTTAATATCGAAATTTGTTTCGACCACAGCAAATATGTCGTCGACATATCTAAACCAAATATTCGGAAACTGGGTTATTGATTCTTTGGCAATATTTTCAAAATTATTTAGAAAAATGTGAGCAAGAAAAGGTGATAACGGGTTACCCATGGCAGTGCCAAATGTTTGCTTATAGTACGAATTATTGAACTCAAACACGTTACAATCCATCACTGCCATAAGTTCATTTTAGAAAACGTAAAATTATTGAAACATTCTACACACTATCATTTAAATATGTTGGAGGCAATTCAAATGAAAAAACAAGAAAACCTACTGTTAAATTTCGATTTAAGTCCGCTCGAAAATGTTTTATTAGATTTAGTGTGTCCACCTGAAACTCGGGTGTTTTCCTAATCCCTTGGAATCCCCATCAAACACGTACCTACTTACCCACAGATAACCTTTTTTCGGCTAAAATTAGTTTATTACCACCATAACCACACCCCCTACCCTCGCCCCCTAATTCCCTCATTTTTTAGTGTATCAGTGTAAAATGTATATTTTTCGTATTAGTATCAAACCATTGATAATGGACACTTCGTGTCCGAAATGTAGATTTGGTTACAAAATAAAGTATTGAAGAAAGGTTCTAAGTGTTTTTTAATCAAAGTATAATTATCTTCAAGTAACTTAATCAATCCAAATATGATGAACAGACTAATTTTTATTAAATTCAATACCAAACTCTCCATTTACGAAAATTCAAGCCAATCCTTTTTATTGAGAAATTTTATGCATTTGTACAAATGTAGCCATAAAATAAAAACATTAAAATCCCATAAAATCGCAAACTTGTATCACCTTCATGCACAGTAAATACGCAACGCATAAACCCAGCAGACCGGATCTTATTTTATGATTTCTCAAAGGGTCTGCAATGCAAACCCCGTGAAAAATCAGTACTGTACCCCTGAGACTCAAGGCAATATTGCAACAGATTCCAACTTCTTAACAGGGCACAAACACTCCTAGAACAGAAACAGAAACAAAAATAAAATGTGATGTAACAAAAGCAACTGCAAATAATGCGAAAGGCACCGTAAACAATACATTTGCACAATATATTTTTCTTCTTGTGTTTCTTCGTTTTTAGTAGGGTTACCCTTTTTTGTTTGGACTTGCGCTGAAAGCGCGACGTCGTATCAAACACGCCGGCTAAACTGAAGCTTTCAGTCAGTTTACGGCGCCGCGCTGAAAAACACCGGACGTCGCGACGCTTTTCGCCTATCACGTGCAGCGAAGAAACGTGCGCGTATTTTTGAAATTTGTAATTGTCGAGTATCAATTTGTGAACGGTTTTTATGTGAATTATTGTGTTTTTGGTGAAGATCATTTATGAGTTTGCGAGTTTTATCATAAAAGGTGAGATTTGTTATTAAAATGATTGTCTATAAATGATACTTTCAGTTGCTGAAACACCGTATCATTAGTTATTAGAAGTACTCATTTGTTTATGGTTTCATTCAATCATCCTTTTGTTTAAGCTAGTGTGTGATGAAACAATTTTTGAAGTGCAATAATAAACGTTAAATAAAACAATTGTTTATGTATTTCCTCGTAAGATGTAATTCTGTTGGGAATAAACATTATTATTATTATTATTATTAAAAAAATAGTAAAACCATTATTTTGATAATTCGAATAACACTGATTTATGATTTATGTTTCTTTGAAACATATCTTTCCCGATATGTACTCTGTACATTTTCTGGCAGTTATAAACCTCTAATTTTATATTTAATTCGAACTTTCTAACGAGTGTGTCTACTCCCTGATTAAGCATGAAGTAAATTTTCGAGTTTAGAAAAAGCCTGAAAATTTTACTCCATGCTTAATCAAGGAGGGAGCACACTCCTTAAAAGTTTGAAATTAAACTTTTTGAAAAACAACGAATGCCTGCATCGTGATATGTATACATACAAGAAAAATGTATACCGGGTGTTGACTTGGCGGAGGCAACATAGGAAATCGCATGTTATTTTAAAGTGTTCAAATATTGGCTTCCCTATTTATTTTAGAGACAACATGTATGTCACTTTTTGTAGAGGAAAAATTCTAAATTTATGAATCTTCACACTTAACACTTTACGTTTCTCAAAGTTAAAATAATTAGGAAAAAGTAATGTGATTTTATAAAAATAATGACATAACATGGAATTGATACAGCAATTGCGGATATTCCCTGTTTTTCTCTAAAGTTCAATGTAAGGCTTTAAACAAGTGTTTTCCACTCCCAGGCTAAGCATGAAGTAAAATTTCGAGTTTAGAAAAGCCCCGTGAAAATTTGTCGAGGGTCGCGCAGCGACCCGAGACAAATTTTCTGGGCTTTTCTAAACTCGAAATTTTACTTCATGCGCCACGCGTATAAAACACAGATTTTAAATGAAGTTAAAATATACATAAATTTGACAATATTATAGTGTTTTATACGCGTGGCGCATGAAGTAAAATTTCGAGTTTAGAAAAGCCCAGAAAATTTCATAGCTGTAAATTTTCTGACATTCGTTGATTTTTAAAAGAGTTCAATTTAAAGCTTTAAACGAATGTTTTCCACTCCCAGACTAAGCATGAAGTAAAATTTCGAGTTTAGAAAAGCCCTGTGAAAATTTGTCGAGGGTCGCGCAGCGACCCGAGACAAATTTACTGGGCTTTTCTAAACTCGAAATTTTACTTCATGCGCTACGCGTATAAAACACTATAATATTGTCAAATTTATGTATATTCTAACTTCACTTAAAATCTGTGTTTTATACGCGTGGCGCATGAAGTAAAATTTCGAGTTTAGAAAAGCCCAGAAAATTTGTCTCGGGTCGCTGCGCGACCCTCGACAAATTTTCACGGGGCTTTTCTAAACTCGAAATTTTACTTCATGCTTAGTCCGGGAGTAGAAAACACTCGTTTAAAGCTTCAAATTAAATTCTTTAAAAAATTAAAGAATGTCAGAAAATTTACAGCTAAAATAATTAAGAAAATGTAATGTGATTTTATAAAAATAATGACATACCATGGAATTGATACAACAATTGCGGATATTCCCTGTTTTTTTTTTTAAGTTCAATTTAAGGCTTTAAACAAGTGTTTTCCACTCCCAGACTAAGCATGAAGTAAAATTTCGAGTTTAGAAAAGCCCCGTGAAAATTTGTCGAGGGTCGCGCAGCGACCCGAGACAAATTTTCTGGGCTTTTCTAAACTCGAAATTTTACTTCATGCGCCACGCGTATAAAACACTATAATATTGCCAAATTTTTGTACATTTTAACTTCACTTAAAATCTGTGTTTAATACGCGTGGCGCATGAAGTAAAATTTCGAGTTTAGAAAAGCCCAGAAAATTTGTCTCGGGTCGCTGCGCGACCCTCGACAAATTTTCACGGGGCTTTTCTAAACTCGAAATTTTACTTCATGCTTAGTCTGGGAGTAGGAAACACTCGTTTAAAGCTTCAAATTAAATTCTTTAAAAAATTAAAGAATGTCAGACAATTTACAGCTAAAATAATTAAGAAAATGTAATGTGATTTTATAAAAATAATGACATACCATGGAATTGATACAACAATTGCGGATATTCCCTGATTTTTTCTAAAGTTCAATGTAAGGCTTTAAACAAGTGTTTTCCACTCCCAGGCTAAGCATGAAGTAAAATTTTGAGTTTAGAAAAGCCCCGTGAAAATTTGTCGAGGGTCGCGCAGCGACCCGAGCCAAATTTTCTGGGCTTTTCTAAACTCGAAATTTTACTTCATGCGCCACGCGTATAAAACACAGATTTTAAGCTAAGTTCGAATACACATAAATTTCACAATATTTGAGTGATTTATACGCGTGGCGCATGAAGTAAAATTTCGAGTTTAGAAAAGCCCAGAAAATTTGTCTCGGGTCGCTGCGCGACCCTCGACAAATTTTCGCGGGGCTTTTCTAAACTCGAAATTTTACTTCATGCTTAGTCTGGGAGTGGAAATCACTTGTTTAAAGCTATAAAATGAACTTAAAAAAAACAGGGAAGATCTCAATGACTAACTAAATGTCAAAACAAAATCACCAAACGTCATCAGTATCTAGCGCTAACGCGATAATACGAATTGTATTAAAATTTTTACAAAATCGCAAATTTCTCAAAAACTGTTGGAATAATATGGCAACAAACCGGTATCAATAAAAAGGAAATTTAATTTCGCATCAGATAAAGTATCTGAAGATAGATGGTTCCATTTAAAAAAATGAAGTTATGCTTGTTTGAAGTACTGAAGAATACCGTCGACGGACTCGGTTCAATTCAGAAAATCTGACTAATGGCAAAAACCTAATCAAATACTACATTTCTTACCGAATCCAAAACCGTAATCCGCACAACTCTGACTTATTTCGTTTTAAAGATATTGTTAATGGCGTCGAGCTCTAAAATCGTCAAATTCATCAAAAAAAAAAATGAAATAACTCGAAAACGGTTCAACTGAGACCCAATGTTGTGTGCATAAACTCATGTTTATTTTTAACGAGCAATCCAAAAATGTAAAAATATATAGGGTGTTCTATTTAAAATCAGGAAGTTGGTGTTTACTTCCGGTATAACTGCAAGTCCGCCATATTTAGCAATAATTTTGGGTTATGAAAAACTTGATTCTGAACAACTTTTATTTAAAACTTTCTTTGCTATTTTCAACGATTCGCCCACTATAGACCGATTTCCGCTTAGTGACTCACCCTGTATATGAAGTATTGATTTGTAAATAACACCATGTGAACATTGAAATGATGATTTAGAGTTGGTGGCATTTTGTGTACGGTTGTCTAGAATGCTAATTAAATGAAGGAATAAATTTGAGGTTATGGTAAACTATGTGCTAAAAGTCAGTTGTGCCAATCTAATTTAAAATTCAAAGCCTACTCGAAATCATGTAAACTCTGTTCTCACTTTTGAAAAATCAAAAACTACTAATTTATAACAAAATAACAGTAGTTGTTTCAATGGATATTTATCGTCTTAAGTTGTCTTATTAATTAAGACATTGTTTGCATTTTCACGAATAACATTTTCGTAATTTTATATATTAAAATTACAAAAGCTTAAAATTAATTACGATTTTGCAGATTTAGCAGAAAGTACAGAGTTTCGTTAGCAAATATAATTTTAAATCTGCAACAAGTATTAAAAAAATGATTTAAAGTGTATGTTTTTACAGTAATTTTCAACTGGATGGACAAGATGGTGTCGTTCTTTGTTAAAATTGATCTAAAATATTATGAACCTAACACTTTAAAAAAAAAAGAAATATAATGAAATGCCAAGACAACGAATATGTCTTACAAAGACAAATCTAAACATTTATTAAAATATAAATGAAATTGCCAATTCTGTGTTGCAGAATACTTCAAATACTAAAAGTGCGATTATTTTCGCAATCTTCAACAAGTTAGCCTTACAAAGAATATATCAAACACTCATTGAAACAACTACTTTCCGGGCTAATACCCCGATGGCCGTTGAATTATACAACAAGTGTTTGCTGTTACATACAGCAACCTACTGCAACTGTAACAATTTGAGTCAAATTATTCAGGCCATCTATTTATTAAAATGACTACTTCATTAGCTAATACTTCAACGGATATTGGATTATAGAATATTTGTCCCATAAGTGTTTTGCTATTATTTTTTCATAAACATCGTAGTAAATTTTGTAACTCTACGAAAATCGATGAATTGTTTCGAAAAACAGAGCAATTAAAGTGGCTGAAAACAGTCAAATCATATCAAAAATGTAAAACGAGAAATCGATATAAACAATACCTTATGTTAAATCTAACATAAATCTACCTCTATGTTAAATCTAGTTTTAATACATAAGTCAAGGGGTCAAGAAAACGTTATTTAAACAAAGTTTCTAAAAATATCCTAGCTTTGTAAACAAATACAAACAACTTTTATATAAATTAAACAATTTAAAACACTTTAAAATATACAGCTTGTCCCAATAATGCGTTCTTGGAGGATATCTCCACTCACGTTAAAGATAGACAAAAAGTTTCCTTAACAAAATTGCTTGGTTTTAAGCGCTGCATAACTTAAAAATATCTGCATGTGTGCTATAAAGACAGTAGAGGATGCAACTTGCTTATTTTAAATGGAACACCCTGTATATTATATAGTTTTTGAATTACTTATAAAAATTGCGTATTATTTTATTAAAATCATTCGGTCTAAATCGTACCGTTTCAGAGTTATTTGACATTGGTGGATAAAAATCATGTTCACGGTAGTTTTGTAAACCAAAAATATCTCCGAAAGTGAATGAGACAGTGTTGCGGTTTTCTCCACTCTTTTAAGAATTGAGGGCGCTATCGGATGCACTATAAAGTTGTTGCGATTACCAGAGCTGGGCAGGATTCGAATCATTCAGGATTAGATTCCTGGATTTGAATCCTTTTAGAGGATTCAAAAGAGGCATTCGAATACTTTTATTCAACTGGATTCGTGATCCTGATTCGTTACATTTTTTTAAGAGGATTCGTATTCGAATCCAAATGTGTGTGATTCGAATTTATGTAAGGATTCGAATATTTATAAAAGGATTCGAATATTTATAAAAAGATTCGAATATTTATAAAAGGATTCGAATATTTACAAAAGGATTCGAATACTTACAAAAGGATTTGAATCGTCAAAAATAATTCGAATTAATCAATTTTTCATGTTAATCCTCATATTAACATAAAAAATGTCTTTTGTGTGTTTTTAAATTTCTCGTTAAATCAGTGTTTTATACGCGTGGCGCATGAAGTAAAATTTCGAGTTTAGAAAAGCCCAGAAAATTTGTCTCGGGTCGCTGCGCGACCCTCGACAATTTTTCACGGGGCTTTTCTAAACTCGAAATTTTACTTCATGCTTAGTCTGGGAGTGGAAAACACTCGTTCAAAACTTCAAATTGAAAGCTTTGATAAGAACATTAAATGACTGAAAATGTTCTATAAGATAATAATCTAGTTTTCAATTTTTTTTTAATATTATTTGAAGTAAAACTGACATGATAGCCATAATCTGAAATGTAAAATTTTTCTGACATTTTCCTGATTCCAGATTTTTTCCCTGGCCTTTTAATATAACTTTTTTTCTGTGAGAAACCCCTATTTTGTTAAATTGTTTTCATTGTTTTTGTCAATATTTAGGTTAATTTTATACATTTTTACGTGTTTTATAATTTGCCTGCTGATTTTGACTAGTTTAATAATATAATATGGCTGGCTGCTTTGTTAGTGTTTTGGTCAATTTGAATATAATTTCATGACTTTTCTCTGACTTTCCCGGTTTTAATGATATTCGATGAATTTTTTATATACATCATTTTCATTCGAAATTTTACTTCATGCTTAGCCTGGAAGTGGAAACACTCGTTCAAAACTTCAAATTGAACTCTATTATAGAATCGACGAATGCCTAATTCGTCGATTCTATAATAGAGTTCAATTTGAAGTTTTGAACGAGTGTTTCCACTTCCAGGCTAAGCATGAAGTAAAATTTCGAGTTTAGAAAAGCCCCGTGAAAATTTGTCGAGGGTCGCGCAGCGACCCGAGACAAATTTTCGGGCTTTTCTAAACTCGAAATTTTACTTCATGCGCCACGCGTACAAAACACTGATTTGATGTGAAGTTCAGAAACACAAAAATACATCTTTAATCAGAGTAACAGGAAGTCAGATATTTAGTCTGTTATCAACAATGTTCAGTGTTAATAATAAATGATTAGATTTTGAATATTTTTGTTAAAACAACTGGTAACGATATTTATATATTAATGGTTGCAAAGAAATAATAAAATAAAATTTATTCTTAAAGGATTTGTATTCGTGATTCGAAAAAACAGGATTCGAATCATATTTATCTCTTACGAATCCATTATTGGAGTATTCGTGATTCAAATCATATTAGGTGATTCGGATTCGTGATTCGAATCCTTTTTACGAGGATTCGTCCCAGCTCTGGCGATTACGTTATTTGGCTTCGAAATAAAAATACTAGAATTTATAAATTTTAAATCAAGAGTAATTTGATTTTTTAAATAGAACCATATAATTTTTTTAACATCAATCGACTCAAAATTCAATTCTCTTTCGATTCATTTTATAATTTTCATCCTAAACATTAAAAAAAAATTGTATTGTGGAGGCTTCTACTTCGTTATACATGTTAATTTATTAATAAAAAACGGTTTAACTTTGTTTGTATAATACAATTTTTTTTATGTGACTGCAGTTTCGGCAAATTTAGCTTGCTATTATCAAACATATATCTTTGATAATGGCAAGCTAAATTTGCCGAAACTGCAGTCACATAAAAATAAATTATGTTATACAAACAAAGATTAACCGTTATTTATTACTAAACTTTAAAGTTTTTAAGATAATCATATTACATCTACAGATAAAAACATGTTATTAAACTCAAAAGAGACTTTCATTTTGAGTCAATCGATCTAAAAAAGTTGTATGATTCCATTTAAAAAAATAAAGTTACTTTTGATTAAAAATATATAAATTGTTTATGTATATTTAGTTTAAAGCCAAATAACTTAAGATCAACAGCTTTATAGTGCAGCCAATAGCGCCCTATATTCACAAGAGCATGGCTAAATCTGAAAGTTTCAGTCTCATTTAGTTTCAGAGATATTTTAGCTATATGAAACCACTGCAACATCATTTTTGTACATAAATGTCAAATAACTCTAAAACGGTACGAATTGGACCAAATGTTTTCAATAAAATGAAACGCAATATTTACGATTTCAAAAACCAATTAATATACAGGGTGATCTATTTAAAATAAGCAAGTTGCATCTGCTACTATCTTTAGTTGGTTATGCGCTCTAAAAACAAAGTAACTTTAACGTGAGCCAAGATATCCTCTGAGAACGCACTAATGGGACACCCTGTATATATACAGGGCGCGGGTAAAGTATGGAATATTAAAAATAAAAACGAACTTAACCGGTTTTCTTAAAAACGTTGGAACAGGTCTATTTTTGTTTATTGCGTTCATTTTGTGAGCTCAAAAATACTGTGACGTAACTAGTGTTTGACGTGTGATTTCATCGGCATTTTTTTTTAAATGGAATTCGTTTCATTGACAACATTTGTAGAGCTCTTAATTCTCTTTACAGTCACATATTTTTTTAAGTACGCGTCATTTACTCTAACAAGATAGAAAAAATAGTAATATAGATCCCCACAAAATTTGTAATTATTCTATCAAATCTTTAAAACAAAATCGCCAACTCCAAATGTATCTTAATTAAACACAGTTATATTCCTTTCTTCACTTTTATTTTTCTTATTTGCTAGATGTACATTTCGGGCACTAAGTACCTATTATCAAAAGCTAACTGAATAAAAACCGATAAATGTTTACAATATATACCTACTCGGATTAGGCGGAAAAACCAAAAGAGTAATTTGAATTTTGAACGAATGCGGTATCTTGGAAATGGGGGTGTTGGGGATTATTCGGCTTCGGACTTGGGAGGGTTCACAATGGTGTTAATGAGGGTTATCTGTTGGGTAATAAATTTAATAAGGGGTTCATTATTGGGCTCAAATCGAAATTGAGTAGTTCTGTCTTATTTTTCATCATTTCTATCGCTCCCAACATGCTTAATTGATAACTGCTGGATTCTTTTAATAATTTGACTTTATTTATGTTGTATTTGTGGCCTGTTGTCAAAGTATGATGAGCAATTACTGATTTGTCAGGGTTTTGGCTTTTGATGTGGTACATATGTTCTTTGAATCTGATGTGCACGTTTCTTTTTGTTTGTCCAATATACAATTTAGTACAATTATTGCAATTGACTGAGTAAATCCCTGAATTCAGCAACTGGTCTTGTTTTTCAAAACATTTATCGGTTTTTATTCAGTTAGCAATTGATAATGGGTAATTAGTGCCCGAAATGCACATCTAGAAAAAAAGAAAATAATAGTGAAGAAAGGAATATTACTGTGTTTAATTAAGTGACTTAACACCTTCACGTAATTCATACAACTACAATAATCCAAATGTATCGTTTTATTTGTTATTTGACATGTTAACAAGTTTGACACTTAAATTTAAGATCTACAGTAAGTAAAATACCATGAAATAGGAAGCACAATAGCTTAAGTCAAAACTAAACAAATGATTAAATAACGCGTATTTTTCTTAAAAAAAGCATTTTTGGAATCAGCGGCCTAAAAATACCTATAATTAGATCTAAAATTCCGGGCACCAAAAATAAAATTGCTTTGTATAGGTCTGTGTTATCTATTAAAGTAGCTTAAATTAGATAGCAGTAATAGTGTATTATAGTAGTTGTCCTACCTTTGCTCTCAATGCCACGCCATCTTCATCATTTTAGAAAACGCTTAACACTTTAATAAACATTATTTTATATTGATTAATATTCCACAGTATATTTGTATACAAAATTGTAAAAGGGCAATTACTTGGAATCAATACCCTAATAAAAAAAATTTAAAAAAAACATTCAATGAAAACGAAAAATAAATTGACATTGGTCATTTATAATTTTTCTAGATTTCGATTAGTTACTCGTAATACGTATCTGACTTCATAGAAACGTTATATTCTAAATATAATGCGTATCGATTGCCGATATTCCTTTGACCTAATACAAGATCATTTATTCATACGTAAGAAAATTTCTTTCATTGTACGAATTGATTGCTATTTCAACTCGACTTCGATCCATCGAACTTACTTTACTACAGATACAATTACATTCTCTATTATGACACAATGATTACAAAGAAATGAAATACAAAATATATACATTTCAGCCAACATTATTAATAATATTAAGTTCTTCTAGGGCCTGTAAAATATAGGCTGAGATGTAGTAGGGATAGTTATTATTATTATAAAAAATAGATATTAATTCTTAAGAATCATAAAACTAAATTGATTTGTTTGTAAACCAGCAATACATTATTTAATTTGTTGAGGAATACTGAACATTTCTGACTATTTCAAGCCAATATGTTTCACATATTGGCTTGAAATAGTCAGAAATGTTCAGTATTCCTCAGCACTGGGTCGGGACCACACTGAAGAGGACCTTGAAGTCCGAAACCCGTCTGTGGGTATCTGGTGCCGGAATACTGAACACAAATTCAATTTTGATATTTGTTTTCTGGTTTCACAAACAGAGTTCTGCTCGCTCGTGGACGAAACAGTGACCTGTATATGCACTTTGTGCATTCGTGTCACTGACGATGCCACTATGAAGCATTAGATGACGTTAGCTATCGAAATCATTAATAGATATACAGTGTGTCCGCGGATTACTGCCCGGACAGGAAAAACTTTTTCAACTATTTTTAGACAAAAAGTAGTTCTTTCGAAAAAGTTTTGGATGACTCAAAAATAACAGTTTCATTCACTACAGACGGAGGTCAAAAATTAAGATAAACAAAAGTATGATAAGGAAAAAGTACCTCCAATTATATTTTCAGGGAAAGCGTTATAAGAAAAAGTAATTTGTAATCGAGAATTAAATCTAAATACATTTTTTTTATTTAACAGAAACTATTTTATTATTTAATAATTATTTATTTGTTCAATGTTTTTTTTGTATATGTATAAGCTAAAGCGGATGAAGAATTGAATGGAAACACCGAAGTAATGTTTCTCAAGAAAATCATTAAACTCCTCGGAGAGAAGAATAAGATCCTCCTTGATGTAACAGTTTAAAATTCTGTTAGAATTTTTATTGGTTTATATATATTATATATTTATTGTATGAAACTACATTCACATTTTATAATTTATTTAAGTTTCGAATTTTTAATTGTGACCAGCGCACGCATCTATTTTTGTGGGGTTTCCACGCCTGAGACTTTCGCTCGTTCCGAGCGCGATAAGTATTCTTTTAAAGGTGGTCGTGGATGCACATTTATATGCATTTAAATAATTGTGGTTAAATTATTTAAATTTCAAAATTTACTTGGATTAACGTAAACATATATCCAAACTTTTGTAAGATTTGTTGGAGTTGGTACAAATTCACATTTATCTACGTGGGATTATCATCACCATTGAAGATAATAACGGATTCCATCTTCATCTAGGAATCAGCGCGGAAAATCTTAGTGGAAATTCACTTATATTCGAATCTAAGTCAATTCTAAGAACCGCATAAGATCTGAGGTTCTTTATATTTGGTTAAAGAAAATAAATGAACCTATTTCCTGTTTGGTTCTTCTAATTGCTAAGCAACCATTAGAGGGGAAGATAAAAGGAAAGAGGAAAACAAAAGGGGGTTCGTTATCGTTTGGGAGTTCTGGAATTCTAGAGGTTCTTTCTGCAATCCGAGGGCCAGGGTGTCATAAGTACGGCAGCTAGGACAGTAGTTTTTCAGTCGGCATCGCCAGCAGCTGGCACGCTGGCAAACGGAAGCAACAACGGAGCCAGATAAGCTAAAAAACTTCTCACTTTCTTTTTCTTCACATCTATTTTTTTATTCTTCTTTTAATATAACTTAATTAGTCATTGATACATCCAGTATAGTTTTTTTTTTTAATTTAATTAATGAAATAGTTTGTGGCTATAGTTAGTGGCTATAGTTTACGACTTTTATAAACTTGAAATTTTACTATATGCTTAATTTAGGAGTGAAAAACTTTAAACTCGTTTAAAGCTACAAATTGAATTCTTAACAAAAAAAAACAACAAATATGTTAAGATTTACATAATAATTGGGAAAAATAATAATAACGAATAAATAAAAAATATAACACTTGGCTTGTTCTATTTACGAGTAAATAGAGGCAAATAGTGAAACAAACCAAGTTCTATTTTTGATTTATCCTTTATTTTTATAAGTTCAAAATGTTTCACCTAGTGATAAACGATAACTGTATTGTTTCGAGTTTACGTGAAGTGATTAATCACAAATAGAAAGACTGTTATTCCTTACTTCACTTTTTAAAAAGTGAAGTAAGGAATAACAGTCTTTCTATTAATGATAAACGAAATAATTGGGATATGTGTACTTAAAAGGAAAACTCCCTGTATCATTTATTTTTATACGAGTAACTTAAGTTAATTTAAGATATTTACAAAAGATTTAAGTTTAACAATTATTTTAAATGAATACACGTCAAAAATACGTGATACATAAACATAAAAATAAATTAATTTAATAAAAATAAAATTGTTTCTATGAA
This sequence comes from Philonthus cognatus, assembly GCA_932526585.2. Taxonomy (NCBI): domain Eukaryota; kingdom Metazoa; phylum Arthropoda; class Insecta; order Coleoptera; family Staphylinidae; genus Philonthus; species Philonthus cognatus. Next base: position 62,513,957 of record OW052248.1, on the reverse strand, counting down.
GTTAATATTTTGTATGTAAACATAATTCTCGATTACAAATTACTTTTTCAAATAACATCTTTTTCTAAAATTATAAATAAAGGTACTTTTCTTTTATGACAATTTTAGTTTTTCTTAATTGTTGAGCGCTCTCTATAGTAAATTTAAGATTTGACTGTAAAAATAGTGTTTTCAAATCATCCAAATCTTTTATCGTTAATCTTAAAGAATGACTTATTTCGAAAAATAGACAAGAAACAAGTTTTCCTATACGAAGAATAATCCGGGGACATACGGTATAAATAATAATAATAATAATAAACATTCTTTATTTTATAGTTCCCCATGACATACAGATATATAAACATTGCATCACGGCTAATCACTTTTTCAGCTCAAACGACTGTAAAATGTTGCAATAAGTTGTAATAAGGGATTAGTTTTGAATTATCGGGAGGGTTTAGAAATAAGTAAAGCCATAAAGGCGGGAAAAAACGTGGTCAATGACAACGAGGACCTTTGGAATTCCCCGATAATTAGAGCGCTTATTACCTGAAATGCCGACATCTAGTATATATAATCAATTTTGCTATTTTGTACACCATTCTTGAAAATGGCATTAAGCCCAAACTAGTTGAAAACAAACCAAGTGAATTTCAATCAAATACCTATATACAAACATATATTCTAATAATATGGAAAAGAGCTTAAAATAGGGTCAAAATAAAGCAAAACGAGAAATATATATATATATATATATATATATATATATCAAATTCCTAATTCATTAATTGAATAGGGTTCTAATTCGCACAGCTAATTAAATACTTGTTTTTTTTAAACATTGTTTGCTTTTGTGTTCACCAAGTGGATTTTGATTGAAAACCTATATAATAAACTTTTGAATGAACACCTCCATAGATTCATCCTTCTGAAAGACTTAATCTCGGATAAGACCTAAGCTAAAAAGAAAACATTAGATGACATGCAAATCAATGTTTAGTTGCAGAGCGTGAAATTTAATTATCCACCTCATAAAGCCTTGTTGGAAATGATCCGGCAAAAACGAGGACAGAATGCGTTTCGGTGTAATAATCTTTCATCTTTCAGACAGCATCAAAATGCCGTTAGTCTGGAGTTCTAGACTGATCCTCTTGCAGATATTAATTCTTTATGTGGCATCCTAAATATTGTCGACGCTGTATTTTATTGCGAATTTCCGATGTTGATAAAGCCAATAGCGATGACTAATCTTCGGATTTGATTAATCCACTGTAGATATTGCCCGAAAGGGACGGGTATTGATAAAACGATAATAAACTGTTCGGATATGGTGTAATAAATTAAGGGGAATTGGGATTATGGGATTAGATGTTGTCATTTTGCTAAATATTCAGGATTAGGGGAGCATTTTAGGATGTTTCGGTAATTATTCAAGACTTTGGATAAATTAAAAGTTCTTACTTTAATAACTTACTTAAACCTCTGTTCTAATACTGCGAGATCCACAATTGTTGAAAAGTTGAGAGGCAAACCGAACGAGGGTTTAATATTAAAAAAAAAAATTAATAAGGCCCAGTTGCACCAAGTCCGTTGAAATGGTTCAGCTCTGAACTCGGTTTTAAAGTGACATTAAAACAATAGGAATTGTTATCTTGAACTCGAGTTCAACGTTATCAAAAATTAAAAATATCGGCTGCAATAATTTTATTATGTCTAGAATGCTATACAGTTTTAAATTTTAATACGCCTAATATTGGGACAGACATTTTTAATCTTATTAAATATTTGTATTTTGTGAACACTTTGTACATGTTAGAACGCTAAATAGTGGTTAAATCTTATTCCAAAAGCTTTCTTATAAAGAGTCACGTATTTTCGTAATGTTGAAAACAGAAACGTGTATATAGAATTTCACCTATCGTAAGAGAATTATATTTAAGTCTCGCTTTTATTATAATTGAAAATTATGTGAATGATGAGTGGAAGTATGAATTATACGCACCAAACAGAAATTTAATTAAACTCCATTTGTGCTGTCTAAGGTTGATCCCGATTTTCCGTACTTCACGTGTTCAGCATTTGTGGCTTTATTAAGCACAGCTTTTAAGTCCTCCCCACTTACATTCGGATTACAGCGAACCAAATAGATTTTCTCGGATTACGTATAACCAGATACTTAAAATATATGTATAGAACGACCTTCCTCCGCGAAACTTCAGTGGAATATAAATTATATAGTTTGGATTATGAATTCTATTAAAATTGCAAGTATGTAATAAAAAAAAATAGATTTAAACTAAAAGAGAATTTCACAATCTCCTTCAATTAACCAGATTATATATATTTACTTTGTCATTAGAATTCTATAATATTTGAAATTACGAAATTATTTTTCATGTAAATGTGTCTTAATTAATAAGACAACTTAAGGGGGTATTACCGTTGGTGGACCCTGTTTTTAGGCTTTTCTAAACATTTTTTTCGGGGCTAATTAAACACCGACAAGACTGGAGTTTTTTGGGTTTTATTAAGTCAATGTTGATCTCTTGAATTAATTTCTCATCTGGCACTTGGTGAAACATATTACACTATGTAAAGTTAATTAAAGGAAAGGCACTTGGTATTGTTTCACAATTAAATCTTTATTCCGACTAGTTTCGGTTTGTTAGACCATTTTCAACATTCCTTTGAAAATGGTCTAACAAAATGAAACTAGTCGGAATAAAGATTTAATTGTGAAACAATACCAAGTGCCTTTCCTTTAATTAACTTTACACAATGTTGATCTATAAAATCTGAATTTTTCACCCGCTTCCGGCGACTGGGTTCCGAGAAAAGTCGGGTCAACTGCACCAATGTTATTCGGGAATTGGTCCACGGCCGGAAACGATTTGTCGTGTGGGTTATCTGAAACACAAAATGGGTTTCGGTCCTTTAATCTATATTGAATTCTCTTGGGATTGGACCAGTTTGGCTTCAAAATATTGAAAATTGCCAAAATGGTGGCCATTTGAAAAAAAAAGTTTTTTTTACCCCTTTTTTTAGACTTTGAGGCTGACGAAAAAATACTTAATATCGATCAATTGGCTTCAGAGTGGTCCAATCCCAGGGCAATAATGTTCTTAATCAAAATCCCAAAGCCCAAGTCGATCCGTCCCATAGGGAAAAAAAACCTTTCCGGCCAGCAGGAAAAATAGGGTTTCGAGAAAAACGCGTTTGAAGTTTTCAAACGATTTTAAACTGGTTTCCGGTGTCTTACCTTCAGTCTGCGATGCCGGGCCCGTACATCAGGCCTTCCTCCTCCTCGTAGAAGGCGTCTTGCAGAAGTCTGTCGCTCCGGTGTCGCTGCAGAGCCTCAATCGCCGCCGGAGACAAGCGCAGCTCCGCCCTCCTCTCGCGGTCTGCGTCAGTTGGGGCAGCAAAAGCTCTGCATTGGAGACCAACCCGGATCCCCAGCGTCGTCATCGTCTTCAACACTGCTTTGTGGCCTTCATTGAAGACGCTGGTGGCCAGGAAGGTCGCCACAGCCACGGTCTTGGCACCGCAGTTGACGTGTTTCCACATACACGCATTCAAACTTTCATTTGAGTTCTGGGTGTTTCCACCAAGGCACCGGTTCAACAAATCATCGTTTGAAAGTGATTCATAGATCGGGCGAAGAATCTCTTGAACTTTGTCTGCAAGCGGAGGAGCGTGTTTAAATTTCTCCAGTGTACCGTTAGCTTTTGCCACCTGCCACTGACACCAGCTGCCGCTGCCTGCTGGGCAATTGTCATGTTGCGGGTTTTGGTCGGTGGAACATTTGTGCAAAAACGTAGCCCAAATTGCAATAAATATAGATTTAAACAACTACTTTCAGTGCAAATACACCTCCGGATATTAAATTATACAATGAAATATTTAAAATTTTATTTGATTTGATTTGTTACAACGTTCTATCAAAGTATATACCGGGTGTTGACTTGGCAGACGCAACATAGGAAATCCCACGTACATTTTGAAATATTAAAATTTTGGCTCCCCTGTTTATTTTAGAAACTCGAAATTTTACTTCATGCGCCACGCGTATAAAACACTCTAATATTATCAAATTTATGTATATTCGAACTTCACTTAAAATCTGTGTTTTATACGCGTGGCGCATGAAGTAAAATTTCGAGTTTAGAAAAGCCCAGAAAATTTGTCTCTGGTCGCTGCGCGACCCTCGACAAATTTTCGCGGGGCTTTTCTAAACTCGAAATTTTACTTCATGCTTAGTCTGGGAGTGGAAAACACTTGTTTAAAGCTTTAAATTAAACTTAAAAATAAACAGGGAATATCCGCAGTTGTCGTATCAATTCCATGGTATGTCATTATTTTTGTAAAATCACATTACTTTTTCTTAATTAATTTAGCTGTTAATTTTCTGACATTCGTTGATTTTTAAAAGGGTTCAATTTGAAGCTTTAAACGAGTGTTTTCCACTCCCAGACTAAGCATGAAGTAAAATTTCGAGTTTAGAAAAGCCCTGTGAAAATTTGTCGAGGGTCGCGCAGCGACCCGAGACAAATTTTCTGGGCTTTTCTAAACTCGAAATTTTACTTCATGCGCCACGCGTATAAAACACAGATTTTAAGTGAAGTTCGAATATACATAAATTTTATAATATTATAGTGTTTTATACAAATTTTCTGCGCATTTCTAAACTCGAAATTTTACTTCATGCGCCACGCGTATAAAACACAGATTTTAAGTGAATTTCGAATATACATAAATTGGATAATATTATAGTGTTTTATACGCGTGGCGCATGAAGTAAAATTTCGAGTTTAGAAAAGCCCAGAAAATTTGTCTCGGGTCGCTGCGCGACTCTCGACAAATTTTCGCGGGGCTTTTCTAAACTCGAAATTTTACTTCATGCTTAGCCTGGGAGTGGAAAACACTTGTTTAAAGCTTTAAATTGAACTTAAAAATAAACAGGGAATATGCGCAGTTGTCGTATCAATTCCATGGTATGTCATTATTATTATAAAATCACATTACTATCTCTTAATTATTTAAGCTGTTAATTTTCTGACATTCGTTAATTTTTAAAAGAGTTCAATTTGAAGCTTTAAACGAGTGTTTTCCACTCCCAGACTAAGCATGAAGTAAAATTTCAAGTTTAGAAAAGCCCCGTGAAAATTTGTCTCGGGTCGCGCAGCGACCCGAGACAAATTTTCTGGGCTTTTCTAAACTCGAAATTTTACTTCATGCGCCACGCGTATAAAGCACAGATTTTAAGTGAAGTTCGAATATACATAAATTTGATAATATTATAGTGTTTTATACGCGTGGCGCATGAAGAAAAATTTCGAGTTTAGAAAAGCCCAGAAAATTTTCGCGGGGCTTTTCTAAACTCGAAATTTTACTTCATGCTTAGTCTAGGAGTGGAAAACACTTGTTTAAAGCTTCAAATTGAACTTAAAAATAAACAGGGAATATCCGCAGTTGTCGTATCAATTCCATGGTATGGCATTATTTTTATAAAATCACATTACTTTTTCTCAATTATTTTAGCTGTAAATTTTCTGACATTCGTTGATTTTTAAAAGAGTTCAGTTTGAAGCTTTATACGAGTGTTTTCCACTCCCAGACTAAGCATGAAGTAAAATTTCGAGTTTAGAAAAGCCCCGTGAAAATTTGTCGAGGGTCGCGCAGCGACCCGAGACAAATTTTCTGGGCTTTTCTAAACTCGAAATTTTACTTCATGCGCCACGCGTATAAAACACAGAATTTAGATGAAGTTCGAATATACATAAATTTTACAATATTATAGTGTTTTATAAGCGTGGCGCTTGAAGTAAAATTTCGAGTTTAGAAAAGCCCCGCGAAAATTTGTCTCGGGTCGCTGCGCGACCCTCGACAAATTTTCGCGAGGCTTTTCTAAACTCGAAATTTTACTTCATGCTTAGTCTGGGAGTGGAAAACACTTGTTTATAGCTTTAAATTGAATTTAAAAATAAACAGGGAATATCCGCAGTTGTCGTATCAATTCCATGGTATGTCATTATTTTTATAAAATCACTTTTTCTTAATTATTTTAACTAAGAGAAACGTAAAGTTAATAAATTTAGAATTTTTCCCTCTACAAAAAAGTCTCTCTAAAATAAATAGGGAAGCCAATATTTTAAACTTGTTAATTAGTTTATTTTAAAATAGAGCTGATTAAAACAATAATTTTAGGTTGGATTTGTACAGAAGTTTTGCGTTTAATTTGTATTTAATTTACATAATAAATAATAATAAGTACGGCGTTTTAGGACCATAGTGAACACTTTAAAATCAACATGCGATTTCCTATGTTGCGTTCGCTAAGTCAACACCCGGTATAACATTTAGGTCAAATTTTCTTCCAACCAACTAACAAATAAAAATAAAAAATGAATGCTGAAACTACAAGAAATTAGAAATAAAAGGACTTGGTTTAAAACTAATGTATAAGACCATCTATAGACGCGTTTCGAGATTTATCTCTCTTCAGTATAGCTTGGCTTATGACTATTAAAAAGTTAAGTGGTGATTAATTAAGACCCATTGTTTGCATTTTATACGAAAAACATTTTCGTAATTTCATATATTATGCTTAAAATGTGCAAACTATAAGAAGACTAAGCTTATTTTCTTGAATACAAATATATTTGAATTGGAATTATTCTTTTTAGAATTCTATAATTGTAATTTAAGCAATAACAGTTGCAATAGAAGCTTTTCCAAAATGTATCTCCATTAATCATCCCAATTTTCACACAAGCATCCAACGAGAAAACAAATTATTATCGAATAACAAAACCCTTCAACCTTCTACAAATTAATTAAACCACAGCAAATTCGCTAATGACGCTCCAATAATTACATAACGCATACACGTAGAGAAATATTAATTTGCACTGGGATTACATAAGCACACATACACAGCAATTAATTCCAGATTCACCTTTGCCGGTTGACTATAGGAAAACATGCTGAAGGGATCATTATTACAATCGGGGAAAACGGGAAACCGAAGTCTGTTAAGTTATGCACGAAAACGGAAACGGAATGTGAAATAATATGAATTGTGGATAGCGGCGCTGTTATTTCTAATAATCTAATCATTATTTTTTGAAGGGATATTGAATAACAGTTGGATGGGTGGTTTTTAGTGTGTTTTGGGGAAATTCATGTTTTTATAGCAATATTTCTTGAATAATTTTCTCACTTATCACTTGGTGAAACATTTTTAAATATTGGTAATGAAGGTTTAAATTAAATTACACTTGGTTTGTTTCACAATTTTTTACTTTACTATTTACTCGACTAGTTTCGCGTTTTACAGCATTATCAGGAGTGATAATGCTGTAAAACGCGAAACTAGTGGAGTAAATAGTAAAGTAAAAAATTGTGAAACAAACCAAGTGTAATTTAATTTAAACCTTCATTATCAATATTTTAATAGCAAAGTATTGTGCAAATTCTAGCTAACACAAAAAAGTATTTTATTTATTTTCTCCACAGGCCAAAGCCTAATTATTAATGAAATTTACAAAGTTACTTCATGTACCACGCTTAGAAATCACTGACATATTATGAAGATCAATACATACGACATACATGTGTTCATTTTTCGATAATAATAATGTAAAATTTGTGCAACAATAAGACGTGTTTTATTTTTCATTCAATATATATAGTAGCTTGTCCAGACCATTTAGGCCCATAGCTTTGTAATTTCCTTCCACTGCTTTCTATCTTTCGCCTTTGTCCTCCATTCTGTTGCGTTTTTGTCTTGCAAGTCTCTAGTAATTGCTTCTCTCCATGTTTTGCGTGGTCTTCCTTTTCTCTTTGTTCCTTCAGGTTTCTTCCATCCGATGGTCCTGGCGATCCTATTTTCATCAAATCTCTCTAGATGGCCTGCCTACTGTAATCTTCTAGATTTCACTACCATGCCTATTAGTGGATTCCCATACAGTTCATATATTTCTCTATTTGTACGCCTTTCCTACCTAAGTCACTTTTCTTTCCTCCATATATTCTGCGCAGTATTTTTATCCCCCAACGGTAATCTACGGCAGCGAAACTTGGGTTATGAATAAAGTTATGCAAATTAAGATCGAAGCATATTTTAATTTGCATAACTTTATTCATAACCCAAGTTTCGCTGCCGTAGATTACCGTTGGTCTCACCATGGTTTTATATATTCTTATCTTAATTTTTCGGCTCACTTGCTTGGATCTGAATATGGTATGTAATCCGCCTATTTCCCTTTAATATTCTTTGATCGATTTCCCTTTCCTCGTTACAATTATTGCTTAATAATGCTCCCAGGTACATAAAGCTATTCACTTCTTGAAAGTTAAGTTCTTCTCCCTCAAGTGTCCTCACTCTTAGTTTCGATGGATTACTGGCTGCTGGAATTTTAAGTTGCATATAGTAGCTTTTATTTTGGTTGGTTTCAAGGCCTTTATTTCGCGCAGCGTCAGCTAGTCGTGTAGTGATTGTTTCCAGTTCTTTCTTAGTTCCTGCTAATACGGCTACACCATCAGCATATGCTAGACATTGATGGCTCCTGTTGTATATGGTGCTTCTTCTATTTATATCAGCCTCTCTAATATTTATTTTTCTAGCAGTATATTAAATAAAATTGTGGAGAGCGGATCACCTTGCATTACTAATATTATGTTTACTTTGGTTGCCCGTCATATTTTTGTAGATATATTCATTGCCTACTTTTGCATTGGCATCTATTACAATTTGAATGTGTTTTCTTGATATCGTGCTAAGCAGATTTTCCAGAGTTACATAAAAGTAATCTTTCTCGTCCTCTTCTTTTTCCTCAGTCGGTGCATGTATATTTACGATAGTCAGATTCGTGTTTTCATTTTTTATAGCCAAGTAGCACAATTTATTTGATTTTGCTTCAAAATCTCTTATTTGTTTATGTATCTGCTTTTTTACTAGGAATCCTATACTAAATCGTTTATTAGTTCCCCCGCTATTATAAAATATATATATATATATATATATATATATATATATATATATATATATATATCCATCTACTTCAAATGTTATGTTTTCTTTCAAGTGAGTTTTCTGCATTGCAAGAATATCAATTTTATAAAGTTTTACTTCTTCTACTAAATTCCGTATGGCTCCTTCTTCATTCAGACCTTGAAGATTCCATGTGCCTATCTTAATAGTGTATGTTTCATTTCCATGTTGATTTCCAGGTACGTTATTGCCATTTTCGTCATTGCTATTAATATTATTTAATCTATTTCCAATTAGTTTTTTTAAACATTCGTTCTTGCGATTTTTCTTAGTTGTTGTTTAAATCGTTCTTGATCTAGAGACCTTTCGCTCAAGGTTGTTCTGTTATTTCCCGTCTCGTTTTCCGGTTTACTATTTGCGATTTGTTTTTCAGATTCGTAGACTTTGTTTTCTATTATTAATTTATTATATTTTATATGAGCTCTGAGTCCATTTTGTCTTGCTTCTTTTAATTTGGGAAACAGCTGTTTTCGTTCTTCTCGTATTTCTCTTGGGTAGTCTTGCTCAATCCATACATCACAAGCAGGGCATTTGATTGCGTAAGTCATGATATACTGATAGGCAAGCTGAAACGCTACGGTTTCAACGAGTCTAGTACTAATCTGATTAGGTCCTACCTATTTAATAGGACTCAAATAGTTAACTATGGTGGTGTTAAATCGAGTGCACTACGAGTTGAATTGGGTATACCACAAGGATCAATCCTTGGGCCTCTACTATTCATAATATACATAAACGACTTACCACCATTTGTTTCTGATACCTTTAAAGTGATTTATGCCGATGACACCACCTTAATTAATAGTGCTGGTACTCTCGATAACGTAATCATTAGAAATAAAAGGGCAAATGATAAGTGCAATGAATGGTTTAGTAGCAATAAGCTGCTATTAAATGAAAATAAAACCATTAATATGGTATTCACCTTGAAGAGACATGAATTTGCTACCCCACCTTCTGTCAAATTCCTTGGGGTTCATCTCGATCCTACTATGACATGGAGTACACATACTGACACCCTAGCAAACAGATTATGCTCGAACATATTTCTTTTGAGAAATTTATCAAATTCAGTCTCGCCATATACTCTGAAAGCCACCTACTTTGCCACATGTCATTCCATTCTTGCCTATGGCTTACTAGCTTGGGGTCATTCTGCCGGCAGGCACCGTATATTCGGACTGCAACGAAGAGCAGTGCACGTAGTGGCAGGTCTCGGTTATAGGGACGACTGCCGGTCAGTGTTTCGTGAATTGCGTATCATGACTCTGCCGGGAATCTATCTATATCAATGTCTTGTACATGTCAAAAAGAATATCACAGACTATCAGATATCTGAATCTCTTCATAATCACAACACGAGAAACAAAGACAGTATCTATGTCAAGCATGTTAGATTGCATAAATCACAAAATGGACCAAATTACTGGGCCCCCAAATTATATAACGTGCTACCGTTGGTGGTAAAAGGTTTATCATTAAAAAAATTTAAAATGCATTTAAAAAAATACATAATCGACAATGCTTTTTACTCTTTGGACGATTTTTTACCAGTTTTAATAAATAATTTATACACTATCTTAATATTAATTTTATCATATTGTATTATATTCTTATTTGTATTTATGTGTATCACTTTTGTTCTATCTATTATATATGTAGATGTATACATATATAATAGATAGAACAAAAGTGATACATTGACTTATGTAAACTGTATTAGTTCTGGCATCAATAAACTATTATTATTATTATCACGTCCTTTTTGTGAATTATTTATTCGATTGTGAAGTGTGATATTGAATGATATCATCCCTTAAGATCAGTGTTCTTTTCTGGAATTTATTGTTGCCTGGGCGAATCAGAAATGCTCCTTGAAGGATGAATGTGCTGACATAAAAGTGGCGGGTTTTGCAAGTAGGAACATTAGCCCCTTTCTTTTTTATGGTTCGTTTCAATCTAGGGGCCGTTCCCTCTTTTCCCTCGGGCATACACAAAAAATATACATTTCCCAAGCATTTTGTCGAATCATATTTGCGTTAAGATGAACGATGATGCTAATATTACGGAAAGAAAACAGAAAAACTGTTTACTATACGAAGAAGTGATATAATGAAAAAACTACAGGGAGTTTTTCTTTAAAGTATACTTATTTCCAAATTCAGCTTATTTGAAAGAGTTCAATTTGAAGCTCTAAACGAGTGTTTTCTACTCCCAACATTTCGTGTTTAGAAAAGCCTGAAAATTTAGATTTGCAAGGGCGCGCGAGCGAAGTCGCGCTTCGGCAGATCCAAATTTTCAGGCTTTTCTAAACTCGAAATTTTACTTCATGCGCCACGTGTATAAAACATTGTCAATATTGCAAAGTTCAAAATATACTGCGTATGTTTAATTTCGCATTAATAAGTTTTACAAAAGTATTATCAAATCTTTTCAATTCGAACTTTATGATATGTTTTCTTTTCACCTCTTAAATCTGCAACTACGAGTGTCTGTTGTTCAAATAACTTAGATTTAGATGCTTTATAAAATAACTTTGTTCTTCTCTATATTCAGCGTTTTCACAAAATTACGTTATTTTTAGGGGACAGGGAAGATATCTGGAATCAGGGAAGAGTCAGGGAAAATTAACATTTCAAATTGGTCGCCATTATGTGAGATATGACATATTGCAAATATCAATCAATCTTAATCAAACGTAAAATATTAATAATATTGCAGTAAAAATAATTGTATGTGAAATTTTGTATTGTGGAGGCCTCTACTTCGTTATACATGTTAATTTATTAATAAAAAACGGTTTAACTTTGTTTGTATAACACAATTTATTTTTATGTGACTGCAGTTTCGGTAAATTTAGCTTGCCATTATCAAAAATATAGTGACTATATGTTTCAGAATGGCAAGCTAAATTTGCCGAAACTGCAGTCACATAAAAATAAATTGTGTTATACAAAGTTAAACCGTTTTTTATTAATAAATTAACATGTATAACGAAGTAGAAGCCTCCACAATACAAAATTTCACATACAATTACTTTTACTGCATTATAATTAAAATTTTACGTTTGATTAAGATTGATTGAGATTTGCAATATGTCATATCTCACATAATGGCGACTAATTTGAAATGTTAATTTTCCCTGACTCTTCCCTGTTATACAAACAAAGTTAAACCGTTTTTTATTAATAAATTGTATGTGAAATTAGATAAGCTCAATTTAAAAAAATATATTTTGATGTTTTATTTAATTTTTAGTTTACAATTTTAAATTAATCTATAATCACAAAACGTTTAGTAATTAATTAAAGTAAGTAAGCGTATTTATTACATACTGACAGTATATCTGATATGTAAATTAAGCAACCCTTCCGAATTGAATAACAAACAATTTCCAGAAGACAGTTATGATAACGTACACTAGTTACTCCCAGTTATAAATCTCTGATATACATCCCCGCATTATCTTCATACATTTACTCACATTATGTATTCCAGACACAACAATTTACAACACCCCTAAATTCGCAATCCCAAATGTTTCGTATGTATAACGCAAACAACACTATAATTACTTCGAAGTAGTATCATACACTTACTAAATTATTAACCCTTTACTGTACGGAGTCGCATATATGATACACTTTATAAAAACGTCATAATATAGACAATTTTGTGTTTTCGTTTGCGGGACGTGTTGCATATCAACTACGCAAGTACCAGAAATGTATGTACATATTTGTTAACACACAAAATTGTTTGGCATCTATGTTCTGGCCTTCTATTCAAGCAGATTCGATTGGAATTAAGATTGGGTTGCGTTCTCTGATATACTGCTTTCATAAAAATACTTATAAAGGGTGTTTACCGGAAACCGCATGGTTTTCAAAAAGGCCACACATTTTTAAATTTTGAATCAACATTTTTGTACGATAACTAGGATATTTACTGCAATAATAAAATATTAACAAACAAACAATAGATAATAACAAATATTACTTTTATATTTAATTCACTGTTTTTACTATAATTAAATTTGTACGGCATATCCAGTTTGGTTAGTAGACACACAGCTAAAGATAAATACAATTAAAATAATTTAATAGAACCACATAACCAAGCAAACATATCTGATTTAAGGCTTAGTGTAGCCACACATTTTTCTATAAAATAATAAGATGCAGATAAACATTTTATTATGCTTAGGCGATTTTATGTGTTTTTAAGTTAGGTTAGTAGAAAGGTTTGCAATAGAATAAATTGCGAAAGTCTTTTTGCGCAAGTTAAATATTTCACATACTTCTAGGTTAGGTTAGGTTAGGTTAGGTTAGGTTAGGTGGCCAAACTCTTCGAGCGCATCCTCGTCAATCGGCTAGGCGAAGAGCTGGAAAGGGGCAGGGGCCTTTCGGACAAACAGTACGGCTTTAGGACGGGACGGTCGACGGTAGACTGTATTTTGGCCGTCCAGGCAGTGCAAGCGGAAGCATATGCTGGCCCACTTCGTAGAAGAAAACATTGCGTGCTGAAAATGCTGGATATGCGAAATGCTTTCAATTCGCTCCCGTGGGAGAAAATTATATCGACTCTGGAGGGGAGACGCATCCCGGGGTACCTGAGGAATGTAGTTGCCAGCTACCTCAATAATAGACGGCTACTCTACAAGGACGAGGGAATCGCTCGAGGTATAAGTTTATCCGGAGGGGTACCGCAGGGTTTAGTATTGGGTCCCCTGCTGTGGAACGTGGTCTACGATGAGGTGTTGGCACTCCACCTGCCGGAGGGAGTACGTCTGTTCGGGTTCGCCAATGATTTGGCGGTAGTAATCTCCCACAGAGATCTCACAGCAGTGAAAGCCAATGCATCCGCAGCAACGGCTATGATAAGACAATGTCTGGGGGAGATCGGGTTGGAGCTAGCCCCGCAGAAAACAGAAGCCGCGTGGCTTTCTACAAGGAGGGCTCAAAGGGACCGGAATGACACAATCCGCATATTGGACGTAGAAGTACCGGTGGGGAAGGAAGTAAGGTACTTGGGGGTAATCCTGGAGGCCAACCACAACCGAAGTAGGCAGGTAGTAGAGGCAACGGGATCGGCTGCCAGAACGGCAATAGAGTTGGCGAGGCTAATGCCAAACATTGGAGGCCCATCGGAGGGAAGCGGGAGAATACTGGCCTGCGTAGCGCGGTCGTAACTTCTATATGGCGCACCGGCATGGAGCGGCTACCCGGGGGACCGCTAGAAACAGGGGGCGGCTTAGGGGGACACAACGTACTGGAGCCCTTCGTATCATAAGGGCGTACCGCACGGTCTCCACGACGGCAGTGGAGGTTTTGGCGTCCTTGGTTCCGGCAGACCTCCTGCTTGAGGAGAGGGTCAAAGTGTACGAGGAAGTGAAAGCGGGCGCGGAACCGGAAATCTGTAAGAAGCTCGCGCGCAAACAATGCGAAAGTGGCAGCAGAGATGGGAGGCAGACGACGACGGGAAAGGCAAGTGGACAAAAAGACTCATTCGAGATATTGAAGGGTGGGTGGGCAGAGGTCACGGGTCCACGACACATTGGACAACCCAGATACTCTCTGGGCATGGGTGCTTCCAAGAGTACTTGGCCCGGATCCGGAAAGTCGAGAGGATTGCCCCCAGTGGGAGACAGAAAGAAAAGAAGCTCGATGTATACGGTATTGGGGGAGGAAGCGAACGCCGAAACGCTTGTTCCACTCATGTTGGAGGCACAGGAAAAATGTGATTCGCTGGAGGTATTTGCGGAGATGGTGCTGCGAAGGAAAGATGACGACACAAGGAGGATGGCGGCGGCAAGGGCAAACCAGTAGAGCAAGAAGAGAGAGAGAGAGAGAGAGAGAGAGAGAGAGAGAGAGAGAGAGAGAGAGAGAGAGAGATAGAAAAAGCGCCAACGCGCAGTAAAAAGGTTATCCGGGCGAAGAATGCTGGAAAGTGATCCCACCGGTTACCTAGACGAAAAGAGAGGTGGTTTAGTGGGTAGCTCTCCTTAGAAGGGGAGAAGTCCCACACACCCCCTGTTGAAGGGAAGGTGCGTAACGCATTCCACCTCTCTATAAAAAAAAAGTTAGGTTAGGTTAGGAGAAAGGTTTGCAATAGAATAAATTGCTTAAATCTCTTTGCGAACATTAATTATTCTACATACTGCTAGGTTAGGTTAGGTTAGGAGAAAGGTTTGCAATAGAATAAATTGCGTATGTCTCTTTGCAGACGATGACTATTCCATATACTTTTAGATTAGGTTAGGAGAAAGGTGTTCCATAGAATAAACTGCGCAAGTCTCTTTGCGCCCGGTGACTATTCCACATACTTGTAGGTTAGGTTATGTTAGGAGAAAGGTTTGCAATAGAATAAATTGCTTAAATCTCTTTGCGCACATTAATTATTCTACATACTGCTAGGTTAGGTTAGGTTAGGAGAAAAGTTTGCAATAGAATAAATTGCGTAAGTCTCTTTGCGTGTACGGAACAGCTCCTGAATATTTAAATATTAACATTAATATTTTACATCATTCCCAAAGATGTTTTTATAAACAGTTAATATTTATTACATTACATTTACTACATTTTAATACATCTATTTTTTTATATCGTAAATTAGAATACCTATGATACTAATTTACGATATAAAAAAATAGATGGCGCTAGATGTATTAAAATGTAATCTTGATTGATGTGAATCAATCTTGATTTATATATCCATTATTTTAAATAAACGTCAGTAGAGATCAATTTTAGTGTAAAATTAATATCGTGATATTGACTGAATTGATGGAGATAAAACTACAAATTGGATGAATTACGTCATCATTTTGGAGATAATTTCATCATGTGTGTAACAGGTATCCCTAATGTGCTTATTTAGCCGAAAATACGACCATATATAACCTCAAAAGTGGAACTTAAAATTTAATTCGTGACCAAACGGTAAGTCGCCTTAACCAACGAACTTTAGATTCGTGCGTCCCATACACGTTTACCTTGATTCCGTTTTCAGAATCTCAAAAATCAAAGTAAATCGATATACAAGAACCCCTATACTTGAGTTGTTTATTAATCTCCCTAAAATAAACTCGAGGTTATTTTTTATTTCGGATATTGATGCTATTATTGCACTCAGTTTTATTTTCACTTCGTAAAATCTCTCGAATCAAGGAACAAAGAAAGAATCACTCCAGCGCTACGCGCTGTCGTGATTTTTTTATCCAGATGATTTTCGTGTTTTTACCGTGACAACCAAACATTCGTGTAATAATTGCATCTACCGGGTGTTGACTTGGCGGACGCAACATAAGAAATCCCATGTAAATTTTGAATTGTTCAAATTTTGGCTCCCCTATTTATTTTAGAAACAAGATGTATCATCTTTTTTGTAGAGGGAAAAATTCTGAATTCATTCGTGTTAATGTTTATCACTTGTTGTATCAATTCCATGGTATGTCATTATTTTTATAAAATCATTACTTTTTCTTAATTACTTTAGCTGTAAATTTAGCTGAGTTCAATTTGAAGCTATAAACGAGTGTTTTCCACTCCCAGACTAAGCATGAAGTAAAATTTCGAGTTTAGAAAAGCCCCGTGAAAATTTGTCGAGGGTCGCGCAGCGACCCGAGACAAATTTTCTGGGCTTTTCTAAACTCGAAATTTTACTTCATGCGCCACGCGTATAAAACACAGATTTTAAGTGAAGTTCGAATATACATAAACTTGACAATAAATTATCGAGTTTAGAAAGGCCCAGAAAATTTGTACTAGGAGTCTGGGAGTGAAAAGCACTTAATTAAAGCTTTAATTTGAACTTAAAAAAAAAACAGGGAATATCCGCAATTGTTGTATCAATTCCATGGTGTCATTATTTTTATAAAATCACATTACTTTTTCTTAATTACATTAGCTGTAAATTTTCTAACATTCGTTGATTTTTAAAAGAGTTCAATTTGAAGTTTTAAACGAGTGTTTTCCACTCCTAGACTAAGCATGAAGTAAAATTTCGAGTTTAGAAAAGCCCCGTGAAAATTTGTCGAGGGTCGCGCAGCGACCCGAGACAAATTTTCTGGGCTTTTCTAAACTCGAAATTTTACTTCATGCGCCACGCGTATAAAACACAGATTTTAAGTGAAGTTCGAATATACATAAATGTGACAACAAATTATCGAGTTTAGAAAGGCCCAGAAAATTTGTACTGGGAGTCTGGGAGTGAAAAACACTTAATTAAAGCTTTAATTTGAACTTAAAAAAAAAAACAGGGAATATCCGCAATTGTTGTATCAATTCCATGGTGTCATTATTTTTATAAAATCACATTACATTTTCTTAATTACATTAGCTGTAAATTTTCTAACATTCGTTGATTTTTAAAAGAGTTCAATTTGAAGCTTTAAACGAGTGTTTTCCACTCCCAGACTAAGCATGAAGTAAAATTTCGAGTTTAGAAAAGCCCCGTGAAAATTTGTCGAGGGTCGCGCAGCGACCCGAGACAAATTTTCTGGGCTTTTCTAAACTCGAAATTTTACTTCATGCGCCAAGCGTATAAAACACTATAAAATTGTCAAATTTATGTATATTCGAACTTCACTTAAAATCTATATTTTATACGCCTGGCGCATGAAGTAAAATTTCGAGTTTAGAAAAGCCCAGAAAATTTGTCTCGGGTCGCTGCGCGACCCTCGACAAATTTTCACGGGGCTTTTCTAAGCTCGAAATTTTACTTCATGCTTAGTCTGGGAGTGGAAAACACTTGTTTAAAGCTTTAAATTGAACTTTAAAAAAAAACAGGGAATATCCGCAATTGTTGTATCAATTCCACGGTATGTCACTATTTTCGTTTTATTGGCATTCAAACACAGGAGCCAAAACTTTTGAAACAGATATTAATTAATTGGTAAAATTGATCAATGACACTTTTGCACGTAATAATTGGGAGTTTTCCTATAATTAATTAAATACATTTATTTGAGCGAGTTTTACACTTCTTTGATTTAAACAAAAAACTGCAATTATACATGCAACTGCCTGCAATTAAAAATATATTTCTGCACTTTATAAGTATAGCAGACAGTGCATTTCATGTATACATTTTTAATTTGACAGTCACATTAATAGAACCAAGGTTACTAATTTATTATTATCGATCTTATTGGGCATTTGTCCCGTCGACGCATGCGATTATAATTACTCTATATCCTTGTATTGAAATTTTTTGGGTTGCATTAAGGAAAATTGTACTGTTTATTGTCAGGGAAAATGAACGTAACTTTTTACTAATGTGTTTTGGGAACAATCTGATGGATTCTATTTTTATATGAATGAACAGTCCCTAATGTAAATATTCTTTCAATGGTATTGATTGTGTAATTGCTTTGTATAGAATTTTTTAGGTATTATATTCGTGATAGACGATCAAATAAGTGCATAATATATAAAATTACGAAAAACTATTCGTAAAAATGCAAACAGTGTCTTAATTAATAAGACAACTTAAGGCGGAAAATTATTTTGTAAATTTTGGTACAGGTGTTGGTACTAATTCCTTGATTCTTGTATGTCAGGCAACGTTAATGTTTCGCTCGCTTTACGATGTTTGCTTTTATATCGGAGGTGTGTTTTTTAAAGGACAGTTTTGGGTCTAATAGGATTCCTAGGTATTTACATAATGGGGAGGAGTATATAATGGATCCGTTAATGTTTATGGAGAGAGGATTAGACGGTATGCGATGGTAGGGTTGGAATAGTTGGGATTTGTTGGGATTAATTTTAAGCCTCCACTTGGAGAACCAAGTATCGGATTTGTATATAAAATCTTGGAGGGAGTTAAGGGCTGAGGCTAGGGATGATGAACGGGTGATTAATGCCACTGCATCCGCAAACTGTAGGGGATAACAGGTTGGGTTTATGAAGTTGGGATTGGGATGGTATAAGTCGGAGCAATATATATTGTATTGTGGTGTCGCCTGAACAAGAATTATCCGGACGGCGGGAGAGATAGGAAGGTTGCCGTGGACACAACAAAAAAAAGAAAAAATAATTTTAGAGAATAACGCGTGCTAACGTTCGTTTTTGTACGTGACATAGTTAAATATAAATAAAACTCCCCAAGTACTTGCATTTCTTGTGTTTTCCTGTGGTAAGATTCATAGTATAACGACGGAATCAAATGCACCTATAACTGCAACCAAATGCACCTATGACCGCCGTTATAGTATAATAAAGGAGATAGAGGGGAGCCTTGAGGAACACCTTGTTCAGGATGGAATGTCGAGGATAAGGTTTGTCGTATACGGATTTGAAGTTTGCGGTTGAAAAGGAAGTTTTGGATTAGGTTGATAAGATGGTTGGGTAGTTTAAGGATACTGCATTTATATAAAAGGCCCCGATGCCAAACGGAATCGAAGGCCTTAGATATATCTAGGAATAGAATGGCAGATTTTTTAACTTCTAGATGCATTGTTTGGCAGTTGGATGTAAGAATGGTTAAGGGTAGGGTTGTGGAGCGATTTGGAAGGAAGCCTAGTTGGTAGATATGGATATGGGGTAAAACATGGCTTAGTATTTTTTGTTTGAGGAGGGATTCATACAGTTTCCCGAGTACGGGCAGTAAGGTAATGTGACGGTAGTTGTTTGAATGTATAGGATCAGTTTTGGGTTTGTGGATGCAGGTGATTATTCCATGTTTCCATTCAAAGGTAAAGATTTGATGGGTATAATTAAAATGAAGGATTTTTAGGATATATGTATGAATGGAATGTGGAAGGGCTTTCAAAATTAGTCGGTGTACTTTATCATGTCCTGGTGCTGTATTTTTTGTCTTGTTGAGTACCGAAAAATACGTTTCTTCGTCCAGTCTATCGTCAGGAGGAGGGGGAGGTAGGGGTTCTGGAAGGATGCGGTTTTCGTACCAACTGTTTACCGTTTCAAAAAAGTCATTGTTAAAGGAAGCGTCGTTTGTCTGTTTGTATACATTTTTAAAATTGTCTGCAAATATCCCTGAAATGTCTTTGTCTGTTGTTCGTTTGTCATTTGTTACTGGGTCGTAAATTTCTGAGATAGTCTTGTAAGATTTATATTAACTGAGTTTTTTTATTTCATTCCAATATTTTTTTCCTTGAAGGTCATTGATATTATTGCATGTGTTTTATATTCTTTTATGAGTTTTTTAATGTCCTTATTTAGTCTGTTGTAATTTATTATTTATATGGAAATACAAGTTCATATACTTCAACTACTGGTGTGCGAATAATTGTTTATATTTAAACATTAGCAAATGCTATTATATACAATTTTATAGAAATTAGAGTACATACTCCCAGTATGTATTAAATGGCCAAGTATTAACACAAGTTAGCTTAATACGTGATCTTGGGGTTATATTTGATAGTAAACTCTCATTTGCTAATCACAGAGACAGTATTTGCCGTAAGTCACTTCAAACTCTAGGATTTATCAAAAGATTCGGCAAAGCATTTTCTACAGACACTATTAGGATGTTATATTGCTCCTTGGTAAGACCTATATTAGAGTATGCTACCTGTATCTGGTCGCCGCACTTTGATAATTCTATTTACCAGATTGAACGTATGCAAAATAAATTCTTACAACATATTTTTTATCGCACCAGATCACATGGCGAAATCTATAGTCGCAGTAGTATGCTTGCTCGTATTAACTTAAAATCATTGGAAGAGCAACGCATTATAATGGATCTATGTTTCTTGTACAAATTAGCTAATGGTTTGATAAATTGTGGTCATTTATTAGCACGCCTAAATTTTATTATACCATGTAATACACGTAGTAAGTTACTGTTTCGCGAGAATTTCTGCCGTACAAAGTATGGTAGAAATGAACCCATTAATAGAATGATGCGTTACTACAATAATATATAAAGTTAATCCAAATCTTGATATGTTTAATATTCCAATTTCCACATTTAAAAATAAATTAAATTGTATGACTCTTATTTAGCTCTGTTGTATTAAATTATGCTAAGTGTACTGTAATTTAAGTTTACTTGTTATCAATTTGTATATATATATATATATATATATATATTTCTTTTCTTTCTTGTTATATTTTGTTAAATAGGTGTATCGTTTGAATAAATAAAATAAAATAAAATATAAAGATTCTATTTCCGTCAATTTATTATACAATGATCACTCTTGACGTGTGAAAGACAGAAAGCAAAAAACAAAGCAATGATCTCTCTGGAAGAGATCGAAGTAGTGTTGCTTCTATATAACTAATTTGAATGTTCCGCCATCTTATATGACGCTGAAAAGTGACCTAAGAAGTTTAAGTGATAATTGAAAGATGACCCCTCTTAATTTACACGTTCTGCCATGAAACGTTTTATGTTAAAGCCTGAATTGACAGCCCAGCACCTAACCTCCCTCATAAGGCCATGGCCATGCGATGGCATTCTCTTCAAATAACCATCTATTACACTTAGTCGCAGCCTCGATTTTTTTCTGGCCATTTTCCCAATCAGCGATATGTCATAGGTAGGAGGTTTTATGCGAGGTTTGTTTTCTTGTACATTACATTCTACAGTTGAACTGGTTTTATGATTAGTCTTGGCTAGCAAATCCTGGTTTATAGTATGGATATTACACAATTCATCCTCTAAAACTTTTACTTTCTGTTTCATTTCCTGTTTCAATTTCTTGACTTGCTCTTATACGTATTCTAGTTTGTCATGCATCTTTTTAAGGGTATTTTTAAAAGAATTAAGGGTATCTGTTCGGATTAGGTACAGGATTTCTCATGAAACCGTTTTTGGAAAGCGTCGTCGGGAGGCGACGGGTTTGTTATCCCAATAAACCGGGCCCAAATACGTAACAAAGGGCGCCCCATTGTGTAAAGTGCGCTTCATTGTGTCCAGTGCGCCTAATTGATATTATTCCCGGAAGACGCGGCCAGCTCGGGACTTTGCTGTTTTTCCAAAACATGTATTTAGCACCCTTCGGGGACTTGAAAAACAGGTACCTGAAGTTACCATCACCACCATCCCCCCTACGAGGACAGTAATTTTGTTTCGTAAATATTTTTTGTAAATATTCATTACCAATCGAGACTTTGTACAGTTCAGTTAATAGAATCGTTTTTGAAACCTCATTTCTCTGTGTTTTCTTGTTGTCGCGACAGCTACGTACTCTTACAAAGTACAACAACCATCTACAAACCTATAACAGTATCTTCGAATAGGAACGTATTTCGATCGTTACCGTTGTCAACTAAATGTTCTATCAATTTGTTCTTTAACACATCTTTTTTTCCCAGATCAAGTCCCGTTCCTCGAGCTCTTTCCTTAACTTAGCTACTTTTAAGTTAACTATTGTGGCTATAATATCAATTTTAATTAGTTTACATATTACTCAGTTTGACAAATCCTCTATTTCCAAGTGTTCTAGAATATTCGAGAATAGTAGGCGCCAAAATTAGATGTTTAGGTCGAAAATTCAAATTTTCGTTAGGCGAAGTTACAGACAACAAATAGAAAGAGATACATCTTTAATTTTTTGTGATTAGCTTTACAATTGGAACTCAATTCTCTTCTATTTTTAAAACTAAATTTGAAACGGAAGCTGTTATTTATTTTAAAATTTTATTGGCATAAAAAATAGTAGCTGCCCTGGATTTCTTCTGAAATACAATTTAAATATTCATATTTATTTCAAATATTTATTGACTTTAAAAATATCAGTCGCCATTGGCCTGAAAATTCACCTGAAAAGCAATGTAAATTAGACAATTATACTCATCATATAAATGAGAATTCCCATATGGGTAAAATGAAACAAACGAAAAAATCTCGCTGAAAACTTAATTGAGAAATAGGCTAATTCCGAGCGAAATATCTGCAGAGGTAATTATACGGATTTATCCGCGGTGATTTATATGCAGGCGCCGGGAATTCGTATTTACAATCCGTATAATAAAAAAAATCGCCCTTTTACAAAAGTAACCCCCTAACGAATACCTCTCTAATTTTTTTTGTGCTACAAGTTTTAATTAAATCTGTCGACGGCCGACCTATGCAAAAAAAAAACATTTGATAATTTTGCAGCGTTTGATAAAAAATCTGGTCCTCGTGAAAAGTTCGTAAAAAGTCAACGACCGACCATTCCTGCCTTGATTAATAATTGATGAAAATTTGTGAAATTATAACACTTATGCAATAATACATATTTTTATTTTTTCTTAGAAACAAATCTTTATGTGGTAAACTACACCAAGTCCCATTTTTACGTTTACAGAGCTATTTACACCTTGATGGAATAAATAATCATGATTCTAACAGCAAAAAACCTGTTCCAAAAAAATTTTGTGTGTAGTCTACGTCCCACATAAAGAAATATAACGAGTGTCTATAAACTGTCGGCATTCCAGTAGGTTCTGACTTCAGAAACAAACGGCGTAATTAGACATACTGAGAGTTTTATGTAACACCGAACATTTTCATCCAATACAATTAGAAACCTTTAATTTTGAAGTAATGTGTAAATTGGGTTGCCTATATGACCATTACAAATTGTAGCCAATCAATCGCAATTAATGCCTCAACTTGTACATACAGGGAGTTTTTCTTTCAAGTATACATGTCCCAATATATGCCGTAAATCTTTAGATAACCGTTATTTTTTTTCTAAATTAGTTCAATTTGAAATTAGTGTGTTCCAATCCCAGACTAAGCATGAAGTAAAATTTCGAGTTTAGAAAAGCCTGAAAATTTGGTTTGGTCGCGTAGCGCGAAGCGCGGAGCGGCCAATCCAAATTTTCAGGCTTTTCTAAACTCGAAATTTTACTTCATGCGTCACCGGTACAAAACACTGACATAATACGAAGTTTACAACATACAGCTAAACTTTACATTGCATCAGTGTACCGGTGGCGCATGAAGTAAAATTTCGAGTTTAGACAAGCCTGAAAATTTGTTTTGGCCGCTCCGCGCTTCGCGCTACGCGACCAAACCAAATTTTCAGGCTTTTCTAGACTCGAAATTTTACCTCATGCTTAGTCTGGGAGTGGAAAACACTCGTTTAAAGTTCAAATGAAATTCTTGTAATAAACCGAGCATCAGCAAATGTACAACGTATGTTTATGTATACCTAAAAGAAAAATTCTTGTTTTAAGCATGTTCGGTGTTACATAAAACTCTCTGTAGGTATAAGTATTTCAAAATCCGCCTATTTTTTGTAAATCTTTAGATATTTGTTTTTTTTAAGAGTTCAATTTGAAACTTTAAACGAGTGTTTTCCACTCCCAGACTAAGCATGAAGTAAAATTTCGAGTTTAGAAAAGCCTGAAAATTTGGTTTGGTCGCGTAGCGCGAAGCGCGGAGCTGCCAAACCAAATTTTCAGGCTTTTCTAAACTCGAAATTTTACTTCATGCGCCACCGGTACAAAACACTGACATATTACGAAGTTTACAACACACAGCTAAACTTTACATTGCATCAGTGTACCGTTGACGCATGAAGTAAAATTTCGTGTTTTTCAAAGCAACCGAGATGTCGACAGTTTATAGACGCTCGTTAGTTATAATTAATAAAAAGAGTTATATCTTATGCTATAAAACAACCACAGTTTTTTTTGTGATAAATTTCAAGTAATTTGTGTCGATGCCATAATTTCGTTTTTTTTCCTGGTCTTTTTTTTCTTGAGCTAGTTGTAAGACGGTTCTTGTGATTACGACTGTAGTTCCTCTTAATTACCCATAATTCACCATCTGAGAAGTTGGAAGACGCTTTCTCTGCAGAGCACGATTTAATACAATGTATAAAGGTCGGACGTTTATCAGCTGCGAAGCGGAATGATACAATTTGTAACAAAAAAAGGTCCAGAATGGCTTTTGTCCTTTTTTATGGGCGGCCATCCTTTACAAATCTGATCCTTGACATATATCTCAGCCACAGATGCACTTTACATATATCCAATATTATGTGACACGACGTGTTACCTTTTCTCCTCGCGCCAAACACTATTGTTTCAATTTACAGTCAACTGATATTTATTGCTTTTCGTTCCAGGTTATATCTGGATGTACTTTCAGTTATTCACTTTGCCGAGAAGGGTAGAAAGATGGACCTCCTGGAGTCTTTGGAGATTCACAGAGCCCGCGCTAATCGGGAAATTCCTGTAATTAACGACCAGCTTGACCTTAAATACACCCCCCTCTTTAACGCTGTTATTAGAAAATTTGCAAATATAAATAATGTTCCTTTGTAGTTTTTTGTTACTAACGGTTTGATAATGATACGTGTAGTATCGAAACTATAGTCACCAAATAAACCAATTGTTATACTTCTACAAGTGTTTCTACTCTTTGATAAGCATACAGAAAAATTTCGTATTTGGTTTTAAATTATTACAAATCGTGTAAAATTAACTATTATTACTAGTTTGTTACTTAATCAGGATTGTATAAAAGATTTTTTTTGGAAAATGTGTATCTCATGATTGCATACACCGCTACAGGCGCCGGTATACAAATTCTATACAATGTTGATAATTTCACTATGCTTTCAGGCCATCCATCCGGTTAATTAGATAGGAGGATATTGCAAATGACAACGGACAGATATCCAACAGTGCACTTTAACATTAGCCTATAAAATGGTTTTGCATACATCTACATACCCACACATAATAGAGAGCTTTTTAGTTGTATAATATTGATTTTCCTAATGCACTTATAATAAAAAAATAATTCTATTTAAAGCACAAATATAAAAAACATTATAGAATATGGGTTTATAAGGAAAAGCGGTGCATTTTCGAACAGAAAAATTGAAAGATGTAATTCTGTGTTTATCTAAATCTTTGATTTGATTGGCATTCACTTTGTGGTAAATCTTTATAACAATAATATTAAAACTATTAATGATTTCGATAGCTAACGCCATCTAATGCTTCATAGTGGCATCGTCAGTGACACGAATGCACAAAGTGCATATACAGGTCACTGTTTCGTCCACGAGCGAGCAGAACTCTGTTTGTGAAACCAGAAAATAAATATCAAAATTGAATTTGTGTTCAGTATTAAACACACTTAACTTTGTTTTAGAACTTTCATTTTAACTTTTACAGTGACCATAGTTTCCATTACAAGCTTAGTTTAATAATGATAATTTTTATTATTATTGCTATGTTTATTTATACCGGGCTTTCATTAATTCCCGAACCCCACGTGACCGAAAATAATAGGCCACCAAATGTACAAGGTGGTATGACTCACACAAAAATTCCCTAGATTTAAAAATATTTATTCGCCGGCGTATTTTTATGACGACTGAAAATATTATATTTAAAATGATTAAAAAATAGGCTCATCTTCAAAAATGTAACTAATTTTTATTAATTTTTTCGTTGTAAATACCATTTTCGCAGTATTTGCTTATCCTAGCAAATTGACTATGCAAAATAAATAGAAATAAAACTCAATGTTTCAGAATAATTAACAATTTTTGCTTACCTGAAAATTCCGGGCGAATCTTGTAAGATCTCAAAGGTTGGTTTAACGATGCACCGCGCATAAACGTTTATGTCAAATTTGACTTTAGTAACGTTTGGTTACTTTTTTCAAAGCCTCCAACGTACAAATACAATAATTTACGCGGCAATTTTAAATTTAGTCACGTGGGGTTCGGGAATTAATGAAAGCCCTGTATTATAAGTATTTCAAATGTGAAAAATAACTTTCCCTATAACGGAAAAAATTATTAAACCTGTTATTACTTTAGACGTACGAGCGCGTTTACTGAAAATAAATATACAGCATGTGGCTGATTACATTTTCGTACATTCTCGGAAGTAATTTTCCAGAGCGAATTTTTGATTTTATTATTTTACCCGCCGTGGGGAGCTAGTATTTGTCATCTGGAGACAGAAAGGAGGAAAAAAATTGGATACCGGCGTTCGTGGAACTGCATTCGATATATCAAGGACATAATTAAGTTAGCTTCCCCTTTTTGTCATCCTCGCACAAGAAATGCCGGAGGATTGGAAACTTGTAACCTAGTTTTCTCTATATATCCGAATTCCTCATCATTTTCCTTCCTATTTAGTGATGAACAGAATTATTGTCAATTGTTACTCCCTTGACTTGCGATTTAAAATTACATTTAAGGTTGCCGTTTAGTAGAGTGAGACACAGAGTAGTAAAGAAGAGATAACCGTTGACAAGGAAGTCGCGGTCTCGCGGAGCAAATAGCCATATTTTTAACTACATTGTTGTGTCGAGCTAAGAGAAGTTAAATGACAAATACTATGAAAATTTACTAAAATTTTGATAATCAATGTTTCACCATTAAATAAACTAAAATCAAGATAAAAATAGAAAATCTTAAATACCGCCAAAACAGCTTTTTATGAATTTTGATTCAAAATGTATATCGGGTGTTGACTTTGCGGACGCAACATAGGAAATCCCATGTAAATTTTGAAATGTTCAAATTTTGGCTGCCCTATTTATTTTAGAAACAAAATGTATTTACCTTTTTTGCAGAAAACATTACAAATTATATCTACGTTCAAATAAGCACTTGTAAATAAATATGAAATTATTTATTCCTATTTCTGGTATACGAGAGATGAAGGTTAGGTTAAAGGGCGCAAGTCAGTTGCATTTCGCGTAAACGGCAAAGGGATCATCAAAGCCAACACCGGACTATCAGGGCGCTCTTATATGGACGTTTTAAACGCGAGGCGGAACGGGAGCGGGCGCAAGCGTTTGCGTTTTAACACATGGGTTTATATGAGAGTTCCTAGACGGACGGGTGCGAGGCGGAGAAAACGCCAGCACCCGTCCGTCTAGGAACTATCATATAAACCCATGTGTTTAAACGCAAACGCTTGCGCCCGCTCCCGTTCCGACTCGCGTTCAAAACGTCCATATAAGAGCACCCTTAATCGTGAACGTCTTTTGATTTTTGAAATCATACATAATAGACCGATTGGTGTTGACGGGTTAAAGTTTTTAAAATGGCCGAGTACCGTTTATCAGATACCAACATGCATCACAAACAAATCCAAACATGTTGAATGTTGAACATTTTGCTGAACGGGCCCAAAATAAATGCCCCGTATAAATAAAAAGTGACGACGTATATTGTTATGAGCGCGCGGCACTATTTTGTCAGATTTTTTCTTTCTGGAGATCTGAATGCCCCGTATTAAAAAAATATTGATGCTTGTTTTTATGAGAACGTGGTACTCTTTTTGTTTTTCTGGAGTTCAGAAGAGATTTACAATAAGTTAATTGACAAAAACTATGAAGATTGACTAAAATTTTGATAATAAATTTTTCACCATCAAATAAACTAAAATCAAGATAAAAATAGAACATCTTAAATACCGCCAAAACAGCTTTTTGATTCAAAATGTATACCGGGTGTTGATTTGGCGGACGCAACATAGGAAATCCCATGTAAATTTTGAAATGTTCAAATTTTGGCTCCCCTATTTATTTTAGAAACAAAATGTATTTACCTTTTTTGTAGAGGGAAACATTATGAATACATTCGCGTTAACGTTTATCACTTTACGTTTCTCTAAGTTAGAATAATTAAGCAAAAGTAATTTAATTTTATAAAAATATTGACATGCCATGGAATTGAAGCAACAATTGCAGATGTTAAAATGGCAATAGATATCGCAGCCACTTGATAAAAGTAAATGATAGATAAAAAAAGTTTTATTTTCTTGCCATTTTCTGGTACACCGATGACAAAAACTTGCTTACCTTCTTTCGTCACCAGGTCTAAAACCCTGACAAATTCTAAATTTATATGGATGAAATTTATTCTTTTGTAAAAGAAGTGGGCTGTAGATCTAGCTACCCTAGTCTGTCTGACGTTTAATTAGTCTTGTCGATATTTCAGGATTTTCTACAACGGCTAGTAGAACGGTATTCGCTATTTCTTCTTTCATTATTTTTTATGATATGGAAACGGTTTTTTGAATGAACTAAATTCCATTAAATTAAACTCCAAACATGGATTTCTCAGGTTGTCAGAATACATCTGCTCAGCAGCTACACAATATTTATGGCACAAGATGTAACACGTCAACATATTAAAATTTTCTTCGTTTGTGAAATTTCCTCTTTCCATTGTAACACTTACAAATACATTTTAACACTTTAACTTCTTATAAACAAAACAATCAACTTTAAAATACGTTAGAACGTTTTCAACAATAGTATGACAGATCAAATAGAAATATTGCAATTGTTTCAATGCATACTTTAAACCAGTGATGGGGAAACTACGGCCCGCGGGCCAAGTCCGGCCCGCCGAAAGGTTTAATCCGGCCCGTTTAAGAGTGCCGTCGTGAGAATGTTTGAACGCGTTCTTACTTCGTAATGTGACGACCCGCATAAAAACTACCTACCTACGATTAAGCATTATTCTTTGGCCCGCTACGATTGTCTGGTTATTACAAATGGCCCGTCTTAAAAAAAGTTTCCCCACCACTAATTTAAACGCCTACTAGGTTAAGAACCTACAAAAACATTACAATTTATTTTTCTCTATTATTTGGCTTTAGAAGCATAATGTGTGATACATCGTTGAATTTGTAATAAAAAATGCTACCGTATACAAGGTGTTCCTACTTTTGTGGCCATATAAAAAAAAATGAAGTTGAAACTCTAAATTATGTAAAATGTAGTTTAATAACCAAACTACTATGGCAAATATTTTAATAATAAAACTACACAGATTAAAAAGATATTAATAATTT
Source organism: Philonthus cognatus (assembly GCA_932526585.2). Taxonomy (NCBI): domain Eukaryota; kingdom Metazoa; phylum Arthropoda; class Insecta; order Coleoptera; family Staphylinidae; genus Philonthus; species Philonthus cognatus. Next base: position 62,484,167 of record OW052248.1, on the reverse strand, counting down.
GATAATCTGTGTAATTTTATTATTAAAATTGGTAAATTAATTTAACAATATTTATTGTAACGTTGGATTTTTTTTAACAAAACTCTAATAGTTCAAAGGGATTAAAAATGATTCAAAATTAATGGAATTTAATTTTATAAGAACAATACACTGATAAAATTAATATAAATAATAAAAATATATTAAATCAAATTTTTACTTTATTTTTATATTTTGGAATATCCTGTAAAAATATTTGAATTTCAATAGCCAATCAATGTTTATTCATGTCTGTGTAGATTCTATAAATTTTAAGTTGATTTGATAATCTGTTGATTGTTAAAAAAATTGATTTTAATATCTTTTAAAATAAATACAAAAATTGGAAAAATCTAAAATCCGAAAAGTGCATTATTCGGAAAATTTTGATAACGATTAACTATAATAAATTTCTACAATCGGCATGTAAACATACTCTAAATAGTGCAAATTTTTCCTAATTAAAGCCACCCAGTATTTTTTACCGTTTTCAAGATGCCCATGCTGTACATTCTTATCTTGGACACGGTGTATATACAAAATGTAACGTTCAGTTTAAATAATTCTAATACAAAGTTAAAGAAACAAACTTTATTAAAAAATGAAAATAGATTTCAACTTTCTCTAAAAATATCGTGATGATTTCAATATTATAACATACAAGTTTTTTTAGAAATATAGATATTCTAATAAATTTAAATGTTTAGGCATTTGTTTTTATAGTTCAATTATTAAACTTCTAAGGAGTGTTTCCACTTCCAGGGTAAGCATGAAGTAAAATTTCGAGTTTAAAAAAGCCCCGCGTAGAAAATTTGTCGAGGGTCGCGCAGCGACCCGAGACAAATTTTCTGGGCTTTTCTAAACTCGAAATTTTACTTCATGCGCAACCGGTACAAAACACTGATTCAATGTAAAGTTTAGCGGTGTGTTTTAAACTTCGTAATATTTCAGTGTTTCGTACCGGTGGCGCATGAAGTAAAATTTCGAGTTTAGAAAAGCCAGAAAATTTAGTTTGGCCAAATTTTCAGACTTATCTAAACTCGAAATTTTACTTTATGCGCCTAGCGTATAACTGAAATATTGTAAAATTTAAAATATACCGGTAAATCAGTATTAAAAATAAACTGCTAAAGCAGGACTAAAAACATACTGCTAAACAAAAATATTTTAATTTTCACAATAATTTAGTGTTTTGTATGCCTGGTGCATGAAGTAATATTTCGAGTTTAGAAAAGCCTAATAATTGACTTAATGTTTAATCAAGAGTGGAGTGAAAGTAATGAATACTTGCAATTTTACATGCATCGAAATACATTTGTACCTATACTCAGAATAAACTTTTCCTGTATGTATAAATAAATTACACACTCTTTTTAGATGTTCAGCAAATAAGTCCTGCTTTTTATGTTTAAAATGCGGGACGCTCAAAAGTTTTAATGGCAAGTTTTTTCATGTAGAGTTAAGCTAAAAAATTCTATAGTATGTAGATATTTTACAGAATTTTTCTATAAAATAAACTGGAATTCGTTAAAAATATTTATCTTTCAATTTATACTTTGCTCCACAGAATAGTTTTAAATACCCAAATCAAATATAATATATACAAGCATATTGTTGCAATAAAAACACTTTAAGTTGTGTTGGGTCATTAATATTTATTTTTAGTGTGAATATTGCAAAGTGATGACAAAACCCGTATTTTGTAAATTTCGTTCGCGTCCACTTAGATTCACACTCTCGCAATTTAGAAAGCATGCAACTCGTCGTCTTCACTAAAAATAAATGCAATTAAACCCAATTTGTTATGCTTACAAAATAAACGGAAATAAATCACATTAGAAATTTATTTATTTTAAGTATTGGTATAATTATTATTTATGTTTTATTTATAATTATGAAGCATCGTTTAAAAACATCTTTAGTAAAGTAAATAAAACTTTGAGTTTAGATAAGCCTGAAATGTTACTTCATGCTTAATCAGGGATAGAGTTAGGTAATTAAATGCGATACATTTTTCATGTATATAATTACTTTAACTCCTAAACTACCTCATTTTAATGTGTTTTTATTGTTGTTTATATTTATTGTACGTTGATATTTTTGTATTAGCATAGTTTCCATTGCCCTGCGTACTACAATTGTGTTTGACATTAATAAAGTATTATTATTATTAAAACAATAATATGCTGATTTACCTGTAAATTATCGGTAAACCTAGTTCGATTCACAAATTTGTCGGATTACCGAATTTGATTGAAAAAACTGTTAAAGGTGGAGGCTTTTACTTCGTTATACATCAGAGTTTACAAATGAAACAGTTTGTATAACTAAAACTTTATTAAAAAAGTCGCAGTTATACAAAGAAAGTTAAAAAGTGTTTAATTTGTTGATTGAAAACGTCGGCAAATTTACAATCCTTACTTATAACCACAAAACCTTTTGAAAAATAATGTAAAAATAAGTATAGATAAGTTAAATTATTAGTGCTTTATTCATCAATGTATTGATTATAAATGTTCGTTTTTGACTTTTCAGAAAGTGCAACATATACATTTTTAAAGTCACGCACTCTTTTGTAAAGCTGAAAACGAAAGTTTATTAATTAATGTTTATAAACTCATTCGGTTTTGACTTTTTTGGAAGTGCAACACTTTGAATTTTTAAAGTCACGCGCATTCTTTTGAAATATCGAAAACGAAATTTTATAAATAACTAGGGCTCTTGGTTTTAACTCTCGGAATAATTCTAAAACGCTAAACTGGGGATAAACTATTCACATTCCCGTTACTGTTATCTCGTCGGCTATCCATGGAGGGAAGCTTAAGAATGTCAACCCTTCAGAGTTTTAGGGATTTAATGTATTATTAATTGGGGACGAGTTTCTAGCACCCACGGAATTCAACTGTTCCAGTTTCTCTCTGATGTTAAGTGTATAGCTTTTTAACAAAGACATTTATCAAACGAACGTAAAATGTATAGTCGGAATTGAAATGAGAACATTTAAATTACGTTAAATAGTGTTTTTATTTTATTTAAATTAAATTGAAGATAGCGATTTCCCAGTGCAGCTTATTATATTTTTATAAAATCTTCTTTAGTATGACTTTGATTACAACATGATTATTGAGTTTTAAGAAATGTCAATTACTACTGTTTTATTTGTTTTGTCCATCATAGCACTTTCCCCGTAATTTAAACAATTGATAATTGACATACTAATGCCGTTCACCAACGTCATTTAAATGTTTGCCGACCATATATTAGTTTTCGCGAAACACCAGTTGCAAACCACTACATTAAAGAAATTAAACAAATTATTATAGCGATATTCTTGTTCTTGCACATATTATGTTTCTTTCGCCTAGTTCTCTGCGACTGAACTTAATTAAACTAAAGTTCATGATACAAAATTATATCTTGGTTAAAAATGTCGTTTATCTTTGATGGGCAATATTTTGTGTTAGTTAGATAGATATAAAAAAATAATTTAATATTATCACAGTGTCATTCTTAAAGGTTGTTGACCCATTCATGTTTGTTATTGATTTTATTTCATTGCCACCCCGTGTAAACTATTTTTCCAATTTTCCTACACTCCCAGCAAAAATTTAGAGAAATGTGTATCCTAGGGGAAACATTTTTATTTACTTTTGGAATTATGACACTGCATTACAGGCATACACACACACACACATGTTTTCGCAACTCTCGTGTTTTCCGAAAGATTAATGGTCCATACGCGACTGAATTTATTTATACAATTGTTGAAATAAAAAAAATATTGTAAGCGCACAGAAAACAGACATTTTCTAAACAATACGAAAACTAAGAACGAATGTACATGGAAATTTAAACAGATTTGTTTTGTATGCGGCTTAATATCTTATGCATAAGCACAATTAAATTTGAATACAGTTTTATTAGCTAGTTAAAGGTGTTTAAGGCCAAGTTGCACCAAAAACGTTGAACTCGAGTTCAAGCTGAACTTATCAATTAAATATTTAGGCACTAAATCACAAATTTGAGAATCAAGAAGTTTTTTCTTTTTTAAAATGAGTAACGTTCTGAAATTAACTTCTCAATAAACACATGGTCTAACATTCTAGATCGTGGTTTGTTTTACAACGTTAGTCGTGTCAATTTTACAACACTATTTTCTTCTCAACTCGCGTAAGAATTTAAAGCATTGAACATTATCTACTCAATTTTGTGATAAATTACAGAGCATGTAAGGAAGAATGGAGAGATTGCATGTGAGATTGATTACTCCAACTAATTGCAATTAGCATATTTCCCGCAAGCGAAATATCAAACTCAACATGCGTGTAACTGAATACTGAATACGAAGTTTACATGTAATTACATAATTAATAATAATTTTCAACAAATTAGGGCAGAAAGATTACTTATAGGGATCCCTTTATATAAATGCTATTAACAAAATATTATTGAAACTAATATTGAAACACTTAACTTTGTTTTACCACTTTAATTAACTTTTTACAGTGACTATAGTTTCGACTACAAGCTAGTCATTATCAAACTGAGTGACTCACTCAGTTTGATAATGACTAGCTTGTAGTCGAAACTATAGTCACTGTAAAAAGTTAATTAAAGTGGTAAAACAAAGTTAAGTGTTTTAATATTATTTTATAAAGATGTACCACAAAGTGAACGCCAACCAAATCAAAGATTATTGAAACTGTTCACTGTGGAGGCTTCTACTTCGTTATACATCGTTATTTACACAAATAAGACAATTAACTTTGTTTGTATAACTGAGGATTTTATTGTGACTATAGTTTCGACAACTTTAATTTGTCACTATCAAACATAAAGACTTTATGTTTGATAATGACAAGTTAAAGTTGTCGAAACTATAGTCACAATAAAATCCTCAGTTATACAAACAAAGTTAATTGTCTTATTTGTGTAAAATATTATTGCACTTTTAATATTTTTGAAATATTCTACAACCATGTATTGGCAACTTCAATGTTATTTATGTTAAAACAATATCTAGTTGATAAATTAAGCAGTAATAATATTTTTCACATTTCTATTCTCGGACACAAAGTGGCCATTATCAATGGATTAATAATTAATATACAGAGAGTTTTATGTAACACCCGAACATTTTCATAACGAGGATTTTTTAAATATACATAAGCATACGTTGTGCATTTGCCGACGCTCGGTTTATAGATTTGGAGCTTTAAACTTGTGTTTTCCACTCCCAGGCTAAACTCGAAATTTTACTTCATGCGCCACCGGTACAAAACACTGATGCAATGTAAAGTTTAGCGGTGTGTTTTAAACTTCGCAGTATGTCAGTGGTTTGTACCGGTGGCGCATGAAGTAAAATTTCGAGTTTAGAAAAGCCTGAAAATTTGGTTTGGCCGCTCCGCGCTTCGCGCTACGCGACCAAACCAAATTTTCAGGCTTTTCTAAACTCGAAATTTTACTTCATGCTTAGCCTGGGAGTGAAACACACTCATTTCAAGTTTCAAATTGAATCCTGTTAAAAAAAAACAAGGAGTATCTAAAGATTTACTGCATATACGCTGTAATTTTTACATGTAGACTTGAAAGAAAAACTCCCTGTATGTATAAGTTACGGCATTATTTACAATTGATTAGCTAAAATTTTTATTGGTCTTTACCCATAACTTAAAAATGAAAGGTGTCAAATTGTATTGGATGAAAATGTTCGGTGTTACATAAAACTCTTTGTATGTATAAAATACATAATTCCTTTGATATTATGCACATTTTATGTTCATAAGTATTTCAATGATTTTAAACACTTTTTATATTTTTAATAAATTGTAAATTTGTATTAATTAATAAAATGGAATTTAATATCATGACTATCCATCATTTTAATATTCGTCATCGTTGTGTATTATTAAACATTTGTTAAAAGATATAGATCATTAAAAAAAAACTCTAAGGGCTCCGAATAATTCTTAATAATTAATTAAATCAGCGTTTTTTATGCATAGCGCATGAAGTAAAATTTTGAGTTTAGAAAAGCCTAACTTGATTCTGTCGCTTCGCTACGCGCCCGAGCCATAAGCATACGTTGTGCATTTGCCGACGCTCGGTTTATTAATAGATTTGAAGCTTTAAACTTGTGTTTTCCACTCCCAGGCTAAGCATGAAGTAAAATTTCGAGTTTAGAAAAGCCTGAACATTTGGTTTGGTCGCGTAGCGCGACGCGCGGAGCGGCCAAACCAAATGTTCAGGCTTTTCTAAACTCGAAATTTTACTTCATGCGCCCCCGGTACAGAACACTGATGCAATGTAAAGTTTAACGGTGTGTTTTAAACTTCGCAGTTTGTCAGTGTTTTGTACCGGTGGCGCATGAAGTAAAATTTCGAGTTTAGAAAAGCCTGAAAATTTGGTTTGGCCGCTCCGCGCTTCGCGCTACGCGACCAAACCAAATTTTCAGGCTTTTCTAAACTCGAAATTTTACTTTATGCTTAATCTGGGAATGAAAGACGCTCGTTTTAGCATTAAAACAATTGATATTTGACATAATACATTGATTTTTGTTTTTATTGCGGAGATAGTTTTATAACATCAAAACAGAATGTCAATTTTTAAACAAGTTAAAGAAGCATTTTTTTTATGTCAGACCTCTAACGACAATTGAGATCCGATCAAGGGACTTAACGTCAAAATTCCATAATAGTGAAAATACAGTCGACGTAAGAAACTTACAGTCAAAATGTTACAATAGTCATTGATTAATCAAATTCTATCACTGTCAAAAGACTAAGTGATTTTATTAGTAAAAAAACAATTAACACAGTACTTTAATATCCTAATGTCAAAATAATCAAGCTTATTTCAATTATGGCCAATATTGTTTTCCACGTTGAAAATATCAAATTACGCGAAAGAAAAAGTAAACATAAATTTTGTTCACATAAATAACACTGGTCGGCATGAAAATCGGCCCTGACACCATTCCTGCTGATTCTTATGTAAAATGACCTCCTGAATCCGAATATGACCCCCGTTTTCCCCCATCACCCACCGTTTTCGGGGGAGGCCCCCCACCTATTTTTATCACTTTTCGATAATTTGGAGGGATGAAAAGGATTATTTTAGCCTTTACGTTTCTTCTGAGGGGCTAGAGAGGTGAAAAGTTCCAAAACATGAACATTTGTAGGAAGGAGGTAGATTTGGGGGGGGGGGGGATTTGCCCCCTTAAATTGTAATTTCCGTTATTTTCGCAGTTTTTTCACTTATTTTCTACATATTCCAGCTTCCATCCCCCCTCATCCTCCCCCAAACAATAAAAATATATAGCAACAATAATAAAAATATATAGCAACAATAATAAACATATATAGCAACAATAATAAAAATATATAGTAACAGTTCGGAAGATTCACTGTACCACGCTGGCGCTCTCAATACCTCGCGCGCACAGGTTTGCCCAGGAATTTATTATTTTACATTTATTATTTTACTTTTTATCTATTATTCTTTACAGCTAAAATAATTATTTTCACCCCTCAAATGGATGGGGGAAACGGGGGGAGTATTGAGAGCGCCAGCGTGGTACAGTGAATTTTCCGAACTGTTGCTATATATTTTTATTATTTTTGCTATATATTGTTGCAATATATTTTTATTATTTGGGGGTGTTTGGGGGAGGATGAGGGGGAATAGAAGCTGGAATATGTAGAAAATAAGTGAAAAAACTGCGAAATAAACGGAAAAAATTGATCATTTTTAGTGATTTTTTTACAATTTATGGGGGCAAATCCCCCCCAAATCTACCTCCTTGCTACAAATGTTCATGTTTTGGAACTTTTCACCTCTCTAGCCCCTCAGAAGAAATGTAAAGGCTAAAATAATCCTTTTCATCCCTCAAAATTATCGAAAAGTGATAAAAATCGGTGGGGGGCCTCCCCCGAAAACGGTGGGTGATGGGGGAAAACGGAGGTCATATTCGGATTCAGGAGGTCATTTTACATAAGAATCAGCAGAAATGGTGTCAGGGCTCGGAAAAAAAAATGTTTGCAGACCAGTGTAATTTTTAGCATAATTTGATATTTTCAATGAAGAGTGACAATGTATGCCAGGTCACTATTGGCATACACTGTTAAGTTACACTAAAAATATCAATTTCTATAAAAAAATAGAAATTATGTTATCTCAGTATAATAAAGAGAGTTATATGCCGTGAATGTCAGTTTTTGATATAAATATCAAATTACTTCATTACGTGCCAATAAACGTGATTAAACATCACTTTAATGTATTCACATTTTTAACATTAGAAATATTTAAATACACGAATATTCATATATTTGAATATTTAAATATTTAAATATTTAAAAATTTGAATATTTGAATATTCGACTACTCAATTTGATAAATAATTTGGTAATTGAAATATTCATAGTTGAATATTTAAATATTCGAATATTTGAATTATTCGTATTCGAATCTTAGCTTTACTTATCAATAATGTAAGTTATTGATAGTTATAGTAATGGATAATGAGTGCTTGGCAATCGAAATGAACATCTAACGAATAAAAATAAAAGTGAAGTAAGGAGTAAACAGTGTTTCATTATGTAATAGGTATTTTAAGCATTTAAATGTTTGTATCAAATTGTCGTAGTAGGTGTATTTTACACCGAACTGTTTTACTTTAAATTGCGTTTGTATACCTTGCAGTTTTGTGTTTTCTTCTTGTTAAAAAAACGTAACATTATTTATTTATTTACGGATTTCTCCTTTTTACAGTATTACAAAAAATAGGTACATATAAATTACAATATATAAATATCGCGCTCAACACTTAATAAATTAAACTAAACAGAAATATAATATATAAAATTACGAAAAAACTATTCGTGAAAATGCAAACAATGTCTTCATTAATAAGACAGCTTAAGACGATAAATATCCATTGAAACAACTACTTCCCGTGCAAATACACCTCCGGATATTGAATTATACAACGAATAGTTTTTTCGTAATTTTATATATTATATTTAAAGTGTGCAAACTATAAGAAGCGTAAGCTTATTTTCTCGAATTCAAATAGTTTTGAATTTGAATTTATCTTGTCTAGTTTTGAATTTGTAATTTATAATAACATCGAGATCAATGAAAGATAAGTGGCGTTTAAACACATAATATGAGTTTGAAAATGTTATAAAATTTGGATTTAACATCAGTATGTTGAAATACCCATTATGCGTGAAACCGGGCTATGACTGCCATAATTTGTGTGGTGGAAGTTTAACCTGAACAATGGCCTGCTACGAACAGTTGTATTTAAAAAGAAATTAAAATTCAATAAAGAAACTAAATGACTGGAATTCACAAGTCCATTTATCAGCTTAAATTCATAACACATATCCAGTGTTACCCTTCGGTATTGTAGAGATTTTAAGTTTATTGTAGTCAGGATATGAGACCGACTGTACTGCACCCGACCAATGCCCATTCTAAATTAAACCAGCAATAGAAATTTATTTTGAACCTTTTCAATTGACTCAATATGTTTTTTGTAATTAGGAGACCAGATAACCGAGCAGTATTCTAATTGCGGTCTTACCAAACTAACATACAGAGTCCTAAACGTATCCAAAGAGAACTGTTTGGAGAATCTGTTAATAAAACCTAACGTACAATAAGCTTTACTGGTAACATTTATAAAATGGGGAACAAAGGTCAAGTGACTGTCAAAAACTACACCTAAATCGCCTACCGTGTCAACCCCGGGTAATCTACAATTGTTAATTGAATATTCATATTTAATACATTTACGGTGACTAAAAGAAATAGATAAACACCTTTTTAAATTAAGATGAAGATGATTTCTCGAACACCAATTTGATAAATTATTTAAGTCTGATTGTAAAATACTGTGATCACTGAATTGCTAGATTTTTCTTTATAGTTTTAGATCATCAGCAAACATCAAGAATTTACTTTCTTTAATAACACTGCCAATTTCGTTGATAAAAAGTAAGAATAGAATAGGGCCACAATGTGACCCCTGTGGTACACCAGACGTAACACTGATCGCACTGGAAATGAAGTTGTCGATTTTAACGAACTGTTTACTCTCCCGTAGGTAACTATCGAATATTATCACCGAAGCCAAGGCCCACAAGTTTATTTAAGAGAACAGAATAGCTAACACGGTCGAATACGCTCCCGTAGGTAACTATTGAACCACTTTACAATATTATCACCGAAGCCAAGGCCCACAAGTTTATTTAAGAGAACAGAATAGCTAACACGGTCGAATACGCTCCCGTAGGTAACTATCGAACCACTTTACAATATTATCACCGAAGCCAAGGCCCACAAGTTTATTCAAGAGAACAGAATAGCTAACACGGTCGAAAGCTTCGGAAAAATCAGTATAAACAGAACTAACTTCATGGCCGTTTTCCAAAGCCCTTAACAAATACATCTGGTAAGATAACAAGTTAGACGTCGTAGACCTGCCTTCAAATAATCCATGCTGCTCGTCACAAATGATATTTTTGCAGTACCACATAAGTTGGTCAGATATTAATTTGTCAAGTATTTTAGGGATTGTGGACTAAATAGAAATGCCCCTATAATTTTGTATATCATCTCTCTTACCATCTTTAAAGATTGGATTTATATATGAATATTTCCAATGAATTGGAAATACAGCAGACTTGATAGATTTATTAAACAGTGATTCAATCGGAGTGGTAAGAGAGTATATACATCTTTTTAACAAATACGGCGGTAAACCATCTGGCCCACTGTTCAACGAATCTTTTAAATCATTTATTGAACTAAAAATGTCGGAGGTTTTTACATTAAACATCGAACAGGAAATGTTATTGTCGTAGTCGAATATTGGAGCATTCATAATGTCCTCGGTATAAATACTACTAAAAAGATAAATTCAAATTCAAAACTATTTGAATTCAAGAAAATTACGCTTCTTATAGTTGGCACACTTTAAACATAATATATAAAATTACGAAAAAACTATTCGTGAAAATGCAAACAATGTCTTAATTAATAAGACAACTTAAGACGATAAATATCTATTGAAACAACTACTACTACTACTAAAAAACTCGGCAAATAAATCAACACAGGAACTTCCTGAGCTGCATTGCTTGACATTGAAGAACATTTTTCCTGGAAAACCTTTTATGTTTTTACTTTCATTAACAATCGACCAAAATAATTTTGAATTAAGTTTAATATTAGTTTCAGATTTACTTATATACGATTGATAGAGTGCTTCACTTAAACTACGACAAGAAGATCTGAGGTTTTTAAATGCCTCATAGTCTGTAAAACTACCACTAATTTTAAAAGCGATATTTTTGGCTTTAATTAATTGTATTAGTTCGTAATTAAACCATCTAGGATATTTTGACGAGTTATAATACTTTTTCGGAACATACAAATAAATGGCAGAATTAATAATATTATAAAAATCATCGATGTTCGAATTAATGTTGGGTTCAATAAATAACTGATTCCAATTTACATTACAAAGATAATCGTTGATAGCAATATAGTCGGCTGATTTGAAATTGTAATAACTAAAATTAGTGTTAAGAAAGTCAAGAGATTGGCATAACGGTACAGAAATGTCATAGGAAATGTGATGATAATTATTGTTGAACAGCGGATCACTAGATTTTCTAATATTTAAACTAATTATATATTTGAATGAGTAAATTATTACTTTTATTATTAATACTGCTATTTGAATTAAATTACAGACAATGAGCTCTATCTTTTTAAAACGAGTAAGATTATTCATAAATAAGTGCATATTTATGTGGTAAACTGTTTTTTAAAATTAAGTTACTGATGGCTGCTCCCTCGATAAAGGTTAATCAATGCGCTTTTTCGGTTGAGTTTTTTCCGTTGCGAATATTTATAAGGTCCGAATGGGGGAGAAAGCTGGGGAATAATTCGATTTCGGGTGATTGGCTTCAGGATATAACTCGATTGACTTAATGTTATTGAATGACTTTGATTGTTCGCCATTAAGTTTATTCCTTGAATTCCTTAAGCATGGAAAACATCTTTTTGATTTAACTTATGATGGTTTATTAGAAGTGGAAGTCACGAAACTTGAGCACTGTCCGAATTCGTGAAGACAAACGTCACCACCTAATATGTTTGGTTTAACAGATAAGGAGAAAAATGACGGATATACATTCGGATGTTTATTTTTCAGATCTTGATTTCACTTAGGTTGTACATACAGAGAGTTTTATGTAACACCGAACATTTTCATAACGAAAATATTTCTTTTAAGTATACATATGCATACGTTGTACATTTTCCGACGCTCAGTTTACTAAGAGAATTCAATTTGAAGCTTTAAACAAGTGTTTTCCACTCCCAAGTTAAGCATGAAGTAAAATTTCGAGTTTAGAAAAGCCTGAAAATTTGGTTTGGTCGCGTAGCGCGAAGCGCGGAGCGGCCAAACCAAATTTTCAGGCTTTTCTAAACTCGAAATTTTACTTCATGCGCCACCGGTACAAAACACTGACATATTACGAAGCTTAAAACACACCGCTAAACTTTACATTGAATCAATGTTTTGTACCGGTGGCGCATGAAGTAAAATTTCGAGTTTAGAAAAGCCTGAAAATTTGGTTTGGCCGCTCCGCGCTTCGCGCTACGCGACCAAACCAAATTTTCAGGCTTTTCTAAACTCGAAATTTTACTTCATGCTTAGTCTGGGAGTGGAAAACACTCGTTTAAAGTTCTAATTGAATTTTGTTACTAAACCGAGCGTCGGAAAATGTACAACGAAATGCATATGTATACTTAAAAGAAATATTTTTGTTATGAAAATGTTTGGTGTTACATAAAACTCTCTGTATAATTTTGTCATTGATAATTTTGAACATTTGTTTTGTTTATGTTTTAACATAAAAAACAAATCAATTACGATTGTTACAATAACCGTAAAAGGTATAGAATTGCGATCCCAGTCCCAGAACTTTGTAGCAAATTTCTTAGATTATTTTGAAAGAGAGAAAGAAAATGGAGAAGCTTAACCCTTATTATATTGTGTACAGAAGGTTTATAATAATAATAATAATAATATCCTTTATTGACCATATAAAACAATACAAATTATGCACATACAAGTATAGAAACGTTACACAAATTACAAGTAATAATGGTCAAATGGACTTGAATCAGTTTCACTATTTACCAGTTTCTTGCTAAATAATGAGACTGTTCTTCCTTCAAGCCATACAAAAAAAAAAAAAACATTAACAATTGCACATATAATATTAAGTTTGTGATGCACGTAGCATCTCAGCATATTTACATTTGAAGCCATAGTAAGAACGATAGAGAAAAGGTACCGAGTTCATGCAGTTTGTAATCGAGTAAGTAAAGCATTTCTTATATAATTGCAATCTGTGTTTTGGTATCGATTTTGGTTTACTCTTATTATATTCGTCTTTTTTTATCCCAGATTAGAGATTTATTTTTCTTAGGTTCTTTGATTATTTGGGTGTCACTACTGTTTGTCATGTAATGATATTGATATATCCATGTTGCAATTGATTAATTATTTGACAGAAAAGTTATAATAAAATGCTAAAAATATTGGTCGGTCCAGGGGGGGGGGATGAAGGATTGAATAGGAAAATGAGAAACTAGTATCTCGGCATCTAAGAGAGTAGCGCATACTGGCATTCATCTTGACACCTTTAGGCGCCAAATTCAAACGAAACCAATCATATTGTATAGTGATTGACGCCTGTCCTGTTAATTTGATTAGGCGCTAATCTCACTATGAGAAACGCGACAGTAGCGCCGCTAGGAGAGCAGCTGTTTAAACTAAAATTTATAAAAGGATTGTTCCAATATTTAGAAATTCTTTAAAGTTTAACTTCGTAAATACCTAGCAATAATTATAATATTAATATAATATTGATTTATTGTTTACATTTTCTTAGTAATGCATTTTGTCAAAATGTATACCATCAGTGTCATGTACAAAACATCAAATCATTCCGCGAATAAATGTCAGTCAGTGAAAGTTTTAGAAATAGTTTCAGTTTTAATAACACACATCAATTTTCAAGAGTGTATAAATCTATGTAAGTTATTTTAAAAAATAATAGATAATATATCTTATTCTATGATTAAAAATTTACCCTTTGAAGGAAAATCATTGCTTCTGAAATTCTTTAATAATTTCTCATTATCTGCGAATGTTCCAGAATCTTGGAATAAACAAATTATCTGTCCTATTTTAAAGCCTGGAAAAAGTCCTAATTGTGCTAACAATTATCGTCCTATCGCTCTTACTTCTTGTATAAGAAAAACTTTTGAACATCTCATAAAACTGAGATTGGATTGGTGGTTGGAGAAAAATGATATTTATCCATCTTCACAGTGTGGATTCAGAAAAGGGAAGAGCACTATCGATAACTTAATCAAATTAATTTCAGATATAAATAGCTCCTTTTTAAATAAACAAATCACTGTTGCCTTATTCATAGATATTTCTGCTGCATTTGATTCGGTTATCCCGTCTATATTGATCGACAGACTTTCATCAATAGGCATTCCATCGAATGTAGTAAAATGTATTTGGTCTCTAATAAATAAAAAAATTCTTTACCTTAAAAATGATACCACATTTTCGAATCCCAGGATGTCATATATAGGTCTCCCTCAAGGATCCATTCTTAGCCCAATTCTGTACATATTATATACTTTGCCCTTACAATCTTTAATTTCCCCCTATTGTTCTATTCTTCAATATGCCGACGACATAGTTTTATACTGCTCAGGAGATAATACCCAATCATTGTTTAATAGAATAAATCAAGCTTTATTTGATTTGTCAGATTGGCTGTTTTCTCATGGCTTATCTCTTTCCCCTTCAAAGTCTAAAAATATAATCTTCATGAAAAAATCTAGAAATATTCCCAATTATCAACTCTATTTCCAGGACGTAGCAATACCAAAATTTAAAGAAGTTAAATATTTTGGTATCACTCTAGATTCTTCGCTCTCATGGAAACCTCATATTTTGGACTTACAAGAAAAAGTTAATAAAACTCTTAATGTTTTCAAGAGTCTCTCTCATGTTTGGTAGGGTTCGGATCCTGCTACTCTAATTACTCTGTATAAATCGTTAATAAGATCCCGAATAGAATATGGTTTGCTATTGTTCTATCCACAAAATAAATCTTCAGCGATAATCATTGATCGACTACAAACATCTGCATTGCATATTGTCCTGGGCTGTATGAGATCTGCTCCTTCTAGAGCTTTAGAAGTGGAAAGTGGTGTTCCTCCAATACTCATAAAATCTGATTTTCTAGCAAGAAAATATTTTCTGAAATGTCTTGCAAATAATAATCAAATGGTCATCACATCTATAAATAAATTACTGGATACATACAATCTAAATCATAAACCCCATCCTGCTATATTAGAAAACTATGAAATTTCCTCTTTTTTTAACATTTTTACCTCATCTAAATTACCTTGTTATCTTTCTCCCCACTTCTCTAATTTTCTCCTTATAAAAAGCACATTCAATTTGGATATTAACAGCCCTAATCCTAATCTACATAATAAAAACGTAATTTTTTATAATATAGCTCGAGAAAATGGCCAAACTCTGTTTTTTTGCTTTACGGATGGTTCATTTACATCTCATACTGGTTGTGGAATATATATAGAAAACTCTTTATCTTACTCTTTTAGAATCCCTCATTCCTCTTCTATACATACAGCAGAGCTTTCAGCATTACTTGAATGCCTAAAATTAATTAAAGAACTCAGTATAAATAAGGTAGTAATATTTACAGACTCTAAGTCAGCTCTATATTCAATACAAAAATTAGGAATAAACCCTAATACATATTTATTAGTTTCGAATATTAGGACTATAATCTTTGAATTGTTCAATAAAGGTTATAAAATAAATTTTTGTTGGATACCTAGTCATGTAGGCATTATGGGGAATGAAACTGCCGATTTATTAGCTAAATAAATCTTCAAAGGATAGCCCTTTGTCTGAATATTCATCTCCTTATAAGGATTTCTTTAAAACACTCATATCCAGCCTTAAATTGAAATGGCAATCTATTTAGTCCTCTTCTTCCTCTCATATTAAGTACTTTTCTTTACACCCTGTAATCCACACCAGTGTTTGGTTCTTTGATCCAAAAGTTAGAGGAAGAAGATTCGTGACTTCCATTAGTCGTATGAAGATGGGTCACAACTCTTCTCCCAGTCATTTATACAAAATAGGAAGCATAAGTTCTCCAAACTTTTCTTGTGGTGACATTGGGGATTTGAATCATATATTCTTCTCGTGTAACAATTATTCTGAGAAATGTAAAAATGTGTACTCTCGTCTTATAGCAACTGGTCACCCAGCCCCTCTTTCTATTTTATCTGTTTTATCTAAATATTGTATTAAAACTTACATCATTCTATATTCTTTATTACACGAAACTGATACATTTATTTAATTATTAATTCATTTTTTAAGGGTAATTCCTTTCCATCTGTCCTAATCCTTTTTTCACTTTATCCTATCCCCTATTTTCTTTTCCGCTGTGGCTGGTCAACAGAGCTATATAGCTGAGGCCATTAAAAACGCAAGAAGAAGAAGAAGTTATTTTATAAATCTATATAAGTCCAAGTGTAATGTGTTGATGTTTTATATTCGTCATACGGTTAAATCTAACTTCAAGTTAAAGTTAGATTGAAGTCTTCAACAAACATTTCTTTCGACTTCCTTAATGTCTTAAGCGAATATTGCAATGGTTAACCGCAATTAAGAGCGCCTCCAACACAAACATTAAAATTAAAAGATTACTAAGAGTGTGTGTGAGTATTTTCACAAGTACATCGTTCAAAAATTCTTTACAAAAGAAAATAAATAGTAGTGCAGTCCTAATAATAATACCCAATACATTTAATCTTATTTACAATATAATAAACGATGTGTTTAATTTTGATAATATGATTTTATTTATAATTTCTGTATATTTTATGTTAATAATTAGTAATAATAACAATAAGGATTTCAAACTCTCGCCTTTAGCCTGGATTTAAACATTACTTCAAAGTTTTATCCGGTTGTGTTCCGTGATATAAGTTCATCTAGCTGGCCACCGGGAGCGCTAGTGGATGTTTCCATATAGTGTCCCTGTATTTTATAAAAGCGTTCGATTTGAAGTTTCGAACGAGTGTTTCCACTCCCAGATTAAGCATGAAGTAAAGTTTCAAGTTTAGAAAAGCCTGAGTGAACATTTTTAGGCTTTGCTTACAAATTTTGTTCTTTCATTTATTAAATATTTTCTGAAAATCTATACAAGGAATTTTTTTTAAAGTATACATATGCATACGCTGTAAATTTTACGTCATTCGTTGTTTTTTAAACAGTTCAACTTAAAACGAGTGTTTTCCACTCCAAGACTAAGCATGAAGTAAAATTTCGAGTTTAGAAAAGCCTGAAAATTTGGTTTGGTCGTGTAGCGCAAAGCGCGGAGCGGCCAAACCAAATTTTCAGGCTTTTATAAACTTGAAATTTTACTTCATGCGCCACGCGTACAAAATACTGATTTCAAGTGAAGTTCGAAATATACTAGTAAAGCAGTATGCCAAAGACGGACATTCTAAACCTCACATCAAATCAGTGTTTTGTACGCGTGGCGCATGAAGTAAAATTTCGAGTTTAGAAAAGCTTGAAAATTTGGTTTGGTCGCGTAGCGCTTCGCGCTACGCGACCAAACCAAATTTTCATGCTTTTCTAAACTCAAAATTTTACTTCATGCTTAGTCTGGGAGTGGAAAACAATCGTTTAAAGGTTCAACGATTCAAATTGAACTGTTTTAAATAAACAACGAATGACGTAAAATTTACAGCGTATGCATATTTATACATTGAGGAAAAATTGGATGTATAGATTTTTAGAAAATTTTCAAAATAACAACTCGAAATTTTACGTTATGCGCCACGCGTAAAAACGTTGAAACATTGTGTTGGAAATTCTTTTTTAAAATGAGTAATAACCAAAATATTTAAATAACAAAATGTTTACATTTTTCTTCACACAATCTTAAGTCTGGTCAAATAATTACTTATTTAGTAAAATATAAAAACGAATTAAAATTAATATCGACTTTCTGCAAAAAGTTTGTGTCCAAATATTCATTGAAACAAATACTTCTTGAGCTAATACCCCGACAGATATTGAATTATACAATGAATATTTGCGTTACACGACAGCACTGCTGTTCTATGCATAATTTATATGCAAAATGCAACATCAGGTCAAACTATTCTCTAACCAAACTAAATGAAACAAAAGGAAATTGAAATAAATTAAAAAATTACAGGGAATGAATTTTAATTGTCTTAAGCTATCTACAGACGCGTTTCGAGATTTATCCCTCATCAGTATAGCTTTGCTTTAGACTTTCAATATAAAAAATATTAAAATAAAATAAACAGGAAACTTACAGGAATGTCAAAGTGTGTCGTCGAAACAGGTACACAAAACTGGGGCGAGTGATTATTTAGTAATTTAATAAGCAAACAATTGCGTTATTGCATCAATAATTATTTAATGGATTAATGTTTTTCCACGTGAAAGATGAGGAAATTATTCAAGATATTAGATTTATTTTTTCTGTAAATTGTCTACATCTGCTGTTCTTAAAATTCCACCACAATTATTTTTAGTACAAACTCGACTTTGAAAACCCATTACATTTACTGCATATTTACTGAATCTCTTTATAAACCGCATTTAACGTGTCCTTCCATTTCCGCCGGTTGGTAAATACATTATTTCCGAATTGACTTAAACGCATGCCAGATTTTTGAAACACGTCAACCGTTTTACGTGAAATGTAATTAAGTTAAAACGCATTATCTAGACGAGTTATACCAAGTCATGCAGTTGTCGGGGTGTAATGGACATTATATAACGTGATATGGTAATTAGTTGAATATTGATGAAAGTTTCCGCGTTAACCGCTTTTAATTACACGATTATGAGATGGATTTTATGTGTGTTTGTGTGTGTGTATTCGGTCATTTCAATTTAATTAGAAACGGAAGTTTAATAAAACTATCAACATGCGAAATTTTAATATCAAGTAAATGTTATTGTCATTTACATACAGAGAATTTTTCATTTAAGTTGCATATCTCGATGATTACAGCGCTTGGTAAATTTTCAGGAATTCGTTGTTTTAACAAAAACGGCCAATTTAAAGCTTCTAACGAGTGTTTCCACTCCTTGATTAAGCATGAAGTAAATAAGTCTAAAATCCACGGAACTAGATAAATGAATTAATAGGTCGTGTTTTGATTGCACAGATATTAATTGACCACAATCTAAAATTTGGCTAAATAAGCACCAAATAAGCATATAAATGGGCATAAAACCGAAATAAACCCAAAAAGGCAAAAAATCGATAAAAAATAGTGTCAAATGATTCAACTCACTATACAAGAAAAAATCCTCTTAATAAAGTGGTATTATGCAGACCACAGTTATCACAATGTTTGCGTTATGTTTTTTGTCGTTAATTAAGTAACAGCAATATCTTGTGCTATTTTGACAATCGCAAATGTTTTCCACTCCCAGACTAAGCATGAAGTAAAATTTCGAGTTTAGAAAAGCCCCGTGAAAATTTGTCGAGGGTCGCGCAGCGACCCGAGACAAATTTTCTGGGCTTTTCTAAACTCGAAATTTTACTTCATGCGCCACGCGTATAAAACAGATTTTAAGTGAAGTTCGAATATACATAAATTTGACAATATAATAGTATTTTATACGCGTGGCGCATAAAGTAAAATTTCGAGTTTAGAAAAGCCCAGAAAATTTGTCTCGGGTCGCTGCGCGACCCTCGACAAATTTTCACGGGCTTTTCTAAACTCGAAATTTTACTTCATGCTTAGTCTAGCAGTGGAAAACACTTGTTTAAAGGTTTAAATTAAATACAAAAAAAAACAGGGAATGTCCGCAATTGTTGTATCGATTCCATGGTATCTCATTATTTTTATAAAATCATATTTCTTTTTCTTAATTATTTTAGCTGTAAATTTTCTGACATTCATTGATTTTTAAAAAAGTTCAATTTGAAGCTTTAAGCGAGTGTTTTCTACTCCCAGACTAAGCATGAAGTAAAATTTCGAGTTTAGAAAAGCCCCGTGAAAATTTGTCTCGGGTCGCGCAGCGACCCGAGACAAATTTTCTGGGCTTTTCTAAACTCGAAATTTTACTTCATGCGCCACGCGTATAAAACAGATTTTAAGTGAAGTTCGAATATACATAAATTTGACAATATAATAGTATTTTATACGCGTGGCGCATAAAGTAAAATTTCGAGTTTAGAAAAGCCCAGAAAATTTGTCTCGGGTCGCTGCGCGACCCTCGACAAATTTTCACGGGCTTTTCTAAACTCGAAATTTTACTTCATGCTTAGTCTGGCAGTGGAAAACACTTGTTTAAAGCTTTAAATTAAATTTAGAAAAAACAGGGAATGTCCGCAATTGTTGTATCGATTCCATGGTATGTTATTATTTTTATAAAATCATATTTCTTTTTCCTAATTATTTTAGCTGTAAATTTTCTGACATTCGTTGATTTTTAAAAAAGTTTAATTTGAAGCTCTAAGTGAGTGTTTTCCATTCCCAGACTAAGCATGAAGTAAAATTTCGAGTTTAGAAAAGCCCCGTGAAAATTTGTCGAGGGTCGCGCAGCGACCCGAGACAAATTTTCTGGGCTTTTCTAAACTCGAAATTTTACTTCATGCGCCACGCGTATAAAACACAGATTTTAAGTGAAGTTAGAATATACATAAATTTGACAATATAATAGTATTTAATACGCGTGGCGCATGAAGTAAAATTTCGAGTTTAGAAAAGCCCAGAAAATTTGTCTCGGGTCGCTGCGCGACCCTCGACAAATTTTCACGGGGCTTTTCTAAACTCGAAATTTTACTTCATGCTTAGTCTGGGAGTGGAAAACACCTGTTTAAAGCTTTAAATTGAACTTTAAAAAAGAACAGGAAATATCCGCAATTGTTGTATCAATTCCATGGCATAAAACCGAAATAAAAAAAAATCGATAAAAAAAAAGTGTCAAATGATTCAACTCTCTATAATTCGTAATTAATCTTGATACTTCTAATTTTCAGCGGAAGCCGTTTGTTAAGAAATCCGAGCTCTACTTATTATCATAATACAATCAATCGACAGCCGACCTAGCAGTTTTAAGTTAAAATTTTATAGCTCAGAAAAACAAACGACTAGTGATTATAATCAAAATGTCGTGCTAGTCAAATTATTGTCATTAAATTTTACAAATTACATGTTGAATATATCGACAGTCTTTACTATATTGATTGCCATTTGACGACAACATTTTGGGATTTTGTAAACGATAATACAATGGATGTTCATGGTAAGTGGGACATGTTTCATCGTACCTTATGCTAATATGTCAATAAATCTTTTCCAATAAAAACAGTAAAAACAAACAGGAATAATACCAAAGTTGCAAATTGGTTTAATGATGAACTCCGACAAATGCGCGAGACCCTAAAATTTTTAAACGAATGGTATAAACAATATCCCGGCATAAACACCAAAATCACGAGAGACGACTACAGGAAGAAATATAGAAATGCAATATCTCAAAGGATCATCAATACAAATAACAACTTTATAAATTCTGCAAAAAATAAACAACGGGCAGCCTGGAAAATCCTGAACGCTCATAGACCCATAAATAAATCACAAGCCGAATGCGAAATAACATGTGATGAATTCAATAATTTCTTTGTTAATATCGCTGATGATCTCTCAAAAAATAATTATTCGATAGCCCAAAATATACGACCAACAAATATACAAGCCAACACATTTGAATTTATAGAGACAACTAATATAAAGGTGCTTGATATAATAGCAACATTAAAAAATAGTCAAAGCTCTGATGTATACGGAATAACTGTAGAAATGATAAAAACAATTAAATATTTAATAGCTACACCCTTAACATCGCTCATTAATAACATTATAAAATCAGCAATATTCCCAAATACTCTTAAGACTGCCAAAGTAATTCCCATCCATAAAAAATGTAATAAAAATGACAAAAATAATTATCGACCGATATCATTACTTCCTATACTGTAAAAATAGTCGAAAAAGTACTAAAAGACCATGTAATTGAACATATTGAATCACAAAACCTCTTTCACATGGATCAATTTGGATTTAGAACGGGCCAAAGTACTAGTGATGCCTTGGTTTCAATAACAGACATCATAAATCAAGCATACGAGAACAAAGAGTTTTGTGTGGGATCATTCATTGATCTTACAAAGGCCTTTGGTTGCGTATCGCACAAGATATTGCTCTCTAAATTAAAAATGTATGGCTTTAACAATCAAAGTGTACGTCTAATGAAATTATATTTAGAAGAACGTCAACAAATAGTGGCACTAAAGCAAGAGAGATCCAGTATATTAAACCTAAAAGCTGGTGTTCCGCAAGGCTATGTCCTAGGTCCAATATTTTTTATTTTGTATATTAATGATTTACCACAATATATAAAACAATCAAAAACCATTTCATTTGCGGATGATACTACAATTTTAAACCGTGCAACGGCATTAGAAAACGCGCAGTTGCTAAGTAATGAAGCGATGGCTACTGTTTTAAGGTGGTGTGAGGAAAATTCCCTTTTATTGAACGACACTAAAACAAACACAATTATATTCACTTTGAAACCACATAATGTCACATGCAGCAGAACCACACGATTTCTTGGCGTGCAGTTAGACTCAAAATTACTTTATGATGAACATGGTGAAACTTTGGCAAAAACATTATCAAAAAATATATACTGTATTCGAGAGATGTCAAAGAGGGTCGGTCACACCCAGTTAATAACTGCATACCATTCGCTATTTGAGTCCAGAATTAGGTACGGTATAATAATATGGGGTCACTCATACTCCAGGCATCGCATATTTGGCCTGCAGCGTCAGGTAATGCGTATAATTGCCGGTATTCCATATACTGGTAACTGTAAAGACACCTTTATATGTGACACTATACACTTTCAGAAAAGACAAAGATACCATTTTACCCGAAAAACTGAAATTTACGAAAAGACCGCATCTGCTGATTTAAAACAAAGTCGTTTTTTTTCCGACGATTTTCAACAAACCGGTTGATATTTTGGAAAATCCAGTGGAGATAGTTAAATTACGATTGCAGCTTGTCAACGTTTATTAATTTTTGAGTAAGTTTATTCTTTGATGTTGACTATTTTCGTAAGATTTAGTTAATTCTGTAATTTTTATTCTCAAAAAAAAAACCGACGTGGAACTTTCACTTTAATCGAATGAGGGGACCTTGAAACGAATATTTCCGCAGTTTTGATTTAAAAATTGCAAAAAAGTTGAAACTTTTGTAGAATTAAACAAGTATATTTAGGTTTGTTACCGGGGATTATTTTAATCTCCGGCAACAAGAATTGTAAATATTATTCACAATTCTTCTCTTATTTCAAATGAGTTCGCACCCAGCAATTAACTAATTGCCCGGTCCATAGGATTATCTCCCGCGGTTCGGACCGTGCTCGGGCCACCATCTACCTGGGCAGGTAGTTATGTGTCAACGTCATATAACACCCTTATGACCATCCAGACAACACGTCAGCGATCCTCATCAACGACCGCACCTGACTTATTACAATACCTATGAATAAGCAATATGTAATTTAATGAGTAATCAATTATTAACCATATAAATATTGTAAATTAGTATTAGAAGTTAGTTATGCTTGTATCTTGATGCGTGCCACAATAAAGAGTTGCTTTTTAAAAAGTCGTGCGTTTCCACAAAACCGTTAATTGGCGCAGTCGGTAGGATTGCCCTTCGGGTTTTTCGAAATTCGGCAATTAAGGGAGAGGACTAATGACCTCCGTTGAAATTTAAAAGAAGAGAGATTATGAATTTCTATACTTCTTTCAAATTGCAGCTTAACGGTTGTTTGGATTTAAGAGTTCGCTGAAAGTAATTATCTTGTCTGCGAAAATTGCTTTCTAGCGAATTCTTTGCCAACGGTCACCTAGTCCTCAAAAACCTTCCTTCTCCACGCCAATTTTCGGGGTATAAATACCGGGGGACGGCATCCGGGAAGGCAGTTCACTCTTGTGCTGTACATGGGACAGCATGTGGATTCAAGAGGAACTTACGTTCCTCGACTCTTCTGTCTGAGCCAGGAAGCTCTGACCGACGCCGACGCCAGACGTCCTAGCCGTCGTTCCTGATGCCAGAAGGAGATTCCAACAACAGGAAACAACCGACGTTAGCCGTCCCAGCCGTCGTTCCTGTTCTTGGACCAGGACACGATTGCCAGCGCAGTCGCCTCGACGCCACAACGACGATCCAGTGTAGCGTTCGTTGCTTCTATCGGATCTAGGCCAGGCCAGCAACCCACCGACGCCAGGAAACTTTGCCCGACGCCAACGCTAGCCGTTCCGACGTCGTTCCTGACGTCCCGCACTACGAGCGTTTGTCGCTGCCTCCGGATCCAGCCAGACGCACCACCCCACCGACGCCGTCTCACACCGAGACGCCGTCTTGCTACTTGGACGCCGCCTCCCTCCAGAAGCCACCACTAGCCAGACGCCACCGCTGGGCTAGTATAAATTCCCGATCGCGACGCCGACGCCACACCAAGTCTGCCCTGTAACTCGTGCACTGTTTCTTTTGTTCTTGTTCTATTTGTTGTTTTAATGTTTTATTTGTTTTATTTTGTTTAAAATAAATAATTTAAAACAGCATATGTGTTTTAAATGTTACCTGCTCATCTCTCTTTAACTCAACCGACCTGAGCTAGTTGGTAATCAGCGTGGGGTACCTTCCCGCCCGTTGACAGGTCCAAACAGGCACGTCAACAGCCTGTTGAACCTAAATATAACGGTTCACTGTGGAGGCTGCTACTTCGTTATACATCATTATTTACACGAATAAGACAATTAACTTTGTTTGTATAACTGAGGATTCAATCCTCAGTTATACAAACAAAGTTAATTGTCTTATTTGTCTAAATATAACGATTTTTTTTTGTTTAATTCCGGCTTCGTTCCGACAAAAATAACGGTTTTTTCCAGTTTACGGTTTAGTTCCGGGTTGAAGCTCTGCCTGAAAATGTACAGCGTATACATTGAGAATACATATCTTAAAACAAAATTCCCTGTATGCACATAATTAGCTAATGACTTGATTTTACAAATGTATTAAGTACCTTTACAAATATTTAATTATTCTCTTATTTATATCAAGTTACAAAACCGCATTTAATTATATTTTCTTTCACTTTATTTACTAAGCTGTTACGTGGAATGATAAACTGTTTTTTCCTTCTTCGGCGGTGTGTGCGGTAAAATTAGCCGGCAATTTTGTAGGAATAATCTGGGTTAGTGTGGTGTCACTTCCACTTATCCAAATTGAGTGGATTTTACAGTTTAATGGCGACCCACGGCGGATTTAATTTCATGAAGTAATTTTTATATTAAAATGCGTCGTTTAAACCCGGAATTATTCGAATGGAATGGATTGCGTGTTTGGAATACATAACTTATGCCTTTTAGTTTAAATGGAACTAATAAATGATATTACTTTTTTTAATTAATGCTCATATATAAATTCCATTTCAGTTTAATTAAATTATTAAAATTTTATCTCTGGAATCTTATTGATTTATAAAGACAGAGAATTTTTTTTAAAATTTGCACATCTCGATGTATACTCTGTAAATTTTCAGACATTCATTGATTTTATATAAGAGTTAGATGTAAAGCTTCTAACAAGTGTTTCCACTCCCAAATTAAGCATGAAGTAAAATTTCGAGTTTAGAAATGCCTCAAAATTTGGATTGGACTAAACCAAATTTTCAGGCTTTTCTAAGTTCGAAATTTTACTTTATGCGCCACGCGTATAAATCACTGACATATTGTAATATATTCACTAGTTGTTTTGAGTTATGTGAAGTAATAAATCCCTAATAAAACACGATTTAATTTCCTTTCTTCACTTATTTATTTTTGTTTGTTAAATGTACATTTCGAGTACCATGTACTCATTTTCAATAACTGAATGCAGTTATTGAAAATGAGTACATGGTACTCGAAATGTACATTTAACAAACAAAAATAAATAAGTGAAGAAAGAAAATTAAATCGTGTTTTATTAGACATATTGTAAAGTCAAAAATACACAGTCAAAGTCAAAATATATATTGTGCATTTGCTAGAATGATTTCTTCGCCTGAAGAAGCCACACTGTGGCTTCTTCGGGCGAAGAAATCATTCTAGCAAATGCACAATATATATTTGAAAGTGTTTAAATTGTTTTATTTATATAAAAGTTAAGATGAACTTTCAACATTTATCAGCTTTATCAATCAAATGATCTTATGATAAAACATAGTTTTATTATAATTATAATTTATAATACATAATACAAAAAAAAAATCAGGTAAGAAGGACATTTATTATTAACAAGTACTATTAATAACTAATACTCCTACTGATGTTATGGTTGGGCTTGTTTTGTTGAAATAATCTTTGATATATCGGGGTTTATCTTCGTTAACTTTAAATGTAAGTCAGGCTCTAATTTCAATTGCGTCCTGTATATTTTTTTAATATCCCAGTTTCACACAAATATGTGTTAAAGAGTATTGTAAATTTTAATGCTTTGTCCGAAATAATTTCATATTTATAATATATAAAATTACGAAAAAACTATTCGTGAAAATGCAAACAGTGTCTTAATTAATAAGACAATTTAAGACGATAAATATCCATTGAAACAACTACTTCCCGTGCAAATACACATATTTAGCTCTTCTCTTTAACCAAAAATTACACAACCTGTCTTTTTTAAATTCATTTTTTAGACTTCCATCACATGGAATTTCAATTAATTGGTCTCTTTCTTCCACTGAAAATTGATCCAACACGATTTCCGAAACGGATGAAAACGGATCTCTTATGCAGCTTTCACTATCTAAATTTTCAGGAAAGTATGATCGGAAATTCTCAACAAGACCCGCGCAATGTTGTTCAATGTATTTAATCAGTATTTTATTTATTAATGGATTTCGATGCTCCATAGTGGTCGGGACCACGCTGAAGAGGACCTTGAAGTCCGAAACGCGTCTGCGGGTATCTGGTGCCGGAATACTGAACACAAATTCAATTTTGATTTTATTTATTGTTAGTTCATTTTAGGAAATAAAGCCTTCTAATATGGGTAATGCCGCAAACTTGTTTTTTATTATATTCTTGATTATAAATTCCAGTTTAGTGATAGCTGCCTTTATTTTGTCAGATATAGTTAAAGCATTTTGGCCTTGTAAACTGGAATTCAGATCATTTAAGCGTCCAAAAATATCAGCCAAATATGCTAATCGTGCCAACCAGAGTTTATCACTAAACCAATGAGAGAGTTTGTATACTGATAGAAACATCTGCACTTCTGAACAAAGCTTAAAAAATCGAGTTAGAACTTTTCTGAATTAGCATGCTCAAAAAACACGGGTGTACTGTTTTTTTTTTTCATGGAAAAAAGAAACATATTTACTTTATTGTCCGTCATATATGGTCCGCCTATTATTTTTTGATATTTCAAAATGAGATTCTGAATTAGCATGATCAAAAACCCCGATATTTACAAGTTCAGACAAATCGCCTTAAGCCCTTATATTATGGCCAGCTTTTCTGGATTCGGGACCACTATGCGCCGTATAAAAACGAATTGGGAGGCGGTTTTCTATTGTACCCCCTGCAACAACGTAATGTACCACCAGGGGTACATATACCCCAGGTTGGGAACCTATGGTGTAGACCAGTGGTCTCCAAACTACGGCCCGCGGGCCAAATCCGGCCCGCGACTTGCATGAATCCGGCCCGCGATTGTTGGTAATTTTTTTTGTAAATGTCATATTTTGAAATATTGTAACAATTGTTCCTTAAATTTTTCATAATTTTATAAAATTAATCGGATCTTGGCCGACTTTATTATGTAGAAATGTATTTGTGGCCCGTGAAGAAGATAGTTTGGAGACCCAGGGTGTAGAGGATTAGATTTATAAAGAGCTTATCTTCAGTGTTTGTTTAGGCCTAAAATATGTTTATTTATCTAGAAATGGAATTGTTCTCTGATTCTCGTCTGGACGACTATTTAAATTCACAATTAAAAAACCTCATTCTCTCCAGCTGTACCAATTATCCTCTCGAATCTATCGACACGATAATCCGAACTGAATCCAATAGTTCCCACTTAAACCGACACTTTCCAGCGTCCACACGATAATCAAGCTTACACAATTGAATTACTCGCGAATTAATTCCTGCGGCATCCCAGGGGCGCCGCCAGTGCATTATGATCATTATCTTCGGTCCATTCCATTGTCGGCGATGTCGCCTTGTGAAGTCGACATTTGTAGGAAGTTATGATGGATGTAATGGGGTTATCTTCCTGTGTGTGTGTGGCCGACCTGAACTCCACATTTTCCTCCACAGGGATTCCGAACGTTTTTCCCAGCAATTTCACGATAAACTGTAATTCCGTTGGATGTAATGATCGCATAAAGTTACCCTTTTTATGAAAAAAGTTTAGATCAAATTGCGTCGTAGATGAAGAGGTGGAAGTTAATAAATAATGGTGTTTATTTTAATAATGTGTCTTTAAAGTTATAATGTGACCTTTGCATGGTGTGGGTTCTCTAGAACAAATTTAATCTTTTATAAATATTAAATAACAATTTTACAATCTTGTAAATGTTACCACGAGATCATATTGTAGCTAGTGATGTATAATAACCGGTAATTTAAAATTGGCTAATATTCTCGTTAATATTACTGGAAACATGGTAGCAATTGGTAATTTAAAGTAAGACATATAATAAATGCGAAATTAAAAAGTACAATTTATAAAGTGTATAAAAGTAGAAATGGTAATCTGTAAATATTAAACAATCTTTGCAAAAATGTTACTCAGAAGTATTTATTATTATTTTTAATTGCAAACAAAATTAATTGGTGACATATGTAAACTTAAGCAATACTGAATATGATGAAAACTAGAAGAGCATAAAACGTTACTTGCACGATGCATGGAGATATTAGAAATGCTGCTGAAGACTAAATCCAGAAAAACTCCTCTTTCGTTTGGAGTTTTGTTGATTTGCTGCATATGATGAAAATTTAAAACATTTGACAAAACGTTGGCTGGAATACAATCAAAATTCGTGTTCAGTATATCATCCAAATGCCCCCACCTCGCATCAGGGATGTTGAAATCGCCACATATGATATATTCACAATTGGGATTTTTTGAACAGATTTTATCAATGATGTTTGCATTGGTAGTCTACTGGTTAGAATCAGATCCAGGAGGTATATATATATCGAACCTATTATATATTTATCAGCAACTTTGACGAATAATTGCTCCACAAATTTACTGCACTCCAAGTAACTACGGGAAAGACAATTTTTTACGGCAATTAAAACGCCACCACCTCTAGATTTTTTGCTGTTGTACTGATTCCTATCCACTCTATAAATACTAAAATTGGGAAGACCCAGTTCAGCATTTGAAACAGTATCATCTAACCACGTTTCAACAAGGATAATGACGTCCTAGATGGACGAGTGTGTACTCAGCATAAACGATTTTAACTTGCCTTTGATGCCACCTACATTTTGGAAATATATGTTTAGTTTTTTTCATCCTAGAAGCAGATTTAACAATGGAAGGGTGGCCGTTGACATATTTAATAGTTATATCGGTTTCTCCTGCCATTTTCCGCATATCCAGTTCATCTTTGAGAGTCCTCAGGTGATTACGCTGCATTGCAGTTTTGTTATTGTTAAATATAATATTACCAGTATCAATTGCATGAGTCACCCTAAGAATATCAAGTGATTCTTGAGCAGTAGCAAATATAAGTTTCATCGGCCGGGGCTTTACACCAACCCTTCCCAGGCGAATAAATTTAATTGGATCAAATTTGATTTGCATTTATAGCAGCAACATCCTTAGTAATCATTTCTTGGCGAGATCCAACTGGCTCTGGTACATTAAAAACCATAACATTTCGGGAACGCATTTGTCGCTCTTCTACTTCACGAACAATATCTGATTGTGTTGACAAGTCAGGAGAACCTTGCGAATCATTAGAAATAGCTGCAGTCTCAAGTTTCGTATTCCTATCATTTAGAGATTTAATTTCGACTCTTAAATCTCCTAGTACGGATCGCAACTCATCTCTAAAAATTGGCATAAATTCATTTTTGTATAAAGCCCGAATTGTATTGACGAGAGCGGGATCAGCAGCAATAGGTACTTGCGCATGCGTTCGCTCCCTGAATAATTTGACATTTTCAAATTATTCAGGTCATCTATAGACGCGTTCCGAGATTTATCTCTCATCAGTATAGCTCGAAACGCGTCTATAGGTGGCCTAAATAATTTGACCCAAATTGTTACATTTGCAGTAGATTACTGTATGTAACAGCAAACACTTGTTGTATAATTCAATGTCCGTCAGGGTGTTAGCCCGGGAAGTAGTTGTTTCAATGAGTGTTTGATATAGTCTTTGTAAGACTAACTTGTTGTAGATTGCGAAAAGAATCTCGGCACTTTTAATGTTTACAAGATAATAACACAAATATAAACACATATATTATAAATTCTAATTTATTTGGAGCCACACGGATAAACATAATTTATGAATAGTAATGCTGTGTTTTAAATAAATGTTGTAATGAATAAAATTTTAAACATATTTGTCTACGCATTTTCCTTATTGACATATTAAATTGTTTGGTATTTATAAAATATAATTAATATAATTCTGATTAGTTCTAGTTGTTATAAGTAAAAGATTTTTGAGTTTATAGAACGTATCTACATCAAAGAAGTGTGATAAGAATATTTACAAAAATCTATGTCGAAATTGCTGTCAGATGCGAGAGGCAGACGGCCGACGATAAATCAAAATAAAGTCGAATCATAATCGTAACGTGCTGAAAATGACCCCGTTTTCAGCCGTGATTGAAATGAATGGATCGTGGGCTTCGGGAAAGAAGAATATATACTCCTAGATCGCGTGGTGTAGAGGAACTCGGAACAGAAACAGAAATATACTTATAAAACGTATTTTTAGAAATAAAAGCACAGCCGTGCACTTGATGTAAATTTCCATGGAAAAGGTTAATGACTCGAAACGATATTGACAGAATTACTCTGTATTTGTATACACACTTGAACTATTGGTATGTATATTTAATAAAAAGGTGTATTTGGAAGAAGTAAACTCTAATGTGTGCTATACAAAATTTTAAAGAAATCATTTTCTGTATAACCTGTAATTAAATATACCGGGTGTTGACTTGGCGGACGCAACATAGGAAATCCTGTGTAAATTTTGAAATGTTCAAATTTTTGCTTCCCTATTTATTTTAGAAACAAAATGTATTTATCCTTTTTGTAGAGGAAAAAATTCTGAATTCATTCATGTTAACGTTTATCATTTTACGTTTCTCTAAGTTAAAATAATTAAGAAAAAATAATGTGATTTTCTAAAAGTAATGACATGCCATTGAATTGAATCAACAACTGTTAAAATAGCAAAAGATATCGTAGTCACTTGATTAAAGTAAATGTTTTCAAAATGATTTACACTATACAGCAAACATTTCATTATTTTTATAAAATCACATTACTATTTCTTAATTATTTTAGCTGTAAATTTTCTGACATTCGTTGATTTTTACAAGAGTTCAATTTGAAGCTTTAAACGAGTGTTTTCCACTCCCAGAGTAAGCATGAAGTAAAATTTCGAGTTTAGAAAAGCCCCGTGAAAATTTGTCGAGGGTCGCTGCGCGACCCTCGACAAATTTTCTGGGCTTTTCTAAACTCGAAATTTTACTTCATGCGCCACGCGCTTAATACTCTAAACTATTATGAACTTTATGTATATTTGACCCTCACATGAAATCAGAGTTTTATACGCGTGGCGCATGAAGTAAAATTTCGAGTTTAGAAAAGCCCAGTGAAAATTTGTCTCGGGCCGCTGCGCGACCCTCGACAAATTTTCACTGGGCTTTTCTAAACTCAAAATTTTACTTCATACTTCGTCTGGGAGTGGAAAACACTCGTTTAAAGATTCAAATAGAACTCATTTAAAAAACAACGAATGTCGGAAAATGTACAGCTTAAGCGTATGTTTACCTAAAAGAAATTATTTTATTATTTTCTTTAAATCTTTAGATATTCGTTGTTTCTTTATTTAAGTTCAATTTGAAGCTTTAAACGAGTGTTTTCCACTCCCAGACTAAGCATGAAGTAAAATTTCGAGTTTAGAAAAGCCCCGTGAAAATTTGTCGAGGGTCGCGCAGCGACCCGAGACAAATTTTCTGGGCTTTTCTAAACTCGAAATTTTACTTCATGCGCCACGCGTGTAATACACTAAAATATTAAGAACTTTATGTATATTTGAACCTCATTTGAAATCAGAGTTTTATACGCATGGCGCATGAAGTAAAATTTCTAGTTTAGAAAAGCCTAGAAAATTTGTCTCGGGCCGTTGCGCGACCCTCGACAAATTTTCACTGGGCTTTTCTAAACTCGAAATTTTACTTCATGCTTTGTCTGGGAGTGGAAAACACTTGTTTAAAGCTTTAAATTGAACTTTAAAAAAAAAACAGGGAATATCCGCAATTGTTGTATCAATTCCATGGTATGTGAATTTTTTTTATAAAATCACATTACTTGTTCTCAATTATTTTAACTTAGAGAAATATAAAGCGTTAAGTGTGAACATTAATAAATTTAGAATTTTTCCCTCTAAAAAAAATTGTTTCTAAAATAAATAGCGAAGCCAATATTTGAACACTTTAAAATTAACATGCGATTTCCTATGTTGCGTCCGCCAAGTCAACACCCGGTATACCATGTACGTACTATTGACAGAAAGTATACAAGGTTCTAAATTTAAAATCAAGCAGCCTTTTAATCATTTACATTGCAAGTTCAACAAACTATTTAAAAACGTTTAATTTTAAGTTTCGAACTAGTGTTTTCAATCCCTGGTTAAGCATCAATTGAAATTTCGGGTTTAAAAAAGCATGAAAATTTAGTTTGGTCGCTCCGCGTGTAGAACACTGATTAATTGTGAAGTTCAAAATGTACTACTTTAGTTTGATCCCACGTTAATAAAGATTACAATTTTACTTTATGCGTCGGGGGCACAAAGCACTGACTTATTATACATTTCAGAATTACTTCAGCTGTAATAATAATAAAAATTATAAAATTATAAAAAGATTTGTGTTACTGTTTTTATTTTCTTGTAAAGTTCAAAATGTACTACTTTAGTTTGATCCCACGTTAATAAAGATTACAATGTTACTTTATGCGCCGGGGGCACAAAGCACTGACTTATACATTTATATAAAGTAGACCTGATATTAACTCGCTCTCCCGAGAAATTACTATTGAAATAGCAGCCGCTGAATGGCGAATCAATAATAGAAAAATTATAATTGTGTGTCTATACCGCCCTCCAGGGGGTATATTCTCTAAATTTGGGAATATCTTAGAAAATATACTACATAAAGTAATCATAAATGAGAATGCTGGAATTATCATTGGCGGAGATTTTAATATAGATATCCTCAATTGTAATAACCACAATACAATAAATACAATAGATTTAATAGAGAGTTATAATTCCATACTAACTATTAAATCGCCCACCAGAATGTCTACTAATAATAGCACATGCATTGATAATATAATAACTAACGTCGAATATATAAACTCAAACGTAGTAAATACCCACATATCCGACCACACGGGTCAAACACTAAAATTAATATGCAATGTGAAAAAATGTACGCAATTAATAAATAAAAGAACAATAAACTCATATGCATTACCACTTTTAAAAGAGGAACTTGAGAAAATAAACTGGGAATCATTACAAGGTTACTGTACAAACTCGGAGACATATTTTAATGAATTTTATAATATCTTTCGTTCAGTTTTTAATCAGTGCTGTCCACTTAAACACAAACTATTAAATAACTTCAAAAAGAAACAACCATGGTACAATGAACATCTAAAACAACTAAAAAACCAAGTAGACTTTGTTATCAAACGTACCGTGCTAATAAATGCAACTATACAATAAATGCATACAAATCAGCAAAAAAAGCGGTACTCAGCCGCACTGAGGAATGAAATAAAAAATTAGTACTCAATAAAAATAAATAATTCAACTAACAAGTCAAAGACATTATGGAACATCTTGAAACTTAAAATGGGCTCAACCGCACATAAAAACCATAATTCTATTAGTTACATTCGTGATACAAATCAAAAAACAATAACAAATCCACAAGAGATATCAAATACAATGAATGATTACTTTAGTAAAATAGGTAACGCTGATAAACAAACATGCACAGAAAGTTACCACCCTGAAGCAAGTGTAATGGGGTCAATATTTCTAAATCCTGCATCCGAAGAGGAAATCAGAACAATCCTACGTGAAATGAAAACAACAAATTCTAGAGACATCGATGGCTTATCAACGACAATTATTATTGATAATGAAGGTTTAAATTAAATTACACTTGGTTTGTTTCACAATTTTTTACTTTACTATTTACTCGACTACTACCGCCCATGCGATATTTCATTTCTTAACTTTTGTTCTGGGAAATCTTGACAAAAATATAAATGTCATGTCAATATTTATAGATTTAACGAAGGCATTTGTCTGTGTGCCTCACGAACGATTGCTTACAAAACTAACAGCTTATGGCCTAAGAGGAAATTGCCACAATCTTCTAACAAATTATCTCTCTGATAAAAATCATATAACCAGCGTATCAATTAATAATAAACTATGCGATTCGCAGTTCGCCTATCCAACTGTTGGTGTACCTCAAGGAAGTATTCAAGAAAAGAATTATTAAGCATATCATAGAATGTATAGCACATCCACTAACGCTTGCGATAAATAAATCAATAGAAGTTGGAATATTTCCCTCACTACTAAAAATTGGTAAAATAATTCCAATTCATAAAAAAGGAGACCCCCATGAAATGTCTAACTATAGACCAATATCAATTTTACCTATTTTTTCTAAGATATTTGAAAGAGTGCTGTATAACAGAATAGTAAGCTACATTAAATCGAACAAAATACTGTGTGGTGAACAATTTGGTTTTAGGAAGGGCCTCATAACCGCCCATGCGATATTTAATTTCTTAACTGTTGTTCTGGGAAATCTTGACAAAAATATAAATGTCATGTCAATATTTATAGATTTAACGAAGGCATTTGTCTGTGTGCCTCACGAACGATTGCTTACAAAACTAACAGCTTATGGCCTAAGAGGAAATTGTCACAATCTTCTAACAAATTATCTCTCTGATAAAAAACATATAACCAGTGTATCAATTAATAATAAACTATGCGATTCGCAGTTCGCCTATCCAACTGTTGGTGTACCTCAAGGAAGTATTCTGGGGCCACTACTATTCTTATTATATATCAACGACATGCCACTCGCCATTAACACGCATATAACAATGTTTGCAGACGACACAACGATAAATATGAAAGGGCAATCCATGGAAAATCTCAACCTAGCTGCAAATCAATCACTACAAGATCTAAACACGTGGCTTACCAAGAATAACTTGAAAATGAATGCAGGTAAAACTAGTGTTATCAACTATAGAGTACCAATGGGGCAAATAAGTATTGAGCTAAATGGAGAACCAATCAGTGAAATGGAAGGAGCACGATTTCTGGGACTTACAATACAAAAATATTTAAAGTGGGATTCTCACATACAGGAAGTATGCTCAAAACTGGCAAAATACTCATATCTCATTTACGCAACGAGGGAGGACGTTACGTTCACGAGAATGCCGCACGCACGGTATACATGGCCTACTGTCGACCTATAATCACATATGGAGTACTGTTTTGGGGTTCTACAACAGAAATAAATATCAAAAGAGTTTTCGTCGCACAGAAACGACTCATCCGAGCTATATGCAAGAAGAACCCGGGTTAAAGTTGTAGAGACCTTTTTAGGCAGCAACGAATTATACCAATAATTACCCTCTATATTTATGAGACCCTTAAATTCGTGAAGTGTAACATGCATCTTTTCAACGTTCATCAAACAAACCATAATTATAACACACGTACAAAAGAATTAAAACTTCCCAAACATCACCACAGTTTCTACCATAATTCGTGTCTTGTCCAAAGTCTGAAACTATTTAATAAATTTCCAGAATGTATTCGTGATTTGCCTCGGAAGCAATTCCTACAGATAATAAAAAAACAACTAGAAGAACACGGATTCTACACTGTAGAAGAATATAACCACTTCTGTGATAATTTTGTGTGATATTTTATGATATTTATGTTGTGCATGCAGTGGATTGTTGTCCAAACATTATATATTTCATCCCTACGTTTATAAAGTGTTCATATTGTTTGTCTTATTATATTTATGTAGATCGTTTTATATACACCACTAATTTATATATATTTTTTAATTATACACCTAGTGAGTAAGTTTTATATATATACAACCTAGTCAGTAAGCTTTTGTTATATCCATACGATGCAACTATTTTAAATTGACCAACCCATGAATGTAATTATTCTTCCTGGAAATAAATAATTTGAATTTGAATTTCAAAATTACTTTAGCTGTAATAATAATAAAAATTATAAAATTCTAAAAAGATTTCTGTTACTCCTTTTTTTTCTTGTGAGAATAAACATCACAGAAAATTACACTAATTTACTTTTAATATCATTTATTACAACTCTCCTACAAAAATTAGGTAATTACCCAGCAAACACACATATATTATATATGTAAGATATACATATCTTATATGTATTACAGAAATATTATGTATATATTATATGATTTGGTTTGCTGGGTATATGTGTGTAAAGGGGAGGAAATAAATTGAATTTCCCTTGAAAATTAATTACCAACAAAGTTTTATCGGTTCGGGTGGGATTTTAACGCAACCGCCGAATTTGCCTATATTATAACGCGATACAATTTTATAGGCCATTTGGCATAAGATCGGCTTTAATCCGACCCAATAAAACTTAATCTTCCGGATAATGGCGAGCGCATTTGTCGCGATGCTTATAGATAAACAGCTGAATTCGACGAAATCGCCAATTATTGTTATTTTATTTCCATGAATTTCCGTAGGGATTATTGTCTTTATAAGAATCTAAGAAGATTCAAACAATATAAATTTCTTGATTATATTTTTTAATCTTAATTTGTATCTGCTTTTAGCACTAAACGTCCATTTTATTTAAAATCGAGTAACCCACATTAGAGAGCACAAACATAATTAAAATTACCTTAAAATATGTTATTATTTACGTTACATACATCTATCAAGTGTATTTACTCCTTGGTTAAGCATGGAGTAGAATTTCGAGCATAAAAAAGCCTGCAACTTCGGATTTCCACTAATACACATTTTCAGGTAACGAGTGTCTTCCACCTCCAGACTAAGCATGAAGTAAAATTTCGAGTTTAGAGAAGCCCCGCGTAGAAAATTTGTGGTCCTTCGAACAAAACAGCTAACTGAGTCAAGCCCGCACCAAGCCTAAGCGCCAGTTAGTTCCTATCAATCCGAAAGCTGGGTCCAGCACGCACCAAGAAAAGCGCCAGCTTTCATTCCAAAAAATAAATCCAAATTGACTGGGTCAGCCCGCACCAAGCCTAAGCGCCAGTTAATTTTCCTAAAAACCGAAAGATGAGTCTAGCATGAACCAAGCCAAAGCGCCAGCTTTCAATCCAAAAATCAAAATTGACTGGGTCGAGCCCGCACCAAGCCTAAGCGCCAGTTAATTTTCCTAAAAACCGAAAGATGGGTCTAGCATGCACCAAGCCAAAGCGCCAGCTTTCAATCCAAAAATCAAAATTGATTGGGTCAAGCCCGCACTAAGCTTAAGCGCCAGTTAATTTTCCTAAAAACCGAAAGATGGGTCTAGCATTCACCAAGCCAAAGCGCCAGCTTTCAATCCAAAAATCAAAATTGACTGGGTCGAGCCCGCACCAAGCCTAAGCGCCAGTTAATTTTCCTAAAAACCGAAAGATGAGTCTAGCATGAACCAAGCCAAAGCGCCAGCTTTTAATCCAAAAATCAAAATTGACTGGGTCGAGCCCGCACCAAGCTTAAGCGCCAGTTAATTTTCCTAAAAACCGAAAGATGGGTCTAGCATTCACCAAGCCAAAGCGCCAGCTTTCAATCCAAAAATCAAAATTGACTGGGTCGAGCCCGCACCAAGCCTAAGCGCCAGTTAATTTTCCTATCAATCCGAAAGCTGGGTCTAGCACGCACCAAGCCAAAGCGCCAGCTTTCATTCCAAAAAATAATTCCGAATTGACTGGGTCAGCACGCACCAAGCCTAAGCGCCAGTTAATTTTTCTACGAATCGAAAGACCGCACTCCATTGACCGCCAAAATGGAACGTGCCAACGAACTCGCAAAAGACCAAGAAGAATTGGGACAGAAAATCAGTCAACTGGGTATCAATATCAAGAAAGATTCGGACTCAAGAAAATCAAAAAATTACTTCATCAAGCGTCTAGAGACATTAGAAAATCTCTGGGGTGTAGTTCAGAACAACGACGATCTCCTAAATAAATGCAACGTCTCCGAAGAACACACATATTTCACAACCAGATATTTTCAACAAATCGAAACAATATACAATGAAACGAAAAATTTCATAATCAGAAATGCAAAAAGTCTAAATATGTGGGATGATGACACCGATTCATCTCACGACCACAAAAAAGAAACGGATACGAAAACTCCGTCTCTAACGGAGCAGCAAATTCGATTGCAAAAGCAACAAGATAAATTCAATCGTCTCACGAGAACAATGAATACGATCATCGAAGAAAAGAGCCAAGAGAAACCAAAACAGCGATACCAATCCCTACTGGAACGACTACAACAACAATGGGGCAGTGCGCAAGAACTACATGAAGAAATAATGAGGCACGAGCAGGCCTACACTGATGACTACTTTGTAAACAACGAGTTTGAAATATTAGAAACCAACGTTGACGCATATTCAGAAATTCTCCAAAACAGAATGCGCGAAATTCCAGCAGCACATGTAGTAAATTTGCCGAAAATCGAATTATCAACATTCTCGGGCAGCTACGAAAAGTGGACATCGTTCAAAGATTTATTCAGCAAAACAATAATTAATAACATTGCCTTAAGCAAGACTGAAAAGTTGCTATACTTGAAGTCGTACATAAAAGGTGAAGCCGCAGCACTAATTCAACATCTAACCATCTCCGAAGACAATTTCGAAGCAGCCTGGCAGGTCCTAGACGAAAGATATGAAAATAAACGATTACTGGTATCCAAATGACTAAAAAGAATTCTGCATCTCCCGCAATTACAACACGAATCCGCAGAAAACCTGGAACGGATGCACAATCAAATTAAAGAAAGCATTTTCGCACTATCAGCAGTAAAGTTAAATGTCAACGCAATGGGACCGATGATAATCGAAATCATGCACGAAAGATGGGACACAGAAACAAGAAGATTATATGATCAAGGTTTAAAAACTCCGAATGAAATTCAATCATTAGAATCAGTGTTGCTATTTCTAAGACAAAGGTTCCAGCCGCTAGAACATTCTAACAACAAAGACCATCAATTAAAAGTTGTATCCCAACATCCATCAAGACACCAGGGGCAAAACAACGTGAATAACCAAAAACGTGAGCCAATACACCACAATAAGAAGTGTATATTTTGCTCTGAATCACATTCAATTATGGAATGTGATAGATTTAAAAACCTATCTGCAAAAGAACGGAATGCGGAGATTAGACATAGGCGTCTAAAGTGTCTCAGAGATCATCCGATATCACAATGCAGGAGTAACAGAGTTATTTTGACTCTCAAATTAATTACAACCATGTCATGTAAACAAGATAAATTCAAATTCAAAACTATTTGAATTCAAGAAAATAAGCTTACGCTTCTTATAGTTTGCACACTTTAAACATAATATATAAAATTACGAAAAAATTAAATTGTATTGTTAGTTGGTTTGAAGAGAATTTGACCTAAACGTTACATATACTTTAATAGAGCGTTGTAACAAATTAAATTAAATAAGATTTTAAATATTTCATTGTATAATTCAATATCCGGAGGTGTATTTGCACGGGAAGTAGTTGTTTCAATAGATATTTATCGTCTTAAATTGTCTTATTAATTAAGACACTGTTTGCATTTTCACGAATAGTTTTTTTCGTAATTTTATATATCATGTCATGTATTTAAGTTATTATGTTACAATATATACCTATTTTAAATCCACTACTCTACCCTGAACTATTACCATAAGAAAAACAAAAGTTAAGCGTATAAAACAAAAACGAATCGCTCTGAATATTTTAAACATTTACCACTTGATAAGTCATAAAAAGTTGCAATATGAAAGTTTAAAAAAAAAATGAAGGAAATATTCTCTGTTTAATAAAATCGTAATTTTTGTTTTTTTTTTAAATACATCGAAACGAAGATATTACAAATGTGAAAGCAGAATATAAATGTGCACTAAAATGCGCAACTTTGCCCCCATTTAACCGATTCTCTATCTCCTAAATTAACAAGATCCCCATACTGCCGCTCGAAAAACGGACTCCCTCTATAAACATATTACTTGTTTAAGGTTATAATTAATTTTTTTCATTGAATGATATCTTACTTTTTGTTTCTTCTTGATATTTTAGTTGTTTCTATTCAAATAAATAATAAGAAGTAAATTCATTCAAATAAAGACTTTATGTAATCCCGAGATGGAATTGACTGGAATTTAGTGGAATTACTTATCTGCATGTAGGAATACTTTGCGAAAGTCTCTTTGTAGGAACGTCGAAAGTTTACTGTAAAACTTCATTGTAATTCCATTCTGCGACGCATTAAGGATTTATAAAAGCAAGTAACTTCTTGATGTCGCATACAATTTTAATGAGAAAAGATGAAACATGTTTTATACATTGTCGTGGGGAAAGGAATATTATCATTCTCTTATAATTATATTTCTAACATGAAATAGACAAAATAAAAAGATATTTTATAAGGGCGACCGACACACAATCAATAATTAATCATTGTGTTTCATCCTCCAGTAAACCTAGTTTTACCTATAAATACCGACCATCATTTTCACTCATTCCATTTCTGTGTACCTGTTCATTCCACACACACCACTTTTTCCAAGTAAGTTTGTTTTAATTTTATTCCTAATGTTTTTTTAAACGTCATAAGCAAAGCTATACTGAAGAGAGATAAATCTCGAAACGCGTCTATAGATGACCTAAGACATTAGTTTTAACCCAAGTCCTTTCACTTCTAATTTGTTGCTATCTCTCCTTTCATTTTATATTTGTATTGTTAGTTGGTTTGAAGAGAATTTGACCTAAACGTTACATATACTTTAATAGAGCGTTGTAACAAATTAAATTAAATAAGATTTTAAATATTTCATTGTATAATTCAATATCCGGAGGTGAATTTGCACGGGAAGTAGTTGTTTCAATGGATATTTATCGTCTTAAGTTGTCTTATTAATTAAGACATTGTTTGTATTTTCACGAATAGTTTTTTCGTAATTTTATATATTATGATAAAACAAGTGTTTTAATTTAAAACAGTTTTCTTTAAAACACCCGTTAGAATTCTCTAACTTTCGAATTTGAAATTAAAAATTATTAAAACCCTGCTATATTTTTATTTTAAAACCATACCTCTACATTATTTTATGTATACATATCCCGATGTACACGCTGTAAATGTTTTGGTATATTTTAATTTTATACAAGCGTTCAATTTAAAGATTCAAGTGTTTCCACTCCAAAATTAAGCATGAAGTAAAATTTCGAGTTTAGAAAAGCCTGAAAATTTGGTTTTGCTGGGGCGCGCAAGAGAAGCGAGTCGCGCCCCGGCAAATCCAAATTTTCAGGCTTTTCTAAACTAAAAATTTTACTTCATGCGCCACCCGTATAAAACACTGAAATATTGTAAAGTTTGAAATAATTTCTTAGATAAGTACCGATGCGATTATGATTTAGAGCCGATTTAACTTGATTTTATGTTTTATCTCACGTTAATAAATTTTATAATTGTATTAAAAATCCCAATTTTGTTAACATATATTCTTGTAAATTAAGTATAAAATAATGCTAGTTTTTTAAAAATCCAAAGTGTTTCAAAGCGAATTTATAAGTTGTACGTTTAAGTTTTTTTGTTGTTAGAATTGAACTTAAATTAGTTAGTATCAAACTAATCATAACATCTTATTGTTTCTCTATTTTCCCATTTATATAATTACATTAAAATTCATGACGTTTTTGTGGATACATTTTATTAAAAATAACTGTAAATAACAATGAAATCTATTTATATTTTACAAGATTATCATTTATATATGATAATATATCAAAATGTATGGTGTTTTAATAGAGAAGTGAAATCCACTTTTTTAAAATAAAGTTCTATCAATGTTAATGCTTTCCACTGGGATTGGAACAGTTGACAAGGAATGGGGCGATGTAAAAGCTTCAAACGAGACAGAAGGCAAACAATGCATCGACAAGATGACAGAGTGCTGATTCCAAATTGACCCTAGAAAAAGCTCTTACACTGTAATATGCGCCAAGTTCCACCCATTGTTCTAACTCCCTGCATTTTCCCATTGACTTATCCCACCCTGGGGATGATTAGTTTGAAACTAACACGTCCCTTTTTTAGGATCAATACCACCAAAGAAAACAACTCAATACACTAAAATAACATTGTATCTGCTTCATAATTATAATAATAGATTTCTAATAGAAAATTAATTAATACAGTCGATTTTAATTTCCTATTATTAAAATAAAAATGTTTCACTACAGTTTAAATGAGGAATTAGTTCAATAACAGATTGATACAATAAATGCGAATTCGTGTAAAATGCAAACAATCGTCTTAATTAATAAGACAACTGAAGACAATAAATAATTAAATAAATTATTTAAATATTTTAAAAAGTGGTTCTTACGAAAACTGAAATGTGTGATCAATTATCTGTTATTGAAATAATTCCTCATTTAAACTGTAAATCCATTTTAATAAAATGTTTTATACTTACAAGACTAACACATATAATAATTATCTGCAGAGAGTTTTATGTAACACCGAACATTTTCTTAAAGAGAATTTTTCTTTTAAGTATATATTTGCATACGTCGTACATTTTCCGACGCTCGGTTTGTCAAAAGAATTTAGTTTGAAGCTTTAAACGAGTGTTTTCCACTCCCAGGCTAAGCATGAAGTAAAATTTCGAGTTTAGAAAAGCTTGAAAATTTGGTTTGGTCGCGTAGCGCGAAGCGCGGAGCGGCCAAACCAAATTTTCAGGCTTTTCTAAACTCGAAATTTTACTTCATGCGCCACCGGTACAAAACACTGAACCAATGTAAAGTTTAGCGGTGTGTTTTAAACTTCGTAATGTGTCAGTGTTTTGTACCGGTGGCGCATGAAGTAAAATTTCGAGTTTAGAAAAGCCTGAAAATTTGGTTTGGTCGCTCCGCGCTTCGCGCTACGCGACCAAACCAAATTTTCAGGCTTTTCTAAACTCGAAATTTTACTTCATGCTTAGCCTGGGAGTGGAAAACACTCGTTTAAAGCTTCAAATTAAATTCTTTTAACAAACCGAAAGTCGGAAAATGTACGACGTATACATATGTATATTTAAAAGAAGTATTCTCTTTTTGAAAATGTTCGGTGTTACATAAAACTCTCTGCAAATAATTATTATATGTGTTAGTCTTGTAATTATAAAACATTTTATTAAAATGGATTTACAGTTTAAATGAGGAATTATTTCAATAACAGATTAATATAATAAATACGGCGGAAAGACCTCTGGTCGATAGCCAGTTATCAAGAGGAAGTTTATTTTATTTATATTGATTGATTATAAACAATAATGTAATTAATTATTTTGTATTGTCCTCTGATAATAAAGATTTGTTATATATACAATAAATAAAAATTCATGTAAAATGCAAACAATCGTCTTAATTAATAAGACAACTGAAGAAAATAAATAATTAAATAATTTATTTAAATATTTTCAC
The DNA here is from genome assembly GCA_932526585.2 of Philonthus cognatus. Classification (NCBI taxonomy): domain Eukaryota; kingdom Metazoa; phylum Arthropoda; class Insecta; order Coleoptera; family Staphylinidae; genus Philonthus; species Philonthus cognatus. Next base: position 62,439,795 of record OW052248.1, on the reverse strand, counting down.
AAAGTAACTGTCTCCACCGCAAGATATATAACAATAAATACCCATTGAAACAACTACTTCCCGTGCAAATACATCTCCGGATATTGAAGCATACAATAAAATATTTAAATATTTTTAAATTCAAATTATTATAGATTAATACAATTAATTTTTATTTGATTTGTTACAATGCTCTATCAAAGTATATGTAACATTGAGGTCTCTTTCTCGAATTCAAATATTTTTAAATTTGAATTATTATAGATTAATACAATTTTATAAATAACATTTCAATTATATTACGCATGCTACTTCATAACGAATTTTGCAGGACGACTTGCAGTTTAAATTGCCCCATGACTCGATTAACGCGCACGACTAATGACATTTGTAGCGGTATTGACTTTTTTAACTCATCTTTAGGTTTAATTAGGAGGAGTCTCGCGGATGGTGTGCACTAAATGTTATAACCCTATTGTGGTTTACGCAGATTAACATATGTGTCTTTGTGCATATTTGTGATTCATGTTTTGTGTCTTACATTTTAGTTATATGTTTTTGGCTCTACATTGTAAATGGCTTGTCCGTTAATAAAGAATTATTATATATATATATATATATATATATATATATATATATATATATATATATATATATAATCAGTATTCCCTTTTACCATATGGTGTCGGGTTAGAATTATTATTATTATTATTACTTATACTATAAATACGGGCATAAGAAATAGTTAACAATATTCTAATAATATAAAATTAATTTAAAAATGAATCACTTTAAAAAAACCTGCAGCGTTAAATTAGCTTTTAGCAACGAGCTCAATAAATTTTCACAAACGACTCGCAATCGCGTCGGAACGATTCGTTAAATTTACAATACCATTCATTACCTTCAAAAGTTTCCATTACCGCTTAAGCAATAAATTAAATTCAAAAAACAACATCCCTTTTAAATTACTTCCTGTATAATAAACCTAATAAATCCCATTTCAGTTGAAGCGCGTAGGCGTTGGATGCGACATAAACTATATTTTATGAGATATAGGATCCCAACTATAAACTACATCAAAATGCCACCTTTTTGATGTAGTTTACACCTATCGGGCATTGAAGTAACCACCTTTGGTTTTAACGTAGAATTCATTAAGTACGAATGAAATTAGCTGCGTTTAATGGTTTTTATTTTTATTAAAACAAGTTATTCGTTGCTGTAAATAATTGGGTCGTTTATGTAATTAATTCGATCCTCTTATTTATGAATTTTACGCACAGTTTTTCGTTAGTTAATTTTGGTTAATGCGCGTCAATTAAGGGATACGTGGAAAGGGCGTGTTTTGATGGCGTATTTATTTCGGATGTGCTCAAGGGTTACGAATTGTGTATTTTATTTATAGAAGGTAATCAATTGTGCACACTGGGTTTGGGTTATGTGTATATCCTATTTCAGCGGTTGCACCGGGTCTGGAATTATTTATGAGGCGTTGACTGGGAAGCTACTCGAGGTGGATAAATTTTTAAATAGTGGTTCTTACGAAAACTGAAATGTGTGATCAATTATCACGTTGAAAGTTACGATAGATAGATAATTATTATTTGTGTTATGCCCGGTTTTATAAAACGTTTTATTCCCTAAAGAAAATTTACTTTAGGAATACATTAATTTATTCCAAAGATTTCGGTATTATAAACACTGAATAATTTTATTTGGCTAATAAATCCCCCAAGTAAATTATTTGTTTGTTTTTCTACCAAGTAAATTTTATTCTCTAAATAATTTGACAGTTAAAAGTCAAAAGTGTATTCTATTATTATAATAATTACTTTAGATTCTACTACTTGTATTTATTAATTTCATTACGGTTATCATGTCTACCATATCATCCGTGTCAGTTTAAGTTCGCTCATAGTATACCTTCCCTGACAGTGATTAATTCGAACCACAAAACATTCTAAGGAGTCAAAGACCTAGAGCTTTTCGAATCAGACATAACCAGGGATTTTTATACTTTTAAAATTAGTTCCATATAAAGTTTTAAACGAGTGTTTTCCACTCCCAGGCTAAGCATGAAGTAAAATTTCGAGTTTAGAAAAGCCTGAAAATTTGGTTTGGTCGCGTAGCGCGAAGCGCGGAGCGGCCAAACCAAATTTTCAGGCTTTTCTAAACTCGAAATTTTACTTCATGCGCCACGCGTATTTAACACTGAAAGCACTGAATAATTGTGAACAAGTGAACTTCACTTGAAATCAATGTCTTGTAGGCGTGGCGCATGAAGTAAAATTTCGAGTTTAGAAAAGCCTGAAAATTTGGTTTGGCCGCTCCGCGCTTCGCGCTTCGCGCTACGCGACCAAACCAAATTTTCAGGCTTTTCTAAACTCGAAATTTTACTTCATGCTTAGCCTGGGAGTGGAAAACACTCGTTTAAGTCTTTTCTAATTTCTAATAAGCTTTCTTTTTCCTGTTCTGTGTAATTCTGTCCTATTCCTTAAACGAGTGTTTTCCACTCCCAGGCTAAGCATGAAGTAAAATTTCGAGTTTAGAAAAGCCTGAAAATTTGGTTTGGTCGCGTAGCGCGAAGCGCGGAGCGGCCAAACCAAATTTTCAGGCTTTTCTAAACTCGAAATTTTACTTCATGCGCCACGCGTATTTAACACTGAAAGCACTGAATTATTGTCAACAAGTGAACTCACTTGAAATCAATGTCTTGTAGGCGTGGCGCATGAAGTAAAATTTCGAGTTTAGAAAAGCCTGAAAATTTGGTTTGGCCGCTCCGCGCTTCGCGCTACGCGACCAAACCAAATTTTCAGGCTTTTCTAAACTCGAAATTTTACTTCATGCTTAGCCTGGGAGTGGAAAACACTCGTTTAAGTCTTTTCTAATTTCTAATAAGCTTTCTATTTCGTGTCCTATGTAATTCTGTCCTATTCCACGGTTATTCTCCATAATTATAAGAAATTATACTTAATTTCCAATTTTATTGACGAGTAGTAGTAGTGAAAATCTTTATTACCATACTAATTACAAGGTGTAATACATAACATTTTTAAAAATAAAGTAAATATTTAGTTCTGGTAAATGGCTATCGGCCAGTGGCTTTTCTGCCAGTGTAGATGTTTATAAAGAAAAGTTTACATGTTTGGTGAAGTGATCGCGGTGACTATATATACATACAAAAAAAAAAAAAATAATAACTTGTTAATTCTGATTATAATGAGAGATGAGCTGGAACAGAGTGTTTGAGGGATTTAAGAATTTGGGGTCGATGGAGTTATTTCTGGGAATACAGAGTTGTGAGAGGATTTCGAAGTTAAATTGATTTTGTGAGAATTTTTTAGATAGGTGAGGGATTCGTTCGGCGATAGGAATGACTTTAGTTTTGTTATAGAGAAGGGCGTTTGATGGGTTGTGAAGTGGATTACTTGGGTGTCGAATTTTGGTAAGAGATCTAAGGGATGAGCGTTCGCTAACTTGAATGTTATGGAGGGTGGGATTGGGGGAAGTTGTGTATAGGATGGAGCCGTAGTCTAACAAGGGTCTGCATATCATCTTGTAGATTTTGGTGGCATTCTCTGTTGAAATGCCAAGATTTCGGTATGTTAGACTACGGAAGTGTCTAGCTCGAGCAGTAATTTTACTTTTTAAAATGGACGTGTGCTTTTTAAAATTAAGTTTGCCGTCTAATGTAATACCAAGGTACTTAATATAGGGTGCTGGGGAAATCGGATTTTGGCAAATAGATATGTTGGTAGGACTGTTCTTACGGTGGTAGGGAATAAGGAGTTGGGATTTATTAGGGTTAATTTTTATTCTCCATTTGGCAAACCACAGTTCGAGTGAGTCTATAAGTTGCTGTAGGGTTTGTAGTGCTTTTGAGAGGGTAGGTTCGTGGGTAATTAGGGCTGTGTCGTCGGCAAATTGCAGAACATAGGAGGCTGGATTGAAGTGAGCAGGGTTATGGTTGTATAGGTCAATACAATAGAGGTTATACAGTAGAGGGGAAAGAGGTGACCCTTGCGGAACACCTTGTTCGGGACTAAATGTTTGGGATGTCGTGCTGTGGATTTTTACGATAAGGGATCTGTTTACTAGGAAGTTGTTAAGGATAATAATTAGGTGGTTGGGTATATTCAGGGAGTGGCATTTATACAGCACACCTCGGTGCCATACGGAGTCGAAGGCTTTCTGTATATCTAAAAACAATGCGGCAGATGACCCGCCTTCGAGGTGTGTTGTTTGCATATTGGAGGTAAGGATGGTGAGCGGGAGAGAGGTTGATCTGTTGGGAAGGAATCCGAATTGGTAGCTGGGAATTAAATGGGATATATGGGACATAATTTTTTGTTTGATTAGGGATTCGTACAATTTGCCAACGACGGGAAGGAGGGTGATTGGTCGGTAGCTGGATACAAGGGAGCGGTCTTGGTCTCGTTTGGGTATGCAAGTGATGATACCAGTTTTCCATTCCGGTGGAAAGTAGCAGGATTGGTAGCAAAAGTTTAGGATTTTGAGGATGTATAGATGGGAATCAAGGGGTAAGGATTTCAAAATATGTCGTCGTATGTTGTCGTGTCCTGGAGCGGTATTTTTGCCGGTGTTAAGTGTGTTGAAGTACTGTTCTTCTGTCAGTTCGTCAGTAACGTTGGGTATGTAATTTGTATTGAAAAAGTCACTATACCAGTCATTAACTTGATTAAAAAAGTCATGGTCAAATGAAACGTCTTCTGTGTGTCGGTATGTGTCTTCGAAATATTGGGCAAATGTGTCCGCTATTATTTGTTTGTCATTTGTCATTTCGTTAGTCGATGGGTCAAGAATTTGTGTTATGCTGGAATAGTTTTTATATTTGCTAAGTTTTTTAATTTCTGTCCAATATGTCTTGCCCTTACTGTCGTTGATTTTTTGGCAAGCAGTTAGCCAGGTTTCCGTTTTGTACTGCTTAATTAACTGTTTGATGTCTTTACTTAATTTATTAAATACTGTTCGAAGTTCTGTCGTGTCTGTCTGTCTGATGTCTCTGTAGATTTGTTTTTTATGCTTTATTAATTTTAGGATATAATTTGGAAGGGGATATTTATAGGATTGTTTCTTAATTTTAGGTGTATTTTTGTTTATGGAGTGAGAAATGGCGTTATTAAATTGGGATATTACATTTTGATCAATAGTGGGATGAGTGGATATAAAGTGTGAGATATCTTTTGTAACTTGGGTGGTGTTGCAGTGTTTATGATCCAGTATATAGTCAGGAGGAGGTGGGGGGATAGTTTGTGTGACATTTAGTTGAAATTGGATGGATAGGTGGTCGGAGCATAGGTCAGGGATTAGTGTAACAGAGTGAATTAAATGTTTTAGGTTTTGGGTGCAAAGTAGGACATCGGGTGTGGTGGATTGGGTATCATTCATAATGAAGGTAGGCGGGGTATGTATGCGGACGAAGTTAGAATTGGAGAGAAAATTGGTAAGATGTCGAGATTTTGCTTTGTTTATGTTCATATCTCCAATAATTATGACGTTATCGTATAATGAAGATTTCGTAAAAATGGTATCATCAATTGAGGAGAAAGGGTGTATATAGACTAGGAAGATATGGATTAGGAATGAGGGTAAGTTTAAGGTGGCGTGGATACATTCATTAAGAGGGTTGTTAATTTTGGGTGGGTTGGCTTTTCCGAGTTTTAAGGAAGGGTGTACAGCAACTATAGACCCACCCCGGTATTTACGATTCTGCATGGTGGAGGGGATTTGTAGAGACTGCCAATTATTAAAGGAAAATGGTGTGATTGTTTTGGATTCGACAAGAAGGTTCACGTGAATAGGGTTATTTGATAGGAAATTATATAGTGCATGGGATTTATTGGAGATGGAGTTTATGTTTGTGTAAAGGAAACCAATATTAGCCATTATTAATTACTGCGTGAGCTGTTTTTACTCCTTGGATAGGAACTGTGGGCGGGATACTGTCGGGATCATCAAGGTCAAACATAACCACAAACATTCTGTTCCCCGAAAATGAGAGATGAGTGTCGATTTTAAAAGAATAGATGAAGCGTTCGCGGAGTTTTTTTATAAGAGCTTGTCTGTCTGTGTTATTGGGTTCGTTAATTTCAGTGATAAATGTGTCTAGGATGTGATCATGAAGAGTGATAGGTTGATGAATGCGTGAGTTCTGTTTGATGGTATCGTCTATATCGGAAGATTTCTTGTTAGTGAGGTGGATCTTCATATTTGGAATTCCTTCTATCGGCTGTTTAGGACGGTTTGGACATTTCATTGACCAAGCTCCATGGTCTTCACCCCCGCAGGAATTACATTTTATGGGGTTGTTCGTGGTGCATGCGTTAGTGTGGTGATCTCCTGTACATTTTGAACATATCGTTTTTTCTCTGCAGTCGGCAGTGATGTGGTTAAATTTCCCGCATTTACTGCAAGGGGCGGGAAGCGGCTGCGGCGGTAGACTCTCCTCTACAGTGTATACTTTGCACATATACTTAAAGTTTTCTTTTAATAATTTTGTGTAACTCTCATGTGAGGCGGTAATAATTCGAATTAGTCGAGTTTTTTGGTCGTTTGCTTTGGAAATGATTCGACGACAAAAACGGTGTTGAATGCCTAGTTGGTTGAGTTGAGTGCTGATAGCGGCGTCCTCGATTTCCAACTCTACTCCGCGAATCACGCAGCAGTAAGAGGGGGATGCGGTGGTATTGCGACTGTGCGTAGCGAGTGGTGTCGACTCAGTAAATTCGCGTACGAATGATTTATTTTGGAGTGCACGGAGGTTGTTGATGCATATGTTTTTATCCGAGTTCGATTTTAGAATAAAGCCATTTTTTGTTTTGATGATAATGACATCTTGGTCGTTATTATTAGCAAACCATATTTGCACGAATTGTAGACGTGTGTATTCATTAGTAGTGGTTATGTTGAATATGCATTTGTGGTTAGAATAAGTTGTGTTTTTGTTTAAATGTGGTAGCGTTTTTGTATGTGTGGACGGTCTTTGTTGTTGGATGGTAGACTGAGGTTGTGATGTTCCTGCTACCGGTTGAGAAAGAGTTTGTGGGATTTCTGTGTGTGTTTGTTGTTGAGTGTTTTGGCATTGTGGAGTATTTTGGTGTTGTTGACTGTTTTGGTGTTGTTGAGTACTTGGTTGTTGTTGAGTATTTTGTTGTTGTATGTGTTTCAGGATTGATTGTAGTGTTTTATTTGTAGTTTTGGGTGTGTTTAGGTTACCTGTGGCTTTTTTTTTTCCTCCTCTCCCAGCGGTAAATTTAGGGGGGCGGCCACGTTTTCTGGTACTAGCCTCCTGGAACTCATCCACGGTCATCTCGGTGGAATCATCATCTGATTCCATGGTTCTTAACATCCAGTTTGTGATAAAATATAGCACTTAGTTGGTTGTTAAATTCGTTTGCTCTATTTCACGTCCGACTGTTGCGGTGTCTAGCTTGCGACTGTTTTATTGACGATTTAATTTGAAATATTGACAATTCAATTTAACAAATTGGTGGTTCCAGCTATGGCCACAATGAAAATGTATAATTTCGGTCTGTAATCTACTAATTAAATTATTTATTTCTAGAATTGCTATTTATTTGATAGGTTTGCTTTATAATACGCAATTTTATTTGCCCATTAGTTTACTAGGTAAATAAATTTACTCCACAAATAGTTATCTAATGATTTATTAGTCGTTTATAATACCGGGCATTAGTCTTGTAATAATTAAACATTTTATTAAAATGGATTTACAGGGTGTTGATATACTAGGGAGCAATATTTAAAAAGTTTACTATATACACTAGGGTGGGTAGATTTTTTTTCAATGAGTGAGTCACTTTTTTTCCGATTCTACGTTCAGTTCTTAGAAATAAAGTCAATAGGACAACGGGTTTACGGTGAATTTCGAGCCGCATTAATTTTAATTGAAGATTTTACTGCTGCTGGGTGTAATATTTATTTGTATTCCAGTTCTGATTTGAAATATTTCCTATTTTTATTTATATGTTGAGTCACTTTTTTTCTGATTCTACGTTCAGTTTTTAGAAATAAAGTCAATAGGACAACGGGTTTACGGTGAATTTCGAGCCGCATTAATTTTAATTGAAGATTTTACTGCTGCTGACTGTAATATCTATTTGTATTCCAGTTCTGATTTAAAATATTTCCTATTTTTATTTATATGTTGGGTTTTTTGGTATAGAGAATTCGATTTTTATGTTTATTTTTGCCTTAGGCATCCCGCAAGGGAGCGCTGCAAATTTTTTTACATATATTTTGACAATTTTTAAGGAATGAGAAACGTTTGAAATACATTAATTAATTATTATGAAAATCTTATGAAAACGAAAAAGAGCTGCAGTAAATTCTTCAAATAATATTGTTTTGGCTGGAAATTCACCGTAGGCCTATGATCTCATGGACTGTTTTTTTCTTAGAATTCAACGTGAAATCAGAAAACATTAGACTCACTCTTTAAAAAAAAGTCTCACAAATCGGCGAGCACTAAATTATTTACAATAAGCAATCAATGCGTTAACATTACGTTGCATCTCTTTGAGAACGACGATAAGTCGAAACTAGTCGGAGAGAATAAAAAATAGTAGCGAAACAAACCAAGCGACTTTTATTTAATTATTAATAATTATCAAAATCGTAAATAACTCAACCCATAACATTTTTAATTAACCTATCCTAATTTACTATCTCATTTCTAAGTAATCAGCAACTCCCGTAACTAGCAACTAACCTAATACTAATAAGTCATCTAAGCTAGTATTGAAGTAAGTCACTATAGATTATATTTTTAAAAAGTGAGTCGCAATGTATTAAAGTTTAATAACCCCTGGTCTAGACCAGTGGTCTCCAAACTACGGCCCGCGACTTGCATGAATCCGGCCCGCGATTGTTTGTAATTTTTTTTTGTAAATGTCATTTTGAAATATTGTAACAATTGTTCCTTAAATTTTTCATAATTTTATAAAATTAATCGGATCTTGGCCGACTTTATTATGTAGAATTGTATTTGTGGCCCGCGAAGAAGATAGTTTGGAGACCCAGGGTCTAGACAATTCTTTTTTTAATGTAAATTCTGAAGATTTCAAAAAATTAAACAAAAATAAACAGTAGTTATTTAAAGGATTTATGTAAAGTAGCTTTTCATTTAATTTCTAAATAATCGGGATGTGAAATAGATTATTTTTTTTTTTATTAAATTTAATCAATTGTCAAACCAATAAGCATATTATAATACAAACATTTGTTATCAATCTGCATTAATTTAATATTGATACATAAATCAATGTGTAGAGTGTATAGAAAAAATATGTACAACACAATTGATGAATAATTTAAAGAAAAGCACAATCAATAGTCACTTAGTTTGTAAATTGTACTGTATCGAGTAGTTTGAATATTTATTATTGAACTAGAATAACCACACAAAACAATATTTTTTCTTGTTGGTTCTATTCTTTGTTTTTCTTGAAATTGAAGAATTATAACATATTAGAAAACGGTTTTCAGAGTTATTTTACACATATAAGACACTGAAACTTTCCCATTTTTAAAACAATATTAATAAAATAACTAAAAGAGTTACGACATAAAGTGAATATGCATTAAATACTAATTTTTCGATTATCTACAACTTTTCCTACAAGATTTTTTTTATGATCAATATTAAAGAAAAATCCAAAAAAATTGAAAGAGTAAACTACCACTTCCGGCTTCCGCATTTTCACTAAAAGTTGATGTAATACTACTACTGTAATAAAAAGCTTAAGTTCATAGTGTCATCTTAACAGTTCAATCGGTTTAGACCAGTGATGGGGAAACTACGGCCCGCGGGCCAAGTCCGGCCCGCGGAAAGGTTTAATCCGGCCCGTTTAAGAGTGCCGTCGTGAGAATGTTTGAACGCGTTCTTACTTCGTAATGTGCGACCCGCATAAAAACTACCTACCTACGATTAAGCATTATTCTTTGGCCCGCTACGATTGTCTGGTTATTACAAATGGCCCGTCTTAAAAAAAGTTTCCCCACCACTGGTTTAGACTTTATCGTGGCGACAGGACAGAATTACAGACATTATCCAAAAATGGTCTTAACCAACTCGGGCACCTCAAAATGGATATATCTACTAAAATGTTTGATTTGAAAATTTTAGCGAAAACAATACTTTCCATTTATTTTCCATATGGGGGAAAGTAAAAATTACTAATGTTGCGTTATTGCATGAATGGTAAAAATTACTAATGTTGCGTTATTGCATGAATAGGCGCTTAATGGGTTTATATATTTAAACCCGCACAACTGAAATAGAGAAAACAAAAAATGTTATTTGATCATCCCACTGTTACAAAGGCAATAATAATCTTTACGGAAATTCATGGGAATAAAATAACAATAATTGGCGATTTCGCCGAATTTAACTGTTTATCTTTAAGCATCGCGACAATTGCGCTTGCCATTATCCGGAAGATAAAGTTTTATTGGGCCGGATTAAAACCGATCCAAGACCAAATGGGTTTTAAAATTGTATCGCATTATAATATAGGCAAATTCGGCGGTTGCTTTAAATTCCCACCCTAACCGATAAAATTGTTAGTAATTAATTTTCAAGGGAAATTAAGTTTATTTCTGGTCTATGCACAAATTTAATATCTTAATTTTTGCAGGAGAGTTGTAATAAGTAAAATGAAAAAGAAATTAGTATTTTCTAATTATGAGTAAAACAGAATTGACATTTTCACTTTTCGACACTATCGTGTAAGAAAATATTGTAATCATACCAAGAATCAAACCCACCAATCCCATTCTAGAAGTTTTTTACGTTTGAGGACTTTCGATTACAATTTTGATAATTAGTTGGATTTTGGCTTTGTTTTGAAAGAATTTATTAAACTCCGTTGACCAAGAAGCCATTTTAACAATAGTGTTTAGTACATCTATTGAAAATGTTCACTTGGTGAACGAAATGTACATTCAGTGTTACAAATAAACCAGTGAAGAAAAAGGATTACTAGTTTTATTTAATTTACAATTTTCATATTTTTACGATGATGTCTGTGATGGTGTGTGTGCTTTAATTTTATCAACAAATTATTTAGAGAACAAATATTTGGATTCGTGATGAATGCCGGTAAATATCTTTTCGAAATTCAAATTGGCCGGACTAATCCCCTTTTGTGTCGTGACATTATTTTCAGATCAATACCCCCAACGGACCGCCATGAATTATTTACGCCGACACTTTTTATTAATTCGAGTGTGTTATTGATGCATAATTTACAATCGATATCGAATTTAGCTTGTAGGCAAATGTTATTATTTAAAATATATCAAAAAAATATCTCTATTTTATACATTTACATAATCTCCTTTTGATGTATTGTTTCGAGTTTACGTGAAGTGATTAATCACAAATAGAAAGACTGTTATTCCTTACTTCACTTTTTATTTTTATGTTAGATGTACATTTCGAGACACAAGGTGCTCATTATCAATATCCTTTTGACGTAATTTATTAATTATATCCTTTTTTGATGTAATTTATTTATCATATAAAAATAATTTTTCAGGAACAGTGGCTTAGCTATATACAGGGAATTGTTTCTTTTAAGAGGACTGTCAGTGTGAAAACGCTTATGGAGAATCAATGTAAACTGGTAACCCAAATTAAAGAAAAACCATTTAAAATATCTTATTTCTGTTTTCACATGATTAACTATATTAGTGTTTTTTTTTTGTCACGTGAGGTGGGGTAGCTTAGCGTCCCTGCACTGTGGTCTCCGTGGTCCTTTTGTGTGGCTCTGGATGGTTTACTTCCTGTGTACTCCTGTGTCTTCTATGAAGTTCAGGAGTTTCAGCCAAGGGACTTTTTGATCTCTATTTCAGGAAGCACAGCCTTCCCGAATTGCTCAGTGCGTTGCCTTTTGTATGCTTTGCATGTACACAGTAGATGTTGGGGAATTTCCTCGTTTTCAAAACACTCACGACATTGGGGGCTTTTCTCGATTCCCATCCTATGTTTGTGCTTATTCGAGTCACAGTGATCAGTGACTAGTCCTGTGATTCTTCGTAGTTTCATTCTACTCGGTCCTGACAGCGTCAATGTGCTGCTAAGTACCGGACCATCTAGGAAGGGTCTTGTGTGCCTCATTCCCTTTTGGTTGTGCCATGTCTGTTTGTGCTCCTCTGTTAACTTGCGTCGAATTATTTTCTTTCCGGTGTTATGAGGTATTACAAAAGCGTGTTCGGGTCCTATAAATTCTCCTGATGCCGATTGTTTAGCCAGCGAGTCGGCCCCCAAGTATCCAATAATTCTTTCATCCTTCAGTATCCATACTAGCTGTGTTTTTATTTTTGTCGACAGTGCATCCAGCCTGTCTATGGAGGCCATAACCAATCTAGACTGCACCATCGGCGAGGCTAGCGTTTTTAGGGCTGCCTGGCTGTAATAATAATGGTAATTAGTCCTTTGCTGTGTCCCGATTCCATTATGTGATGGCGGCTATTTTACCCCCGAAGATGGAAGCATGTTTCTCCAGAGCAACCGCAAATTGTTTGCTCCGGTTGCAGCCTCCATAGATTGCAGCCCCGGTTCCTTTTGTATTTTTGGCCCCGTCTGTATACCAGATGGTTCCTTCAGAAGTTCCCGGGTATGTTCGACTTGCCCATTTACTCCGCTGTGGTATGGTTACTTTAAACCGGCGGGATGAGTGTATGATTTTAGTGAAATCGGACCTAATTTTTCAGGTTTCTTCTTCTTGTAGCACTTTGAATGTTGCTTGTTTTGATGCTCCTACATTTAAAGTATGTTTAATTATGTGCAGCCTGTAGGCTGCTTGTCTAGCTTCCATTATAACATATAGATGTAGTGGTGGAAGCGATAATATTTGTTCCATGGCTGCTGTGGGCGTTGTTCTCATCGTTTCAGTTATCAGAAGACAAGCCAGTTTTTGCACTTTTTCAAGTTTTACGGCTGCGCTCTCGGTTTGGGTCTTTTCTCCCTATGCGAGCGCGGCGTATGTTACTATGAGTCTTACAACCACGTTGTATAGTCATTTGTCCATACTGGGTCTCAGTCCCCATATGCGTCCTAGCATTTTTCTGGTCGCAAAAAGTCTTCTCATGGCCTTTTTGGTGATGTTCTCTAAGTAAAAGTTAAAGTTTAAGCTGGTATCAAGTATGACCCTTAGATATTTTACTTCATTTTTGATTGAAACTTTAAATCCATACACGCTTAGCGATTTTAAGTCATCGGTTTTTGGTCGGGGACGATCGCTGTTTTGGCCAGGTTTACAGCCGTCTTTCCACGGTACTTAGTGCCCTCTGCATCAAGTTAGATACAGTGGCCCCGAAGTTTCCGCTTACTAGAATGTTCAGATTATCTGCATATCCTAGGGCATAAATGTCTTGGTTTTCGAATAGCAGTAGAAGGTCGTCCATGACGAAGCGTCAGCGACTATTGCTATTGCTGTTTCCCATATAAGGTAGTTGTTACAGTCCGACTTTTGAGCATATTGTTCATCCAGTGTCGCACTTGTGGGTTAATCAATATTTTCTTTATTGCTGTTGCTAGAGTTGCTAGAGTTGAAGGTTGTGTTGTCGAAAGCACCTTCAATGTCCAGAAAGGCCCCCAACGCAATGTCTTTGCATTGTATGGTCCTTTCGCATCTGGTGGTGGATTGCTAGTTCACACGTCTTTTCCGCTTGGTAGGCATATTGTTAACGGTATAGTGGTGAATTCTTCCCGTATGTGCCTGTCTACTAGTTTTTCTAGTCGTTTTAAAATGAATGATGACAAGCTGATCGGTCTGTAAAATTTGAGCTGAAAGTATGAGGCACGCCCTGGCTTGGGTATAAATACCACCTTTACAGTCCGCTAGCTGCTTAGGATGTATGAAAGGGCAATTTTTGCTCTGAGGATCTCACATAATGGTTTCTTCAGTGTTGCTATCCCCTTTTGTAGCATGACAGAATATATCTTCTCAGAACCTAGTCATTTGAATGGTTTGAACGTATTAATTCCCCATTCAATGTTACCAGGCATGATAATCGTTTTCGCTGTAAGGTTGCCATAGTCGTACCAATACACAAGAAGGGTCCTTACAACGAGGTCCCAAACTTCTGTCCAATATCTTTATTGCCAATCATATCCAAAGTTTTTGAGAGAATTATCTTCGACCAAATAACATTGTTTTTAGTTAAGTTTAATATACTCAACAATAATCAAGTCGGTTTTAGGAGAGGGCGCTCAACGGAGAAAGAAATCAGATGTTTTTGTTAACGTGACCGCCAGTCTAAGGTGTCAAATTGTTTAGAGGGAATGGCAAAGCTATACTGATGAGAGATAAATCTCGAAACGCATGCATATGCAGTACGTTACTGTAACAGCAAACACTTGTTGTATAATTCAATGTCCGTCGGGGTATTAGCCCGGAAAGTAGTTGTTTCAATGAGTGTTTGATATAGTCTTTGTAAGACTAACTTGTTGTAGATCGCGAAAAGAATCGCACTTTTAACATCAATCAATGTTTGTTTTATATTTACAATTTTTATCAGCTATGGCATATCTTGCTCTATTAATAACTTTTTTGATTTTCATTATATTTGTAGATTGTCGCAATATTCCTGTAACGACTTTACTTGTTTTAAAAATAAAACTTTTCCAAAAATCTTGACATCATTTCGAAATACAAATTCCACAAACAATTGAATGCGTTTGGCAGTATTCGTAATTATTCTTACATCATTTTACTTAAACAGTATTAATAATTATTGTCATGTGCTCAAGATTCTTGTTAATTGTTATTTATTTCAATATTTTACGCAAGCAATTTTTGTTTTAGGTATACACACTCCGATGCATTTGTTGTAAAATTTCAGGCATTCATTGATTTTTATTTAAATTGTTCAATTTGAAGTTTCGAGCGAGTGTTGTTTTACTTCCAGATTAAGCATGAAGTAAAATTTCGAGTTTATAAAAGCCTAAAAATTTGGTTTGGTTTGGTTTGGTTGAATATTCTGCTAAATCAGTATTAAAGATAAACTGCTAAAGCGGGATTAAAAATGAATGAGCGTTTATTTTATTTTAATTAATACATTTTGTTATGTATATGTATTAAATATTGGAAAAATAAATGTTTATTTAAAAAAATAAATCTGTCAAAAATTTATATCTTAAATTTCAAAATATGTCAATGATTAATACGCGTGGCGCATGAAGTAAAATTTCAAGTTTAGAAAAGCCAAGAAAATTTGTCTCGGGTCGCTGCGCGACCCTCGACAAATTTTCACGGGGCTTTTCTAAACTCGAAATTTTACTTCATGCTTAGTCTGGGAGTGGAAAACACTTGTTTAAAGCTTTAAATTGAACTTTAAAAAAGAACAGGGAATATCCGAAATTGTTGTATCAATTCCATGGTATGTCATTATATTTATAAAATCACATTACTTTTTCTTAATTATTTTAGCTGTAAATTTTCTGACATTCTCTAGTTTTTTAAAGAATTTAATTTGAAGCTTTAAACGAGTGTTTTCCACTCCCAGACTAAGCATGAAGTAAAATTTCGAGTTTAGAAAAGCCCCGTGAAAATTTGTCGAGGGTCGCGCAGCGACCCGAGACAAATTTTCTGGGCTTTTCTAAACTCGAAATTTTACTTCATGCGCCACGCGTATAAATCACAGATTTTAAGTGAAGTTCGAATATACATAAATTTGACAATATTATCGTGTTTTATACGCGTGGCGCATGAAGTAAAATTTCGAGTTTAGAAAAGCCCAGAAAATTTGTCTCGGGTCGCTACGCGACCCTCGACAAATTTTCACGGGGCTTTTCTAAACTCGAAATTTTACTTCATGCTTAGTCTGGGAGTGGAAAACAGTTGTTTAAAGCTTCAAATTGAACTTTAAAAAAGAACAGGGAATATCCGCAATTGTTGTATCAATTCCATGGTATGTCATTATTTTTATAAAATCACATTACTTTTTCTTAATTATTTTAGCTGTAAATTTTCTGACATTCTTTAGTTTTTTAAAGAATTTAATTTGAAGCTTTAAACGAGTGTTTTCCACTCCCAGACTAAGCATGAAGTAAAATTTCGAGTTTAGAAAAGCCCCGTGAAAATTTGTCTCGGGTCGCGCAGACCCGAGACAAATTTTCTGGGCTTTTCTAAACACGAAATTTTACTTCATGCGCCACGCGTATAAAACACTACAATTTTGTCAAATTTATGTATATTCGAACTTCACTTAAAATCTGTGTTTTATACGCGTGGCGCATGAAGTAAAATTTCGAGTTTAGAAAAGCCCAGAAAATTTGTCTCGGGTCGCTGCGCGACCCTCGACAAATTTTCACGGGGCTTTTCTAAACTCGAAATTTTACTTCATGCTTAGTCTGGGAGTGGAAAACACTCGTTAGTAGCTTAAAATTGACCTAATTAAAAAAAAACAGCGAATGCTTCCAAATGCATTGAGATCAGTATATTTGAAAAAAAAAATTGCCTGTATAATTTTATAGGTATAATTAAATTAATAATATTGAAAACTATGAAACTAGTACTTGTACCTAATGTTGACCATTAGACTATTGATAATAATAAGTATAATAAGAAAAAACAAAATTGTGAACAAATGTAAACATTAATTGTAATAATCTATTAAATACATTTTAAGTTTAATTTCTGCAACTTTTTTTTAAGTTTTGGATTATTTTCGTAAATTTTAATAATACCCTTTAGTGATTAGGTACGTTTTCGCTATTTCTATTTTGCAAAAATAAAAACATGTTATCGACTGTAACACTGTTAAGATCGCTGCAAAGAAATAGAAAATATTAAGTTAAAGGAAGCACTTAACTTTTTATACAACTTGTATTTACTTATTTGAAATAAAACAACACAGTTGGGAGGGTTTCACTTTTATTGTTGAACACTGCAACATGTTTCACCACACAGTGGCCTCATCAGGCAGATGAAATATCCCCCCCCCCCATCCTCCCAACTGTGTTGTTTTATTTCAAATAGTATTATGGAGTTTCATCATGTATCCGCCTCATCAATTAAATATTTTTATTTATTTGTTTTAAAACACTTGTATTTAAAAGTTTAGTGTTTCCTTCATCTCAATATTATTAAATTCACAACGAAAAAGACGGAGACGACAAGATTCAGGAAAAAAGAAAACTCTTTACATCATTACTTACATTTGAATTTTTCTGCATTATTTAATGTATCTTTGAATAAATATAATAACAAATTGTTACATGAATATTTTAAGTACCTACTTCAAAAATAATTACTTATAAAATCAACATGACTTTATCTCCTCATCAATCCTTCTTTCTATAAACCCACAACACACCATCAATTATTCGAAGCAACAACGTACAGAATACGGTTAATTATAAGAGAAGTTCGAAAACTTCAAAGATAAGTTCGGAATGTTCTCTCATTGAAAGGGTGAAATCAAATACCGACTGAAATATATTTCACCGTCGAGTGGAAATGTTGGGGATTTTAATGGATTACCTGAGATATCAATGCTGCAAGGTATAATTCTAAAGGATTGATAACATTTTTTGATAGGAGACCTTTATCAATATTGATTGGGTAGAATTGAGGTGGAGGAGGAATGGGGTTGGGATTGAAATACGCATTTCGTTTTATGGTTCGGTTTTCTTTTTTATGTATGGAAGGAAAAAGTTTTGTGATTGGAAATTGTAAGTTGAATTATTTTTTCTTTGTTTTTATTGACATGAAATAAATAACTTATTTGTACTTTAAAGACAATATTCAATACATTGGAAAAGTGACGGTTAATATTATTTGTAAAACATTGGGATTGATTTTTATGTATTTTATTTATTTATTCATGTATTTGGTTTACAGTTGCAAACATTACATACCGTGTCCCGTTTCAAGACGCATCATAGGGAATACCTATGTTAATTTTTCAATTTGAATTTCTATCTCTATTATTAAATTTTAATGGTCAAAATCCAATTAAAATGGTTCTCTTATTTAATAATAATATTTCGAAAGCAGTTCTTTCGTGTTTTATCCCGTTTTAATCTAATTATTGATTAAAAATAATAATGAAAAATTAACTTAAAAAATCATCAAAATAGTAGTTGCTTTGAAGTCAGTACATGACATCTAAAATTAGAGACGCTAGTTCAGGCACGATTTCATTATTTATATTGAAACGAACTAACCTAAAAGGTACATATAACCTAAACAGAATAAGATTCACCTTATTATTTCTCATTTATTTTGTACAACATTTGAAAACCGTGTCCGGTTAATCTACAATTATTAGACCATTTAGACAGCAATTCTCTTAATAAGTAATAATGCAAACATTTTCAGATCAATATACAATTATCAGAATTCCATAAATTATGAAATTTAAATGTTATCATCAATTATTATAATATATGTATATCTCTATCCTAGAGTTCGGGCCTATGTGGAATTTCCTTTGAATCCGAGACCTTATGTTGTTTGTCAAATAAAGTCGTCATGATAGGTACCTTGACGTGAAGCGTCTAACCCTATCAATATTTTTTTACCTCACTCGATTAGATTTAGTAACACACTAAAAAAGGTGACTCGTGGAATGGTTTAATAACCAATATCCAAATATTCCCCATAGGGAATAATATTAAAAAAAAAAAATGTGTCTTTTCGAGTTGACAAACATTTGTGGGGAGCACTACTAAAAATATAAGAAGTTGTAGCATATGAAAATTAAGATAATTTTGATTAAAAAATGAATGTTTTCTATTTATTATAACTGATAAAAATAACGGGTTTATTTTTCGGTTTTCGATTCGATTAATGACACATGACATTTATTATAGTGTCAAGTTGGGGGGCGCCAACTGGATTTTTGGCCCCGGCCGCAAGTGTTCCTTACTGCGGCGCTGAGTATTGTATTGTATGTTCAATTAAAAAAAATGTCTAGAGTGCCGTGGAAAATATTCTAAGTTGGCAACTCTAAAAATATACATTATAATTATTGTTTTTATTTTATGTTTATATTTGTTTTAATTGTAATATTTTAAAAATCTGTATTTTATCTTCAAAAAGGCTTGACCGTCTATATGTATAAATAAATAAATAAATAAATAATTATTGTGTCTGACGTTTTATTTCTCAATTCTTGAAGTGTGTAGCCAACTTAAGATTAAATCATGGCACTCTAGAGGTTTTTTTTAATTGAACATATTATACTATACATAATTGCATTCTTAATTCATTTTAAGAATTATATAAAGTAATCTACATTGTTATAAACAAATAATGATAGTCCTAAAAAAATATACATATGAAAAGCGTATTTAAGCGATAGTTATTAAATTTAAAATAATATTTCTGTTTAACATTATTTAATTCCCTCCCTAAAGTTTCTTCGTTGACTTCTTGAGGATACACGCAAAGAGTAATTGGATTTTACAAACTTGAAGTTATTTTTTATAAAAAAACTTTCTTACTTTAGGGCGATATCCGGGATCGGATCATTAACTTTTTTCAAGGGCTCTTTAGAAGTCTCATGAAATAATTAGGCACATATTTTCCTCTTCTGTTACTAATCATAGAGTGCAAAATTAATTAAACATAATTTATGTTTAATTAATGATAACCCACTTTATAATAATTAAAGGATCTACTTAAAAAATAGTTTTTAATATTAATGAGAATACTTGTTATGATCCAAGGTACGTCGATGGGCGTACCACATATGAACACATGTGTGTTACAAGGTATGACAGAATTGGATCTTTCCACGTTTTCCCGCAGGCCGTAGTTCAACCGAGAGAGAACAATGACGTTGTATTGTGTAAAATCTAGGAACTCCCCCTTCTTCACTGAGTTGGTTTGGTCTTGCGGTAAGTAGAATAGTAACTAGGCAAAAATTCGCGTCACAAGTTATTTAAGAAATAATAACTGTTTGTTGCCGAACAGAAAATTTCCCAATTACAAGACAATGTAATATAATATCATATAAAACATGCTTTATTGTGTATTCCAATAATTACACAAATAGATTAAGTGCAATTTATTTTCTATCCATTTCGTAATTTTTACTTTTAATCCGACAATATAAAAAATAGGTAATCTCACATATGGACGAGCAACTCTGAGATTAAGTCGAATATATTATTCGTCTGGTTCGCACAATCACAGACACTTTTTCATTATCTCTGATTCATGCCGTTCATTTGTCTACGTATTTTTCGAGTGATAAACGTCCATGGCAGGCACAGACACTGCCAGAGAATTAAATTGAGAAGACCTGGCGTAGGAAAAACGTTTAATGATATTAAATTGAACAATCAGCGTCTGAATAAATGAATAGATAATAATTACTTTTTAATAAGATTGGCAATTTAATGTTTTAATATTGTATCGGACACTGTTTTCTCATTAATCACTTGGTAAAACATTTTAAAATATAATGGTTTGTAAATTAAATTCACTTGGTTTTGTTTTACTTATATGTATTTTATTTTCTACTAGTTTCGGCTTAATGCCATTATCATTTTAATATTGTTATAAAAAATGTGTTAAGAAAATGATTTTTTATCAGCCCGGGTAGCTCAGTCGGTAGAGCATTGGACTTTTAATCCAAGGGTCCAGGGTTCAAGTCCCTGCTCGGGCGATATTTTTTAATAACAACACAAAATTGTTGAATATCATGTATTAAATATAAACACAATCATTTATTTGTACCGTTAGAGGCTTCTACTTCGTTATACATTATAATTGACAAATAAAACATTTTTAATTTAAATTCAGAAATCTTTTAGTAACCCAAGAACAATTCTACTTGTAAACAGACAACACTAATAAGAACTAAGAAATTAGAAACGTGTCTTTGGGTTTTAAAGAAATACTGGGCTAAAGAGTATAATGCAATTTTGATAAATATTCACGTTTTTCTGCTAGATTCTGAGTTTTGTAAGTCCATAAGATAAACGTCCATGGCAGGCACAGACACTGCCAGAGAATTAAATTGAGAAGACCTGGCGTAGGAAAAATGTTTAATGATATTAAATTGAACAATCAGCGTCTGAATAAATGAATAGATAATAATTACTTTTTAATTAGATTGGCAATTTAAAGTTTTAATATTGTATCGGACACTTTTTTCTCATTAATCACTTGGTAAAACATTTTAAAATATAATGGTTTGTAAATTAAATTCACTTGGTTTTGTTTCACTTATATGTTTTTATTTTCTACTAGTTTCGGCTTAATGCCATTATTATTTTAATATTGTTATAAAAACTATGTTAAGAAAATTATCTTTTATCAGCCCGGGTAGCTCAGTCGGTAGAGCATTGGACTTTTAATCCAAGGGTCCAGGGTTCAAGTCCCTGCTCGGGCGATATTTTTTAATAACAACACAAAATTGTTGAAATGTTTAAATGTCATGTATCAAATATAAACACAATCACTTATTTGTACCGTTAGAGGCTTCTACTTGGTTATATATTATAATTCACAAATAAAACATTTTTAATTTAAATTCAGAAATCTTTTAGTAACCTAAGAACAATTCCACTTGTAAACAGACAACACTAATAAGAACCAAGAAATTAGAAAAGTGTCTTTGGGTTTTAAAGAAATACTGGGCTAAAGAGTATAATGCAATTTTGATAAATATTCACGTTTTTTCAGCTAGATTCTGAGTTTTGTAAGTCTCGGTAGTTCTTAAAATCAAGCATTGGTCAAACTTAAGGTTTCATATCACGAAAAGGAACATAACTATAAATAAGAATAGATCAGTGACGGCTCGTCAGGGACGGTAGGGTCGGCCGGGCCGTACAGTTAAATTTGATTGAACATATATTATAAATGTTTATTTTCTCAGAAAAAACTATTGCGCATTTTTAATAATTAATATATAACAGGCTAATAGATAATAATGTATTATTATTATTATATATTTAGTGGTGATATGAGGTATTTTATCCTTTAAAATTCATCAGTTTATTATTATTATATTATAATTATTATTATAAGCCTACACCGAAAGGTAAAAGGCAAATGATAATATATATATATTATTATTATTATTATATTATTATTTTATCGCTATTGTTTTAAATTTCTTTCTTAAATTTACAGATACGTCATCTATGTTGAAATTTTATTATTATGAAATGAGACAAAAATTATACTAAAACCTCAATTGCTTCTACAAATCAAAATCAAATATTGTGAAAATTAGGTTTGTTAAAATTTGCTTTCCTAGACTTATTTGTACATGCATATTGATGATTCAAATCAATATTTCTTTAATGTTGATTAATTTCGTTAGTTTTAGTTAACTTTCCAAATTTGAATTTTTTTTATTCTTTATTTAATTTGCATCACAGAAAAACATGGACAAAATATATCATTATGTTATTTTGTAATGTATTATTATTATAGATAGAGTATGTTTTCAAACTTCAATTTAAGTCAGTGTTTTGTATGCGTGGCGCATGAAGTAAAATTTCGAGTTTAGAAAAGCCTAAAAATTTGGTTTGGTCGCGTAGCGCTACGCGCTACGCGACCCAACCAAATTTTTAGGCTTTTCTAAACTCGAAATTTTACTTCATGCTTTACCTGGGAGTGGAAACCCTCGTTAAACGATCTATCAGAAACTTATTTTGCAATTTCTTTTATTGCAAAATTTACCACACAAAATAAATTTGTTGTTTCAATTTAGGATAAACATACATTTGTGTGCTTTAAAAAATCATGTTTTATACAATCAACATACAATTCATAGAATTTACTTAGAATTGATTACACCTGCATTTGCTTTGCTTTACTAATAAAATGATGTCAACCTATTTTTTCAAAATATTAAGCCAAAGTTGAAAATATGCAATAAATTGAACGACTTTAGAAGAATGTTTATTTTGTGAGAATTGTAAAAACAATTACGGGTTATCAAATCAACTTAAAATCTAAATATTTACGCAGAAATGAATACACTTTGATTGGTTGTAATAGAAATTTAAATATCTGTACTGGAATTAATAAAATATTAAATCCCAAAACCTCCTTCAAAATTCTCTTAATTCCATACAAAAATGGTGCAATAAATGGCGAATACAATTAAATCCTTCCAAAACCAAATTATTCATTCCTTTCCATAAAATCACTCCACGATCTCCTACAATAGTAATAAATAACACCACAATTCTTGCATCCTACTCCTGCAAATACCTAGGCATAGAATTTGATTCAAAACTTTCCTTCCTCCCACATACCAAATCCATTAAAACCAAAATGAAAACAAGGGCTAGGCATTTCAGATCTTTAACTTATAAACAACAAGGAATTTCCACAAAAACAGCAGTTAGGATTTACAAATCGATATGCCGGCCCTTGTTAGACTATGGTGCAATTTTATTCCTTCATATCCGTCCTTCAATTTCACACCACATCCAAGTCGCCGAAAGATCAGCACTACGAATTTTTACCAAACTCAGGCACCCAATAAATCCTCTTCATAATCCCTCAAACATCATCCTCTACGAAACTACCCAGGTAACACCAATTTCCCAACGCATATTAACCCTCAGCGAAAAATTCGCAGTAAACACCCATAACCTAGAACTCCTAAACAAATTCTGTATTCCTAGAAACTTAAATATCCATCCCAAATATAAATATCCTCCTCTCACAATACATCAATTCATTTGTACCGTTCATCAAGACAGTTCACAAGCCTAGCATACGATAACATTTTTCAAATAAAATAAATTCAAGACAGAGCAGAAAGACCTCTGGTCGATAGCCGAGACAGACGAACCCCATAGTGTAATAATATATATATTAGGGTGTTTCGAAAAAAATCGAAACAGCTGGCTCACCGCTTAAATTAAAGATTTTGGTCTACAATAGATGTGGGCAAAAGCATTTGCGATTGAAAAAATATTTAGAGGGTCCCCCGAGCCCCCAAACATGCCATTTTTAGATAATCGGCCAAAAACCTGCCTTATAGTCATCAGATCAAGGCGAATATTTTATATTTTGTGCCCAGATGAATATACTACAAGCAAAATATGCAAAACCTAACTTGGCGTTAGGTCTAGGTGAGCTACGAATTTTTTAAATAACATTTTTCACAATTTTGAAGGTTTTTTTCAACTGTTTTGTTAAAAAGTGGGTTTTAACGACAAGAAATCAAGTCACACCCGCGATAATTTGTCCTGAGAAGTATATTGAATAATGTAAGCATGCGAACTGCGTATCTCACCCATGTCCGATTATGTGGCATTATTATGTTTGTTTCTTAAAAAAACGTTTTAAATTAATGAAGAACTGGGTTACGCTAAATATTTCTTGCTTTTATTATAATAACTAGTTGTAAGCGTGCAACTGATGCTTTTGAGATCCATTAAATTCATAAATAACAGCCTGAAATTCTGCGTATAACGCTCAGTATGGATTTTCCCACATTTTCGTTTAAAAATACAGTACATCAATTAATTAAGAAATTTCATTTTGTTAAACAATATTTGGTTGAAACATGTGTTTTTTAACCTGCAATCGATTACAATAAATTCAAAGTCAGCAATCTTGTTCGATAACAACGTAGTCTTTTTTACTTTGGAATTTGGCCATCGTCGCACGTCCCTTTAGGGCACCAACTATACGGGCATGTCGGGAGTCATGTCCAATAACTGAACGCGAAGCTTCTGTTACCATTTTGATGTGTCTTTCTACCGATTGAGTGTGGCATGGGTAATCGAGCAGTTTCTTTAAACTTACGTTGTCATTCATTATCAGGTAGGTTAATCTGTCGGTTGGAAAATTTTTAATCAGAGGAGGTTCAGAAACTTCGTTCCAGATTATCATGGATGTGTAATTCTGAGCCTCAAAATCTGTCGGGTATTTTAAACTTTCGCAAGTTATCATTTGACGATTTTCGGCACTGCAAAATTTTGTTCATGGCATCTACTCTAACTTCCAATAAATCGTCAACGACCATTGCCAAAAGTAAGTTTTCAGGGTGGGCGAAATATGCATTGCGTCTTATTACGGGATCAATGACTTGTTTCACTGTTGCATCCAGATTTCGAGACAGAAAAATAGATTTCCAGACGTGAAGCGCACCGTTGTAACATTCTGGATTCGCTTTGATGGAAAACCATACTGGTGTGTAGACTTTGATAATCAGATTAACAAGATTTTGCAAATTCGTTGAAGGCTCTGCAGTTGCTATGTACAGTCGCAAAATGCGGTTTGCTGTCGTAAGCCAACGAGAATGCGAAAGGTGAAAAAACCCTTCAAAATCGTGAAAAAAAGTTATTTAAAAAATTCGTAGCTCACCTAGACCTAACGCCAAGTTAGGTTTTGCATATTTTGCTTGTAGTATATTCATCTGGGCACAAAATATAAAATATTCGCCTTGATCCGATGACTATAAGGCAAGTTTTTGGCCGATTATCTAAAAAAGGGCTAAAAATGGCATGTTTGGGGGCTCGGGGGACCCTCTAAATATTTTTTCAATCGCAAATGCTTTTGCCCACATCTATTGTAGACCAAAATCTTTAATTTAAGCGGTGAGCCAGCTGTTTCGATTTTTTTCGAAACACCCTAATATATATGTATTATACTATACTACTGTAATTGTCTAAATAAAGATGTACTACTACTAAAATATTAAATCAAAGTTGCGATTTCGTGAAAAAAAAAGCGTGAATAATGAAAAATTACAGTTTTGTGTAATCAACATGAAATTTACAGAATTTACTTGGAATGTATTTCGCTCACATCTTATAGAAAGAAAATTAAATTATCTTGATGCCTAAAATATTTAGCCAAAGTTGAAATTATGCAATAAAATTTATAATTTTGGGACTGTTTTTTTTATGAAAAAATTATTAAAAATTTAAAAATGTTTACCATCAACATGAAATTCACAGAATTTACTTAGAATTGATTGCACTTACATCTTGTAGAAAGAAAATTTAATTATATCACCAAATTTTCTTAAAATATTTAGCCAAAGTTGAAACTATGCAATAAAATCAACGATTTTTGAGTGTTATTTTAAAATTCTAAGAATGTGCATAAATAAACTTTGGTTATAATTGAAACAAAGCTTTACTAGATATTCCAAAATATAAAATTAAATTTAAAATTTGATTCGATTTATATTTATTTTATACAATTAAATTCCATTCATTTTGAATAATTCCTGATCATTTTGAACTTTTGCGTTTTTTTTTCTGATTGATCGTCTAACGAGGGTTTCCACTCCCAGGTTAAGCATGAAGTAAAATTTCGAGTTTAGAAAAGCCTGAAAATTTGGTTTGGTCGCGTAGCGCGAAGCGCGGAGCGACCAAACCAAATTTTCAGGCTTTTCTAAACTCGAAATTTTACTTCATGCGCCACGCGTACTAAAGACTGACCTAAAGTGGAATCTTCAACCAATTGGTAAGAGTGAAATAAATTTAGTATGTTAATTAACAACTATTTCAATGACGGGGAAAGACACATCAACACCCTGTTTTATATATGGGTTACAATTTTTGTTACACGCCCTAAAACAATATTTTTTTTACTAAAATTGAATTTGTGTTCAGTATTCCGGCACCAGATACCCACAGACGCGTTTCGGACTTCAAGGTCCTCTTCAGTGTCGTCCCGACCCAGTGCTGAGGAATACTGAACATTTCTGACTATTTCAAGCCAATATGTCAAAACTATTAATGATTTCGATAGCTAACGCCATCTAATGCTTCATAGTGGCATCGTCAGTGACACGAATGCACAAAGTGCACATACAGGTCACTGTTTCGTCCACGAACGAGCAGAATTCTGTTTGTGAAACCAGAAAACACATATCAAAATTGAATTTGTGTTCAGTATTCCAGCACCAGATACCCACAGACGTGTTTCGGACTTCAAGGTCCTCTTCAGTGTGGTCCCGACCCAGTGTTGAGGAATACTGAACATTTCTGACTATTTCAAGGCAATATGTGAAAACTATTAATGATTTCGATAGCTAACGCCATCTAATGCTTCATAGTGGCATCGTCAGTGACACGAATGCCGGAATACTGAACACAAATTCAATTTTGATATTTGTTTTCTGGTTTCACAAACAGAGTTCTGCTCGCTCGTGGACGAAACAGTGACCTATATATGCACTTTGTGCATTCGTGTCACTGACGATGCCACTATGAAGCATTAGATGGCGTTAGCTATCGAAATCATTAATAATTTTTTTACTACTTGTGTAACAGAAAAATCAACAGTGTTGAATATTTACGTTTGGGTTTTATTTGTATAAAAATTCAATATCTGAATTTAGACCAGCATTTTCTTTTCACACCCTAAAGTAAAAACGACGTTTATCTTTATATTAAAAATTACTTAGAAAGAATTAATTTCTTTCTAAGTAATTTTTAATATAAAGATAAACGTCGTTTTTACTTTACTGTGTGAAAAGAAAATTCTGGTCTTTGCGTTTTTTCTTCCATTCAAAATTACTTAGAAAGAAATTGAATACACTGCGTTTTTCCTTTCATTAAAAATAAAATTAAAGGAAACTTTTTGTTTTTTATTAAAAGATTTTTTTATATAATCATTTTAAAGAAAAATCCAAATAAATGCTAAGAGTAAACTAGCAGTTCCGGTTTTCGCATGTTCACCAAAAGTGTTTCCTATTCTAGGATTGTAATAAAAAGCTTAATTTTATATTATCATCTTAACATCCTAGTAGGTTTAGGCTGTACAATGTTGACAGACAGACTTTTTTCAATAAATGGGCTTAATTAACTCGGGGGAACTCAAAACCCACTAACATTTTTGATTTAAAATTTTTCGAGAAAACAATACTTTCCCTTTGTTTTACATATGGGGGAAAGTAACAAAAACTGTTTTGAAATATATTTTTTTAAATTGAATTACATTTTATTTATATAAAGCAAATTCTGAATTTTTGGGGGTAAAGTATTGCTAAAAGGGGAATTTTCTGTTAGGGTTTGGATAAACAGGTATTTTCGGATTGGCAGCACTGGTCGTTACATTTCCCCTGCAGCGTGGGCGTACGTTCAAATGGTTTACTTGGGTACGGCAAATTTGCCAGGACCCTACTTCCACAGTGCATCGACAGTATATAAATAATATTTAATAACTACCAAAAAATTAAGTTGACTACCTGTAGCTTGCCTACACTCGGCCGACCCACTTCCTTAGATCACGAGCCGTCACTGGAATAGATTAATATTAGAGCTGATTAATGAAAGTAACGAAAGCCCAATACGCACAATATTGAATGTATTCACAGATGTATTTATTATTAACGTTAAAGACTATTTGTTTAATAGTGGCATTACACAAGCTTAGTTAAAATATTATATACAAAATATATTATGGTATGTTTATTTAATTAAAATATTGTATACACAACAATATACAAAATAAAATATAAATGTACAGTTTTGCAAACTAAAATTGATATAGTTTTGAATTTGAAATATCCATGTTTAAACAATACACATACAAATCCCTTCTTCAATCCCTCTTCATAACCAACGAGGCGGCTCACTGAGCTATCCCAATTCACACTCCATATATTCCTGGTATATATCCATAATTCCTCGTCCATAGAAGACACAATCCTCACGAAGGCTTCCCTGTATGACTATGTTGTTGTAGTTGGAGATTTCAACATGAATAAAACTAAATCGAGGCAACTCTCCACCTATTTAACCAACTCCAACTTCATACGAATACATACCAGCCCTACATTTATCATGTCTAACAGCCAATCCACCACTCCTGATATCCTTTTGTGTACAAGTAATATCCAGCACCTTATAAACAATGTTACCCTCGTCCCTGATTTAGGTTCAGATCACATGGCAATCCAATTTTCCCTCAACATATGCTCCCCTCTCCCTTCCCCACCGAAGACAATTCTAAACTACAGACTGTGCGACATTATTAAAGTGACTGACGAAATGACAACACATATAACAGCAAATCCAGCAATTAACCCCTACACTGTATCTCTTTTCCTAGAGACCAACCGTTACAAAAAAACCCTACAAATATCCTCTTCCTAAATACATTCTCCGTCTAATAAAATATAAACGACAGTTATACAGGGACTTCAGACAGACTGACGACTCGACCCTTAAGCAAAAATTCAACAAAATTAATAAAGACATTCATTCGCTAATCAGACAATACAAAAGTGATCTTTGGATAAAATCATGTGAGGAAATAAATGATATGCACGGTAAACAGTACTGGAACGAGATAAAGAAACTCAGCAAATATCGAAAAACAGATTTTATCCAAAAAATTACAGACCCCACGACTAAATATACAGCGACGGACGATACTGACATTACGAATATTATTGCAACACATTTCAAACAATTATACACATCGACAGATAACAATGACTTTGACAACGACTTCCTCAGCAATGTAAATTCCTGGTACACGTCCTTCAAAACTACCCAAATCCCGCAAATTCCCAATGATACTATAACGAATGAAGAATACTTCGATATTCTCAAAAAAGGCAAGAATACCGCACCCGGTCATGACAATATCCCTAGATCTATCCTAAAATCCCTTCCACCAAGCATCCACGAATATATCCTCAAAATATTTAACCACATATACTCCACGCAAGTTATTCCCAGTGAGTGGAAACGTGGCATAATTACATGCATTCATAAACCCGGAAATGATCCCTTAGAACCTAGCAACTACCGTCCCATTACCCTCCTCCCTGTCCTTGGAAAATTATTTGAATCCGTTATAAAAACTAAGTTCATGACCTACATTTCTGACTTTATCCCTCCCTACCAATTTTGATTCCTTAAACATCGTTCCACAGCACTACCTCTAACCATTCTAACATCAAACTGCCAAACAGCGAGCCTCGAAGGCCGCAAATCTGTTGTATTATTCTTAGATGTCAAAAAAGCATTTGATTCTGTCTGGCACCGGGGCTTGCTGTTTAAATGCAATACCCTCAATATACCCCCACACCTGATTTATCTCCTAGATAGCTTCCTTCACAATAGATCCCTCCAAGTTAAAATACGCCAATCCTTTTCCAGTTCCTTCACACCTGAACAAGGTTTACCTCAAGGCTCCCCTTTATCACCACTCCTTTATAATCTCCTAGTACATGACATTTACAATCCTGATCCTAATCACATAAATAAATCTGCCTATCCTCTCCTCTACGCCGATGATACTGCGTTAATCGCACATGCCCCCACTCTCCCTAAAGCTCTCAGCACCCTTCAGGGCCTAATCGACACTATTCAAACGTGGTTCGCGAAGTGGCGAATTTCCATAAACCCAAACAAATCCCAGCTCCTGATTCCTTTCCATCGACAAAACAACTCCACCTTCTCAATTACCATAAACGACCAAGTCATCTTCCCCTCCGCCACCTGCAAGTACCTAGGTATTCACATTGATCCCTAATTCACATTCAAAACCCACTCCGCAATCCTTAAAACAAAAGTCAAGAATCGGGAGGCCCACTTTAGAAGTCTGACCTTCAAACAGCAAGGCATCAGTACAAACACAGCCGTACATATATATAAAATGATCTATCGCCCTTTACTTGACTATGCCTCAATCCTTTATCACAACCCCCATCCTACCACCCTAAAGAATTTGCAAGTGCCCGAAAGATCGGCCCTTAGAGTGTTGACCAAAATCCGACACCCCCAAAACCCCCTACATAACCCATCCAATACCCTACTTTATGAACTAACAGCAGTCACTCCCATCGAAACCCGATTATCACACTTAGCTGAAAAATTCGCCTCAAATCCTATCCTCTACAATCTCGTTCACCCTTTATGTATCCCTCGAAACCAAAACATCACTCCCAAGCGTAAACGTTTCACCATCACCATTCATGATTTCATTGCATCATTCCATGACATTAGTGATCATGACGATTTGTGAACAGTAATCATCTGACAGACATTGGACGACACTAACAAACAAGAGGTTTTTTACACAAGAACGGACAAGGACAAACAATTAAAATTCAGGCGGAAAGACCAATGGTCGATAGCCAATTGGCAGAAGAATTTATTTGTTATTTTAGCCATCAGAATTATTTTTATGTTAATTATTTATTGTACAATCTGCGAATAAAGATTTATATATATATATATATATATATATAACAATACACAGTTTAAAGTGCTTTAGTATTAAATTAACATATTTGCTGAAGTAGACGCATCCACAACACCAAATAATTTATACATAAATGTGCCCTCTATGTCATAATTAGAACACATATGCTAGTTATCTACCAAATCTTATCATTTCAGTTCTCTCTACATAAAATAATACATAAGTAATTATAATTATTAATAATGAAGCCACACACACAATAAATATCTATTTTAATTATATCATTGATTCATCAATTAATTGTAACCTCGGTATTTTTACGACATCGGCATTACAAAACTTTTAATGTGAATTAATCATAAACAGACCGACAACATGAAATTATCTTTAATAATAAACCGTATAATATGCGCGAGACCTTTCCCATTGATTTTCCGATCGGTAAAGTGTAATGAAATAATAAGTTTTCCCCCAACAATGCACATGCAAAACGCGCACCCGAGTATAATAAACAATTCGTTCTTATTGTGACGATTTTTTATTGTGTTGCGTAAACTCCAATCCGAGGCATTGACGGATTTCAATGGAATCGATATCTTACAACTTACACGAATCCATCGCTTTGAAAGGTTGGATGAATGCGAAATTTTTGAAGAAAAAAAAGTGTTATACTCGGAAAATGTGTTTGCGTGTGATATTGAAATGAGCTGAGGGGAATTTAAAGGTGTGAATGAACGATTTTATGAAAATGTAATAGGTATGATGAAATTAGGAATTGTTATACAGGGAATTTTTCTTTTAAGTAGGTATCCTGATGTTCTTCTGTAAATATTTAGGCATTCGTTGTTCTTATACGTGTTCAGTTCTAAACTTATAACCAGGGTTGCTATGTTTAAAACACTTTGTTTTAATACAGTGTTTAAAAACAGCCGTCGTGTTTTAAACGGTTTTGTTTTAAACTTGTTTTAAATCTAAAATTTCTTTAAAACATGGTTAAAACTATGCAAAGTTAATTAAAGGAAAGGCACTTGGTATTGTTTCACAATTAAATCTTTATTCCGACTAGTTTCAGTTTGTTAGACCATTTTCAAGAAATGGTTAAAACGTTCATTTTTGTCTAAAACGTTTCTTTTGTTATTTTAAATTTGCTAAATTATATTTTATACTATTTTATTGACTTTTTGCTAACATTTTTAGGTTTTAGCTAAATTGTTGCAGATATTTCAAATTACATTATTAAACACATTTTATTACAAGAAAATATCAAATATGTGCGCATAAATGTGATTTTTAAATACAGGAAATGTTTTTTCAGGTATACATATGCATACACTGTACATTTTACGGCATTCGTTATTTTTTAAAAAGATTTTAATTTAAATTTTTAGACAAGGGTTTTCTACTCCCAGACTAAGCATGAAGTAAAATTTCGAGTTTAGAAAAGCCTGAAAATTTGGATTGGCCGCGTAGCGAAGCGGAGCGGCAAATCCAAATTAGGCTTTTCTAAACTCGAAATTTTACTTCATGCGCCACACGTATAAAACACTGAAAGATCACAAAGTTTAAAATATACGGCTTTAGCAATCTAATATGTAGATGTGAATAAAACGTAACTCGATTTCTGCGCTGAACAAATTGTTTAAAACAGTGATTATAGGCAACCCAATAACTCTAACGTATATTAGGTTGCCTATAATTGTTGTTGTATGTGTGTGTTTTTTAAGCGTGGCGCATGAAGTAAAATTTCGAGTTTAGAGAAGCCTGAAAATTTGGTTTGGTCGCGTAGCGCGAAGCGCGGAGCGGCCAAACCAAATTTTCAGGCTTTTCTAAACTCGAAATTTTACTTCATGCGCCACGCGTATCAAACACTGAGGGCACTGAAGTATTGTGATAAGGTGAACTTCACTTGAAATCAGTGTCTTATACGCGTGGCGCATGAAGTAAAATTTCGAGTTTAGAAAAGCCTGAAAATTTGGTTTGGCCGCTCCGCGCTTCGCGCTACGCGACCAAACCAAATTTTCAGGCTTTTCTAAACTCGAAATTTTACTTCATGCTTAGCCTGGGAGTGGAAAACACTCGTTTAAAGCTTCAAATTGAACTCTTTTGAAGAAGCGTATGCATATGTACACTTAAAAGAAAAAATCTCTGTATTTGGAGTTTAGAAAAGTTAGAAAATTTGGCTTGGTCTTGAAACAAGTTTTCGGGCTTTTCTAAACTCGAAAAGTTTACCAAGTGATAAATTAGAAACAAGTTACTGCTTTTGTAATAACTATTTTTAAGTATGCTGTTCGTATGTATTTTAAATCAGTGTTATGTTGTAGTAAACGCTCATACATATTTTACACAGGAAGTGCAGGTGCCAAAATTAGAGTTTATGGTAATTTCCATTTTATTATCCTGCCGTTCAGACCGCTCGCGTTCTATTGCAATTTCGTGCAATTGTTTATGGCCAGTGAATTTTAATTGAATAGCAATCGTAAATTGTCCAACAACCTTTCCAATTATTGAAACGATCCTAAAATGAAAAACACGTTAAGATTATTTAACTATCATTTACACTGCATATTCGACAGAACACACATAATGATTGTAGAAATATTACACTAGAAATGTACTTATGCTTTTTTATCAGTTTACATATACTTTTATGTATGACTCAAATGCTTCTAATTTCTGTATTGTTTCGAGTTTACGTGAAGTGATTAATCACAAATAGAAAGACTGTTATTCCTTACTTCACTTTTTATTGATAAATAAAAAGTGAAGTAAGGAATAACAGTCTTACTATTTGTGCTTTTAATTTATTTTTAAATCTATGATTAACATTTAAAGATTATTGTTAAAAAGTTCGCCCGAGCAGGGACTTGAACCCTGGACCCTTGGATTAAAAGTCCAATGCTCTACCGACTGAGCTACCCGGGCTTCTAAGTGATCTTGATATTATAAAATATAATTTGATTAAACTATCAATATTGTATAAAATAATAATTAGCTTTTACGGTAAATTTTTATTTAACAGCAGACATCTTATTTAAAAATTAATATAAACAGATGAAAATATAATCACATAGCATGTTTGTTAAATTGATACATGTATATTTAGTTGCCTATATTTAGTTATAGATCCAATATACATGCAGCTCAATGTGCATCATATTTATTTATTTATTTATTTATTTATTTGCCCAACAGACGACAGTCCAATTACAGAGCAAAATTCAATATAATACATAATTATACAATACATATACATAATTATACAATACATATACATATATATAGTAACATATAAACATACAAAAATGACGATAATTCAATTATTACAGCTATAACAGAGAGAAAGAAAAAGAAAAAAAAAAGCATATCTAGGCAGCGCTACAAAACTATATTAATTAATGATTTTTTAGGCATGTGGAAAATATCTACGAGATGATGACGATTATTATATACTTTAAACATCTTATTTAATGGCGAATTACCATGTGCCCTAGTGTTTGGTGTTGAACAATAAAATAATCTATTCGAGCGAGAACAATACCTAGGCACATGGATATTAATTTTAGATAATATGTTTGGATCATCGATCGTACAATTAATGATTCCATGTAGAAATAATACCTTTGCATCGTCGCGTCTACTATGTAACGATTTCATGTTAAATGTATCAAGTAGTTCCTGAGATGGTATTGTTATTGGCGGATATTCCTTATTCAACTTGAAATACATAATTTTTAAAAACTTTTTCTGAATTCTTTCTATTTTGTTTATATGTATATAATACTGGGGACACCAAATTATCGAGGCAAATTCAAGGTTGGAACGGACATAAGAAAAATACAGTTTTTTTATTACATCAACATTGTTGAAATCTTTACAAGTACGACTAATAAATCCCAGCATCTTATAACTTTTGTTGCAAATATTATTAATATGTTCTATAAATGTTAAACGATCGTCAAATATTATTCCCAAATCACGTAAAGAGGCACACCTCTCAAAGCTAATATTCGTCAAACCGTAATTAAATCTAATCACATCTTTTTTCCTGGTAAATGACATACATTTACATTTGGATATATTTAGAAATAGACCATTTGTTTTGCACCAAATATCAATGAGATTAATATCCTCCTGTAATTCTATACAGTCACGTTCACAGTCAACAACTCTAAATATCTTCATATCATCGGCAAACAGCAGAACTTTACTTTGTAGTTTATCAACTATGTTATTAATAAAAATAATAAATAGCAAGGGGCCCAAGTTTGATCCCTGGGGGACCCCGCTGGTTACAGTATATTTAGATGAATAATGGCCCATATACTGTACAAATTGTTGTCTGCCGGTTAGATATGAACGCATTAATGATATCACTTGATCCGTGAAGCCATAATAACCAAGTTTTGTGGCTATTACATTGTGATCAATTGTATCAAATGCCTTACTGAAATCTGTATATATAGTATCAACTTGTCTACGTTGATCTAAGTACTCGGAGATGTATTCCGTGAAGTTTACCAAATTTGACACAATTGATCTTTTTTTCACGAATCCATGCTGTCTTGTTGTTACATATGGGCTAACGTGACTGTAAATGGCTTTAGAAATGATCATTTCAAACAATTTTGCAAAATTATTTATTACTGTAATGGGGCGATAACTCACGATGTTATTTTTATCACCATTTTTAAAAATTGGTGTAACCCTGCCAATTTTCCATAATTCAGGGACACTAGATGTTGTAATTATAATATTAAATATATGACATAATGGGTCTAATAAACAATGTACACAGTCTTGAATAATATATGCAGGAATACCATCTGCCCCAGCAGTATTATTTCCTTTCAAGTTCCGAGCAGCGAGCAAAATTTCATCTTTAGTTATTGCTTTTAATGTACAACCGGGATAATTCGTGATTTCGCATGTAGTAGAACTGGAAGTACGAGTAGTAAAAATACTTTTAAAATGATTTGCAAAACATTCTACTATATCTTTTGGTTTTGTAATAGTTATTTCGTTAAAATGCATGCTACCAGGAATTCGGGTAGTTGACTTTTTCGTGTTCACATAGGAAAAAAGTCTCTTAGGTTCTTTTATAATATTTTTTTCAGTTTCACAAATGTATTTTTTATGGTCAGATTTAATTACGGCGTGTACCTCTCTTTTTAGTCTGTCAATTTTTAGTTTTAAGTAGGTGTATTTGTGTGTCCTAAACATTTTAATTGCCCTATCTTTCTTTTTAAGTAAGGTTTTCAACGACGCACTAAACCATACAGGGTATTTTTTATCTATTATTTTAGTCTTCCGTTTAGGTACACATTTAAAAAAAACATCATCAAGCATACAATAGAATTTTTCACAAGCTTCATTTGGTTCCTTAATATTAGTGAGGTTGGTCCAATCGATTGTGGAAATTTCAGTATATAATGTTCTAAGATCTGCTTTCGCAAAATTGTATGAGGGAGTCGATGAATTCTGATCAAATTTGGTCAACTGAACGGATGACAATTCCAAATTACACAATAGTGGTGGATGGTATAGATCCGAGTTAACCAAACCATCTTCTTTTACTACACTACACTTAATGGTCCGGCCGGAAATAACAACATCTAGAATTCGTTCGTTGATGTTCAAAACCGAGTTTCTTTGAAACAGTTTGTTAAATTGTATAAAATTGTTGTAGGCTTCAATTTGTTGATTTCGTCCCTGGTTGCGTGTTTCAAATAAATACAAATTCGGCAAATTAAAGTCACCTACAATCAAAACCGGTTCATCTAGGTTGATATTTTGTTCTATTTCCTCGAATATACTTTCATAATCTGTTACAGACGACGATGGTGGTATATATACACACACTACATTAATTGTTTTTTTGCGTGCTAATATTTTAACAATTACTAGTTCGATATTGGCCACCTTTGTGGTGTAGTGCAATTCCGAATGATATTTACTATTCACAGATATGAGTACTCCTCCTCCCCGCCGATTAATTCTATCACAACGAAATACATTGAAATTGTTAGGAAAAATTTCAGTATCTAAGATACCATCTTGTAACCACGTTTCCGTTATACAAAAAACATCAAATTGCGAAGCACATACATTATCATAAAATATGTTTGTTTTTGTACCTAACCCCCTAACATTTTGATAGAAAACAGAAAGTGATACACTTTTATGAGAATTAGTATCGTGATGTTGGGCAGTCTTTAGTTTAAATTAGTAATCGATGGAACGCCGTTAACATATTTGATGCGGATATCTGTTTCGCCCTTCTGTTTTCGATCCTTAAATTCTTCCCAAACAGTATTTTCGAATTGGCGCTGCTTTGGCGTTTTATCGCTCTTGTGCATCATATATGAATGAATGGTTTCTTGTAATAAAGTAATATGCCACAAGTAAACAAAAATGAGTTTTTGGAGTTTGAAATTGAAATAATAATGTGTAAAATGTTTTACTGTGAAATTTAAAATTCAAGCATTTTAAATAAGTTTATTAGGTATCATTCTGAAAAATATGCCTAGATAATAACATTGTCTTCTGAAAAATAATTTTATTTTAAAATATTGTGGTTTTTCATGTTATTGCCTACAAAAACAATTGTAAATGATTTTACCAGAAAATATGTAATTCTATATTGTTAATATTTGCCAGCACACAAATCTGCATTAACTGTTTAAAAATGGAAAGCGCTGGTTTTAAATTGAAGTTTAAAATATACGTCCTTAGCATACTGCTTTAGTAGCATATTGTGAATTTCACAACATTTCAGTGTTCAGTGTAAAATTTCGAGTTCAGAAAAGCCCCGTGAAAATTTGTTCTGCGCGACCCACGACAAATTTTCTACGCGGGGCTTTTCTAAACTCGAAATTTTATATTATGCTTAGTCTGGGAGTGGAAGACACTTATTAGTATAAAATACATTACAACTGGTGATGTATTTTCACAACAATTATGGGTCCTAGGAGTTGTCAAAAGAGTGACTTACTCAACTATTTCCAAGGCACTCTTTACAAAAAACAAAAGATTTAATTTCACATATAAAATGTGCAATAAACTATAAGTATGATACATCATTAAATTCAGAAAAAATATGAAATTCCAAAATAGCGCCCATAAGAAAAACAAAGGTTGTTTATGGTCCCTGGGGTAAATGTTATAGTTATCTTAAAATAAAATATATTACTAGATGTCTCGTTAAAAAGTGTCCAAGTTGTAAATGTCTGGATTCAATGGTTTGTGAATAAAAAAATGAAAACGAAATTTCAAATCATCCGTTTTTTGACAATATCTCAAAAACGAGAGGAGATATTTCAAATTTGTTTTTAGATTATTAATGGGTCTTAAAATACGCAACTTTTCTCTAATTAAACCGACTCTCTATCTTTTCAAACAACCAAGATACATTTTGTTGAAATACGGGCACCCTGTATAAATAATGAGATTCTCTGACTGTAACAGGATCTCAATTTCGACAAATATATAGCATTTTTGACAGTATTGTATTACCGATTTTTTTTGGGGCCATTGTGATATTTTTGGACACATTTGAAATTTGAATATTGATATATTCGACCATTTGAATTTTCGAATATTTAAATATTTGAATATTCGACTATTTCAATATAACATTTGAATAATTCGAATATTTAGAATATTTGAATATATTTGTAATAGGTCAGTAGGGGTCAGGTGCAAATATTATTTTTTGACGAAATTAAATTAAAATATTAATACAAAAATCATCCAAGAAAATAATAAAGAAAAATCAACATCCAGTAAATACAAGAATAACATTAGTCGAACAAATTTTTTTTTATGTGAAAGAAATAACAAATGCAGCATCGCCTTAAAATAATAAACAAGTACCGGCGCGTGGAGAAATGCTAAGACATACAGAAAGATTCAGTTCAGGGTTTAACGAACGCAAACACAACAAATGTGCAGAGTCAGGGAAATTACGTAGACGTCAGAGAGAGATGGGTTTTGTGACCAAATATGGTAGTAG
Source organism: Philonthus cognatus (assembly GCA_932526585.2). Lineage (NCBI taxonomy): Eukaryota > Metazoa > Arthropoda > Insecta > Coleoptera > Staphylinidae > Philonthus > Philonthus cognatus. The sequence continues at coordinate 62,400,645 of OW052248.1, read as the reverse complement.
ATAAAGTCTAAGCAACAAAATTTGGGGAGGGGAGAACTTTGAGAGCAGCAAAGAAAAGATTCTAAAAATCAGTGAGTTTTGGGACAGGGACTAGGACAGTCAGTATTTGAATGTAAATGGGGACAGTTGAGAATAGGAAGTTTCAGTGGGATGTGAGTTAGTGAAGTAATGTTGATAAAAAGAGTTAAGTATTCAGAATAGAGTTAGAAAATGGAGAATGGAGTTAGGGATAACAGCGCTGGAGAGACTATCACGTAAGAGTAAAATTAATTCTACATCAAACCGACTAAGTTAAAATCAAACAAACAAAACCAGCGAAATAATTTAAATATCTGAGAAAAGGGGAAGATGGGGGGGTGGTGAGAGTGAGGGGTATATGGTGGTTGATGTGTAAGGCCGAACTGAGCGAGAAAACGAGGTATGTCCTACTAACTAATCGACCCAGTCGATTGATGTGTAAGGCCAATCCGAGTCAGTATTGCGCTAAGTGTCCTACTAACTAATCACACGAGTGAGGGGTGTATGGTGGTTGATGTGTAAGGCCAAACTGAGCGAGAAAACGAGGTATGTCCTACTAACTAATCGACCCAGTCGATTGATGTGTAAGGCCAATCCGAGTCAGTATTGCGCTAAGTGTCCTACTAACTAATCGCAAGTGTGTCGAGTGTGTGATGCTAGCTCCGAGATGGTTTTTGTGGGTTTCCCATCTCGTAATGCAAATGCAGGGGCTAGTTAATTTTGCTCCCACAAGTAGAGTCATACATTTTTTTGAGTTTAACCAAATGCACATGACTTTTAAGCATAAACGTTGGGTAATATATTTTGTGAATATAAATAATATAAGACATATCAATTCATTAGAAATGTCATGAAAGGTCAATAAACTTTGCATACGTTAAGCTCATATCCTGTTTTATTTATTGTCCACACATCCTCCTAGTCAAATTAAAAGGGAATAAAGACACAGTATTTACGATAATGCATATTGACACAAACAACGAACCTGGTAAATAAATACAAGGGTTACTACATACACAACACAACGTAAACAATAATACAAATTATAAATTTGTACAATACCTAGGGTCGAATCATTACATATTTTTGAATTAATATATAAATACTTCAATTTGAAAAATTCCCAGCCTTGGTTTCAGGTTTGTACCTTTTTTAAAATGATTATTCAGTATTAAATTCGTATTAATATCGTACATTCAGTTATTATTAATTAAAATTTATAGAAATCATCAATCAATCATTCGAAGGGTAAATATTTATCATGACACTTGTCCCGTTTTAATTTTGATATCCAGCGTATTAATTGAAATATACGCGTCGATGTCAATTTCACAACCTGACTGTGATATATGCAACAAATGGCGAAGTGCAGAATGCAGAATGCTGCTTCTATTTGTGATTAACTCAAAACGTATGTATGTACCAATTTTATCTGCACAGCAATTTGTATTATAAGTTCATTGCCAGAAATTCCCGTTCCAATGTTACGGACCAAAAATTCAGTTAATGTTTTACAATTCCGGGGCTGGGGTATTTTATCTAAATTAAATTTGATTATAAAAAGTTTTGTATGAAAATTGTTTGTTGTGTGAAAACAGATATTGGTAAAAGTAAAAGTTATTAAGTTGATATAAAATCAATAGCACTTTTAATTTAAATCCGATGATATCTCTATTGATTAAATGCCATTTTAATTTTTTATGATTTAAAGACAAATATGTTTGTCGTTTAAATAATAAAGCGAATTTTATTATATTAATTTAGGATTTTGTATGCAGAATCTACAGATTATCTAGCATTAGAATGAGGTGAGTGAGTTTTTTGTTATATAAATTACTATAAAGGGATTTTTCTTTTAAGTATACATATCTCACAAATAGAAAGACTGTTATTCCTTACTTCACTTTTTATTTTTATGTTAGATGTAGAAGTTTGTTATTGATAATGAGCACCTTGTGTCTCGAAATGTACATCTAACATAAAAATAAAAAGTGAAGTAAGGAATAACGGTCTTTCTATTTGTGATTAATCACTTCTCGTAAACTCGAAACAATACAGTTATACATATCTCGATGTGTACTTTGTAAATAAATAAAACACTGTTTATCACCTTGTTTGTATAACAATTGGTTTATTTGGTGACTATAGTTTCGATACTACACGTATCATTATCACTAACGGTTTGATAATGATACGTGTAGTATCGAAACTATAGTCACCAAATAAACCAATTGTAATACAAACAAAGTGATAAACAGTGTTTTATTTATGTTCAACAATGTATAACGAAGTAGAAGCCTCTATAATCAGTACTTTGTAAATGTTCGGATATTCGCGAAGCGGAGCGACCAATGCAAATTTTCAGGCTTTTCTAAACTTGAAATTTTACTTCATGCACCACGCGTATAAAACACTTAAATATTGTGATATTAGAATACAATGCTAAAACAGCAATAAAAATAAACAGCAATAGCAAAATTAGAAATATAATAATAAACAAGAACATTATGAATTTTACAATATTTCAATGTTTAATACGAGTGGCGCAGAAAGTAAAATTGCGAGTTTATAAAAGACTGAAAATTTGGTTTGGCCGCTTCAATTCGCAGAGCGACCAAACTAAATGTTCAGACTTTTCCAGACTCGAAATTGTACTTCATCCCTATCCTGGGAGTGGAAATATCGTTATAAGCAGGGTTGCTGTTATTTTTAATTTTAATTAAAAAAAAACAATTTTTTTTTAATAAAACGTGTTTTTTTTTTCGTTGAAACAAACACTGAGGGCACTGAAGTATTGTGATAAGGTGAACTTCACTTGAAATCAGTGTCTTATACGCGTGGCGCATAAAGTAAAATTTCGAGTTTAGAAAAGCCTGCAAATTTGGTTTGGTCGCGTAGCGCTGCGCGCTACGCGACCAAACCAAATTTGCAGGCTTTTCTAAACTCGAAATTTTACTTCATGCTTAACCTGGAAGTGGAAAACACTCGTTTAAAGCTTCAAATTAAACTCTCAAAAAAACAATAAATATCTTAAGATTTACAGCACATAATTTTGTAATGTATGCTAAAAAAGAAAAAACTCCCTGTATGCACTTCATGCTTAATTAAGGGGTGGACAACACTTGTTAAATAATCGTGTTTTTCTTACATTATTAAATGTGTGATATACTTATGCATATAATATACAAAATTGTGATTAATTGTAAAACATTTCTTTCATTCGAACATGTTTAACTTATTACTAACAAATATACGTGCGTTTGTTTAAAAAATATTTACTTTGTTTTACAAATATTACATTTCAAACAACTCTATTTCCAATTTCAGCACGTAATACATGTTAACTTAATAGTATTGAAAACTATAATTTCCCCGAACGGAATATTATTACTAGTTCATTTCACAATTACATTATGCAATAATAATTATGTTATTGCGAAATTAATTTAATTAGCGGAAATTGTTTTCAACAGTTTTCCTAAAATAATATGTAATGGACATGCAGATTATACTGATTTTAAATAATTATTAATTACCTGTTATACTTTTATTACTACTATAACACCTCTATTGAAAAAAGAAATACAATAGGATTGGTGATAATATATCTAATATTAAAATAATATTAAAACACTTAACTTTGTTTTACCACTTTAATTAACTTATTACAGTGACTATAGTTTCGACTACAAGCTAGTCATTATCAAACTGAGTACCTAAAATACATTGTACATTGTTTTTATATTACAGCATCAAAGAGGGGAGTATACATTATGTCGGTCTGGTCGTTGATGAGGGGAATTTCCAGGAATTTCCCTCATCAACGACCAGACCGACATAATGTATACTCCCCTCTTTGATGCTGTAATATAAAAACAATGTACAATGTATTTTAGGTACTCAGTTTGATAATGACTAGCTTGTAGTCAAAACTATAGTCACTGTAATAAGTTAATTAAAGTGGTAAAACAAAGTTAAGTGTTTTAATATTATTTTATAAAGATGTACCACAAAGTGAACGCCAACCAAATCAAAAAAATATCTAATATTAATCCAATAACGGCAAGTGTTCCACAGGGGTCCATCCTCTTCTCTTCTGTATTTATACATCCTCTTTATCAAAATGCCTAAAACACTGCAGTGTAAATTTCTATGCAGATGATACGCAGTTACTTTATTCGTTTAAACCAACAGATATTCTAGCCTAAGTATAAATGAAATTGCCAATTCTTGGTTGCAGAATGTTTGAACGGTAACGTGACCGCCAGTCTAAGGTGTCAAATTGTTTAGAGGGAATGGCAAAGCTATACTGATGAGAGATAAATCTCGAAACGCGTCTATAGATGGCCTGAATAATTTGACCCAAATTGTTACATTTGCAGTAGGTTACTGTATGTAACGGTAAACACTTGTTGTATAATTCAATGTCCGTCGGGGTATTAGCCCGGGATGTAGTTGTTTCAATGAGTGTTTTATATAGTCTTTGTAAGACTAACTTGTTGTAGATTGCGAAAAGAATCGCACTTTTAATGTTTAATGTTAGATATTCTAGCAGCTGAAAATAACATTAATTCTGATTTAATGGATTTAATAAAATTGTCTAATGATCATTCATTACAAATAAATGCGAATAAATTAACGGCCATGCTGTTGCGAATATCTCGCGACAATTATTATTTGTGAAATTGTGTGTTTCTTGAAATGTGAATTTGTAAATACGTTTTTATTTCTAAATACTTTTCCACGTATAACTCTATTCCTAAACATGTTTCAACCTTATTTTTATACTATTGTGCTGAATTGCTTTCTATATATTAGTTCTGCTTGCTGTGACATTTTATTGCTCTATTAGTCTATTTAGTATTTTAAGGAATGTAAGCTAACAAGGACGTGTCGAATTTCTTCCCGGTTAATGGGCTTTTGTAAATCTACACGGACCCTTTTTATGACGAGGGGGTGTTGTTTTGGTCACGGCGTATTTCGGAGAAAGTCTGCGTTCAGATATGTACATGGCCATGTGGCCAATTCTCAGAAATGCATCCCTTAACGGAAAATTACAAGTTTAGGTAAACGAAGGCACCTCCCTTCTTTTATCTAATTGGTAACTTGGAAATATACCGCACAACGCACCCCCACTCTTTGCATATTTCTCAAATTTAGAATTTCAAAATGTAAAGCAGTTGCTTCAAAAATCTCAAACTAAACACATCGCGCCTTGTTAACTTACACTACATTCAACTCATAAAAATACTTAAAACGCATTCAAATTTAGTTAAACTTTATTCTGTATATATTGTGTATATATTATTTACGGTGAATATATAACGTTAAGTGCTACGAATTTTATTACTTCACTTATTCACCCGCATCGGAAACAGTGGCGATTTCCGAACCAGTCAAACAGAAATCACCACAGAGAATTATCTTCATTCATTAAAAACAAAACGATAACTTCTTTAAAACACATGCTTTTTGGTAATCGCAAAACTGTCGAGCAGGTTAAGAGCATGCTAAAAATAAAAATAAACAACGAAACATTACCCTTTGTCAATGAAGCTCGGAACTTAGGTTTAATAATTGATAGTGACTTGCGATTTAAGAGACATATTAGTAAATGTATCTCACGAGCATATATGAATTTAAAAATGTTATACTCTAATAGAAAATGCTTAACTGTTCAAACCAAACAAATTCTCTGTGATACTTTAGTATTGAGCCATTTTAATATTTCGGATGTGGTTTACGATGCGTGCCTAGACTCAATTACAAAAAATAGAATCCAAAAAGTGCAAAACTCTTGCGTACGTCTTATCTTTGGTATTCGTAAATTTGACTATATTTCTGACAAATTTGATTCACTACATTGGTTAAAAATGTCTGATCGTCGGAACTTTCACTCCTGTGTTTTTTACCACAAAATTATTAACACGCGAACCCCTCCCTATCTTTACAATAAAATAGTATGGCGAACAGACGTACATAACTTGAATGCGAGTTTTCGTGGATTAATTTCGCCACCTTGGCACAAAACAGCTTTATTTGAAAAATGTTTTACATTCAATATATACAAGATTTATAATAACTTACCCTCACACCTAAAATTACTTAATTTGCGCCATTTCAAAAATTCATTGCGTAGTCGTTTACTAGAGCAGTGAATATAAGCATAATCTCTCATTCACTGCCCTTTCGATACTATTTCCTAATATGTAGAATAATCTTATGAGTTTTCAAGTTAATCAAATGTTATTTATAGATACACTTTTAGTTTTACTTCATTTTTATAATCTCTTACACACGTACTAAATGTATTTTTCATACTTCACTAGTAGGTTAAGTGGAAGAACAGTAGTAGTTGCATTCCAGCTACCTGAACTTCGCCTACTCTAAAATATTAATTTTGTAATGTATTTTTATCGTAAATAATGCCGTTAAAAAAATAAATAAATACAATTATAAATATCAATTTATCCTTTTTACAGGGGCTGTCAACTATTTGGCTTTCTGCCCATCTAATAATTGTATTTTAACACAAAATCAAAATTAATAAATGGTACTGAAATATTTATAATAAAATATTAGTGTTTTAACGTTCTTAAAAAATATTATAATTATTTTCTTTCTTCGCTAATTTTCATGATATTAATTTTCTGGATACTTAATAAAATGTGAAGAGAAGATATAACAGTGATTTAATAGTAAAGTTTGTAGAAAGCAACAAGAGTCTTTAAATGTGAAATTTTATAAACCCTTTATAAACCCCTGTCTAATTTATGAGTTACGCGTGTGTATTATAATTAATTAAACACTGTTATATCTTCTTGAACAAGTTTCTCATCTTTCACGTGGTGAAACATATTTAACTATGATTTAATAAAGAAAACACTTGGTTAAATTTCACTAATATTTTGGTTTTTTATTCCAACTAGTTTCGACTTTGAGTCATTCTCAAGGAGTACAGTTTTTTAATAACCAAACGCTAAAGATTTTATACACAGGCAATAAAGGTCGTCATCTCAACTATCGCGAAGGACTGGAAATCCAGAAAGCAATAAAACAGGGAAAACCAATTGTTAATGACATCGAAGATCTGTGGAGCTCACCCATCATGACAGCCCTTATTGCTTAACCATAAAATTTAAATTAACCTCTCTTGTATATAATGTTTGTAAAACTGTAATTTCCTGTACTCCTTGAGAATGACTCAAAGTCGAAACTAGTTGGAATAAAAAACCAAAATATTAGTGACATTTAACCAAGTGTTTTCTTTATTAAATCATAGTTAAATATGTTTCACCACGTGAAAGATGAGAAACTTGTTCAAGAAGATATAACAGTGTTTAATTAATTATAATACACACGCGTAACTCATAAATTAAACAGGGGTTTATAAAGGGTTTATAAAATTTCACATTTAAAGAGTCTTGTTGCTTTCTACAAATTTTACATTTATATTAGCACCCCTCGAACAAATATTTAGCACCCCTGAGACAGATAAATTTTAATTTAACTTAGTGAAACAATAAATATATCTTTTTATTTATTTTCTTTAAATACAGTATACAAAAAAATACATACAGGGCAGAGCTGGACAGGATTCGAATCATTTAGTATTCGAATCCTTTTATATCAGGTATATTTCCAACAATGTTAGGCGATAAGCAAATAAAAATAAAAATTGTTCACCATCCTATCACTACTTCGAAATGTATATTAATAAATTTTTTCCGTGCAAATACACCTCCGGATATTGAATTATACAATGAAATATTTAAAATCTTGTTTAATTTGATTTGTTACAACGCTCTATTAAATAGTTGGCATAGAAAATGATTAATTTAATTGGTAAAACTGAACTGTCCATTTTATAAACCGTCAGGCAAGAATAAATTTTAATAAGCATTCGATTTCTCGTCGATGGTGAAATTCTTTAGTTATTTGAGAAAAGAAAAACCATTATACAGCCCAACGAAGGGTCAGCCGAGCCATCTCATTTATGGCCTCCAATAAATCTTCGGTCCTTCAGACAAGTGGCCGTTATATGACGACCGTATAAACGCCAACACAGAAACATCTTTTAATAAAATTACTCATTAATATGCAAAGAATCTCAGCTATTTATTAACGGATTGCAATAAAATTCGCTTCAATTAAAACGTAAATATTGTGTTTATGCTACTACAAAAAATGAACAATCTGTTATAAAAATAATTTAGAAAAAGGTGACAAAACGGTAAAAAACAATATTATTTTTTTTAACTAAGAGCAAAAACCTTCTTTATATATAATGTAAATATTATCAAATTTACTCATGACATGTAGCAATGCCATAGCTATTACTCTGTAAAATTTCGGTATTTTATAAAAGTAATTACTCAAAATTCTTTGCATTAACCTTATTCCTTTGTTTAAAGTCAGAACTTATATTTTTTTGAATATACATAATTCTTATGATTAGGATAATAATATATGTTGCAGTCGTTAATTTATTTATTTAAATAACGTATAAGGGATTAATTAAACAATGCAAGAAATGCAGTGCTACCCTCCCCTTAATGACAAAATACTAATACGATACATATTTTAACAGTTCTGATGTGTTTTAAACTAACGAGTGTCTTACACTCCCAGACTAAGCATGAAATAAAATTTCGAGTTTAGAAAAGCCCCGCGTAGAAAATTTGTCGAGGGTCGCGCAGCGACCCGAGACAAATTTTCACGGGGCTTTTCTAAACTCGAAATTTTATTTCATGCGCCACGCGTATAAACTACTGATTTACAGTAAAGTTAAAAATATATAACGCTTAAATGTGATGGTAATCAATATTTATTGAGATGTAGCGAACTTACTTTACTTTTTGAATAGTTTTGGAATAATAATAATAAAAGCAGAATACATTTAGTTTGATATTTAAGTCATCATATCCTAAATTGGAAAAGTCCTATGATGAACACATCATTATTAAAAAAACTGTATTTTTCTCTGTAAATAGAATTTATTCTGCTGAGAAATAAACGATTATTATTATTACTATTTTTTTACCTAATGTTTTGTGTGATAATCGATACTTATTATTATTATTATTATTACAAAAAATTGACAGCAATTAATTTAGTTTGACTGCTAACAATGATTGACTATTCTTAATATTTTATTTATTAATAGATATTACGTCATTGTTTCCAAGGCTCTCTTTGCAAAAAAGAAAATATTATAATTTTAAATATGAAATCTAAAATAAATTATGAGTGTGATACATCACTGAGTTCATAAAAAAATATTTTTTCAAAAAATATGAAAATCCAAAATGGCGCCCATATGAAAAACAAAAGTTGACTATGGTCCCCAGGTATATGTTAAAGTTATCTTAGAAAAAATATGCTACTAGATTCCTTATTAAAAAGTGCCCTTATATTGTCAAAGTTCTAAATGTCCAGATTCTGTAGTTTTTGAATAAAATAATAAAAACGATTTTTCAAAATAACTGTTTTCTGTTTATATCTCGAAAACAAAAAAAGATATTTTAGAATTGTTTTCAGATTATCGTTAGGACCTAAAATATGCAACTTTGTCCCAATTTAACTGACTATCTCTCCAAATAACTGAGATCCCCATACATTCTGTCGAAATACGGACACGCTGTATATGATAATATTCTTCTTAAAATACATAAATTCAAGTTCATGAGATTGATCTAAGACTTTGCAAGCTGTGTGCATTTATAATAATATTCTCCTTAAATTAAATAAATTCAATTCAATAGTTGCTTAAATTCCAATGCATTCACTGCAGCTCAAATTTCATCCTGTTATTTATTTTGTTTCATTAATCAGTATGTAAGAACTTAAGTCGTTAAACCATTCAATGGAAAACACAGTCTTCTCTTTGTTGTAATTGTTGCAATGATATACGAGGCAATTTGCTTACTCTTACTACAGGCATTTACACGCTCTGGTTGTATCCAAGTTCAACCGAAAATAAAGTGTCTACCGGAAAGTTACGAGAGTTGGCAGTTTGCTGGATTTCAGTGTCGCTGTTAAAGTGCACAAGGATTACCTCTGACAAGACACCGCTTGTTGGAATTTACTACATGCAAAACATATGCTTAAGCTCATGTTATCATTTCATTAACCGCAAAAAATGCTTAACTGAAAAGCTGTCAGCTCATGATATAATGGAGTTAACAAAAAGTAAAATTACTCCCTGAAATATAACTGAAATAATTGTGAGTTGTTGAGCTGGAAAAGATTATTTTAAAACTGAAATTTATGCAGAAATGAAAGTTTGAAAAATACAAATAAATAAAATTCATAATAAATATGATTCTTAAAAATAAATATAGTTTGATGCAAGACAGTGATTTTAATGAAAAAATACTTCGTTAAATACACAATGAAACACTTTTAACTTTGTTTGTATAACACGTTTTATTTAATGTCACTGCAGTTTCGACAAATTTAGCTTGTCATTATCAAACATGGAGTAACTTAAACTAGAGGTTTTACAGGTATATATACACAATTACAAAACAGCGGTAAAACGTGTATAACGAAGTAGAAGCCTCCACAATACAGAACTTCGTTAAATGTCTCTGCAATCATTTTCCAAACTAGTGTATTCAGTTATTGAAAATGAGTACCTGGTACTCGAAATGTACATCTAACAATAAAAATAAATAACTGAAGGAAGGGAATTAAATCGTGTTATATTAGTGATTTATTACTTCACATAACTCAAAACAAATAGTGAATATAGTGTATTTTATATAAAATCATTGACCTTCGTTATTTTTGCTTTTTTGGGTAATTTTATCGCATCATTGGATTTAAAGTCCATTGAGATTTTGATTTGCTTCGTTCAATGAGAATATTTTAAATTCAATTTTGTATAAACTTCGTTGAATAAACTTACAATTTTATTTTCATCTCCAAACTATAAGCACATACTCAATTCTAAAAAATTCACATCACATTTACATAATTCCACTTCTTCAAAAAGCGGCTATAAAATGATATACAAGATGCAACCATAAAAAAAGTTATTCGAGCAATAAATCCTCTGGTGATATTTTCGCTCCGCCATTACCATATTACTACACGCTGAAATGAAAAATTACAGTGTGCAATTTTCGCGTTATGCAAAGTGCATGGAATTCAAAGGAAAAAATGGCATTGTATGTTTAAATAGACGGAGTTGCCGTTTGCGATGATTGTGAAATATGATAAAGTTCATGTGGAGGGAGTTTGGCATGAAACATTAGATTTCAACTGGAGTTTATATCAAGAGAGAGAATTTTGTGTAATTCTCTTTTCGGGTCATGAGATTCGTAATGTTATCAACTAGAAGCTTTTATTTGGGATAATATTTTATATTCTTGTCATGTTAATATTAATTGGTGTATATTTGTAGTTGATTTATGAAATTACATTAGTTTTTTGTTTGTTTTATTTTATAAACAAATTTAATTCAATTTGTTTTACAAATGTCAAAAGTGTGTCCAAGCCCGGGTAGCTCAGTCGGTAGAGCATTGGACTTTTAATCCAAGGGTCCAGGGTTCAAGTCCCTGCTCGGGCGAATTTTTTAAAAATGTTCCATTTAGGGAAAAATAATGTTTAGACAATAATATATATAAAATTACGAAAATTTGTGTAATAGTGTTTAATTTGAATTAAATATTAAATGAAACAAGTAATCGTGCTTTTCCCACTTGTTTGTTTAAATCAGTAGATGTACATTTCGTTCACCAAGTGAACATATTCAATAGTTGTACTATTAGTATTTTTTTTTTCTGTTTTTAAATATGTCAAAATTTACAGGGCAACCCTTAAAAAAAATGTTTTTGCGAACAAATGAAAAACCTGAGGTTCACTTATTTTTATGTTTACACCATCGTAATGTATGGTAAAAATACTACTAGTTTGCTAATTTAACCGACTTCGTGGCTCTAAATATAACAAATTCACCAATGGTAGACCGATAATTTAGAACACCCAGTATATCCTTAAAATAATTTCCCTGTATATAGATAATACAACATATGAGTATTTCCAAAAACCCTAGTAGTTGCTAATTTAACCGACTTCGTGGTTCTAAATATAACAAATTTATCAATGGTGGACCGATAATTCAGAACACCCTGTATATCCTTAAAATAAACTCTCTGTATATAGATAATACAACATATGAGTATTTCCAAAAACCCTTAAATCCATTTTTTACAAAAATTGAACTAGTATCGCCATCTCTTAGTATACATCTCTTAGTATATAGGGTGTATTTCGACAGAATGTATGAGGATCTCGGTTATTTGAAGAGATAGAGGGTCGGTTAAATTGGGGCAAAGTTGCGTAAACATTTTGCTGCCAGAGAAATTGACATGTGTGTCGATCTGGAATAAATCAATGAAGCGTTGTTTAAGTGTTTAATAAGTTCTTCTCTGTTAGTCATCGTCGGTGCATTGATTTTCGTCGAGTAAATGTCAATGATACAATCATGAATGGTTATGGGTGTATGAATTCTCGAATTGATTGTCAAGTCTTTGTCAATTTCTGATGATTTTATATTTTGGCTAAGAATTTTTACGTTCGGAATTCCTTCGATCGGCTTCAGTGGTATATTCGGGCATTTTGTTGACCACGCTCCGTGGTCGGTGGCTCCGCAGGCTTTGCATTTAGGTGGCAGTTCCGTATTGCATAGGTTGGTTGGGTGGGTTCCTGCGCATTTGGCGCATGCTATGCTCTCCGTGCAATTCGCTGTAACGTGGTCGAATTTGTTGCAGCGGTTGCAGGGGATTGGGATTGGGGGCGGCGGCTTGCTCTCTACGACGCTGTAGACCTTACACATGAAATGGAATTGGTTTTGCAGCAGTTTCGTGTATGTTTATAAAGACCCGGTGATAATCCTTCTCATGTGTGTAATAAAGTTATCTTTCTTTGCTACAATTCGGCGACAATAACTGTGTCATTCCTTGCGCTTGTAAGTGCGCACTTATTGTGTGCTCGTCGATCTTGGGTTCCACTCCTTTAATTATAAAGCAGTATGATGGCGCAGGCGTTGCGCGTTGAGTAGAAGGGGCTGCTGCGCTTGACGTGGTGGCCTCGATGTAACCGGAACTGTCCATCGATGAATCATCTGTCACATCCTCCTCCATCCTTTATAGGTAGTACCCTGAAGTATAGATGATGAAGTTTGTTTTTTGAAATATACACAAGAGTCGCTTTAGAAATTCGCTCGCACGTCCTAACGCTACGGTGTCTCGCTCGGGAATGTGAAATTAACAAAAACAGCTAATTCAATAACTACAAATTCTCAAAATTTGGAAAAAAATATTTTAGAAATAAACCAATATTTACAAATATTAAAATTGAGCGAAATTTTCAAAAGTAGCAAAATTAGCATTACATCAATAACGTTTTTTTAAATTACTTATTTTAAATAAAAATCACTTCTAATTTTATTCACTTTTCAGTATTTTCTCGGAAAAATAAATAAACATGAATATAACAAAACTTTAAAATAGGAAGGAAATTAAAAAATCTCAAAAAATGATTGAAATAAAAATGTTTGATATTTAATTATTTCTTTCCTTTTTTTTGTAGTTGAAAACACTGATACTGAATAATAATAGAATTGATTTGTAATTTAAATAATAATTTTTCTTTTAAATAAAATACAAAAATATAGAAATTAACAGTACTCTTGTAAATTGTAAAGTTAACACAAAATAAAATTTACCAAATAAAAAAATGAAGATAATCTATCTGAATTTTCCCAATCTGTATATGCCCTGGTTCCGGCACAACTGGTAGTTATGATTTTAGTGTTGGAGTTTGAAAATAAAAACTTGTTAACAAACAACACTTATATTGAACACACTGTACAAATATTTACAAGTACACGATGTAGAATAAAATATGATGTGTCTCTGACGAGAACTCAAATGCAAGTGGTGAAATATTTTCTGTTTACCAACTACAAAATGCGTTTTTCTTAATACTAGTGGGGGTGACAATTATATTTTGGAGAAAGGGCCGCGCGTCGGTCAAACGCAGGTCAAAAAATGCAAATTAGTTGCGGACCTTTCTGCGCGTCCCAAGACTAACAGATGTTGGAATACTGAGAATTTGAGTCTTTGTTTAGATTTCTGGAAATTGTGTCGATTGTCACAATTTCCAGGATGGGCCGTAATAACTTTATAAAAATAAGTGCCTTTCAAAACTACGAACAAAGCAAAGATTTAAGCGTAATATTCCAACATCCTCAATAAACAAGGAAGAAAACATTTTACAGCGAACTACAAAATTACAATAAAAATAACTCTAAGGAATGAAATATTCAATTTTGAACACTATCTATCCCCTATTTCAACAGAAGTATTGACAAAAAACCACAAATAAATAATAAAATAATACAAATAATATGCAATAATAAAATAATACAAATAATATGCAATAATATAATAATACATATTATTGCATATTATTTATATTATTTTATTATTTATTTGTAGTTTTTTACATACAACTACATACAACTTTCCTTCTAGAAAATAATAAAACTAAACAAAAAATAATTAAGAAACCGAACTTTCTTTCTTTAAAACAAAAGTCATTAATATATGACATAATAATTTACCATTTTTATGTATTCATATACTCTGTAATTTGCAGACATTCGTTGATTTTATAAAGGAGTTCAATTTAAAGTTCGAACGAATGTTTCCAATCCCAGACTAAGTATGAAGTAAAATTTTGAGTTTAGAAAAGCCCCGCGTAGAAAATTTTCGCGGGGCTTTTCTAAACTCGAAATTGTACTTCATGCGTCATGCGTAAAACACTAAAATAATGTAATGTTTATAAAAAAATAGCCTTTATTTTGTTCGGTTAGTTCAGTGGTGGGGAAACTATTTTTAAGACGGGCCATTTGTAATAACCAGACAATCGTAGCGGGCCAAAGAATAATGCTTAATCGTAGGTAGGTAGTTTTTATGCGGGTCGTCACATTACGAAGTAAGAACGCGTTCAAACATTCTCACGACGGCACTCTTAAACGGGCCGGATTAAACCTTTCCGCGGGCCGGACTTGGCCGGCGGGCCGTAGTTTCCCCATCACTGGGTTAGTTGAAAAATTGTGTTGAATCTTCTGAACTGATTATACATACTAATTCTATTATACATTTTGACAGCGTTTTGTCACTTTTAAAGTAGATAATTTTCTTAGTTAAGAACATTGTTTACGCGGATTTTACTAAATCGTCTCAATTAAATTATTGTGTTATTGTATATATTTCAAATTCCGAACTTTACGTGCACCCAAACGTGACTACACATATTTTTGTTTATTTAGGGAAACGACCGAAGGGCAATAAACCATTGTGTACATTTTTCTGTATTTCCTTTCACTGAGCCAAAATCGTGCGCAATTGGGGGCAATGACGACTTAGCCGTGCGCGAGGGATTAAATCGTAAACGTCCCTTCCCGGCCCAAAACGCCAGACCCGAAAAACCCCTGATTCTCCTTCTCTACAACTAGCGATCCTTTTCTTTCTTGTCTGAAATGTCATATCTATTTTTTTCTACTAAAACCCCTCTTTTCTATATCCAACCAATCCCGTCACTTCTTTCTAAAACCTACCACTTTAAACCTCCATCCTCAGGGAGTCTTGTCTTAACTTTCAAACAGTAAACATCGTGCCCTTCGGTCGTTTCCGCGTTATACTTTCAATACTTTTCTGTTATTTTTCTAAGTCCTTTTGTTATATTTTTTGTTATTATTTATCAGTCAGTAGTTGTAATAAAGCCATTTATTTCAATATACTGGTATACTTAATTTTGAAACCAAATCGCGAACCCGCGTAATAAACATTTTATTCTCTAATCGTTATATAATTAATTATTTATTTTAATTTTGGCGAAAACTTGCCCGCAACAATTTTAAATGTATGATTTTTTGGTATCTAGAGGGGAGCCAGGGCACCCCCCCTTTAAATACTGAATGATTTCCACTCCCAGACTAAGCATGAAGTAAAATTTCGAGTTTAGAAAAGCCCCGCGTAGAAAATTTGTCGAGGGTCGCGCCAGCGACCCGAGACAAATTTTCACGGGGCTTTTCTAAACTCGAAATTTTACTTTATGCGCCACACGTATAAAACACTGATTTACAGTAAAGTTAAAGATATATAACGCTTAGATGTGATGATGATCAATATTTACCTGATTGTAGCAAAAAACGCAAGAATTACTTTTTTGTGAATAGTTTTGGAATAATAATAAAAGTGGATAAATTTAGTTTGAGCAAGTGTTCCATAATGTTGATATTTAAATCATCATATCTTTAACGGGGAAAGTGCTTTGATGGACACATCACCATTTTTTAAATTGATGTCATTTCTGGTGAGACCCGAAGTGCAAATACCAGATCTGTAAACTTGAATTTGTGTTTAGTATAAGCATACCAAATTTTAAATTGATACCTCACAAAATAAAACTGGAGTTTTGTCGCATTTACTTTTTATTTGTAGTTATTTATTTTTATTTATTTATTTACGGAAAAAATCCATTTTTATACATTTAAATATACAAAATACTTAAAGCTATTACAAAATGTAGATCATACATGTTATATATATATATATATATATATATATATATACATATATGGATGTGGCAAGTTACATACAACAACAAACCTGAATACGTTTGAGACCGGATACGAGTTTACAGAGAGACTTACTAAAAAGATGAAAGTTTGGATTTAGCGACAGTTTGACGTGCGCATAAAGCGAGAGAGTGGACTATTAATTCCATAGTTAGATTTGTCAAATGGTATGAAAAATAGTGGTATATGTCTGGTTAAACGATTTGTAGTATTATTTTATTTTAGTTACTTTAATACTTATTGTATTTTGTGATATTAATATTGTAAATTAATGTTTTTGTAAATGGTCCGCCGTATATTAATAAATAAATAAATATCCATTAAATTTAACTATCTCAATATTGAGTTGAATTCTCCTAATTATTTTTAAAATATTTCACTAAGTATAAAGTGAGGACGTTATTTAAGGAATATTAAATAACAATGTATATCTTTAATTTTACATTTGCAGTTATTACAATCGCACATTTTTTACGACTTGAATCTTATTACAATCAAAGCTTATCTAACTTTAGCTTTTTATATAATAATTATTCTAATCTAAATATGTATATGAGGTACAGTAGGTTAAATATATATAAGCGTGATCCCTTATTTGCCTTCTGTTGTACCCCTGTTATCTCCAACGAGCAATTTATGATAATTCAGTTTAACTCAACAGAAAGCCCATATTTAGCTTGATGGCGTTGTGATGTTAATTTAACGTAATTAACCATATGAACACAATATAATCTAATCGAGCCAATTTAATCTAATATTTACTAGCGTCCCACTGATAACGGTCTATTACACATTACATTACACACTACATAATATCACCATCAGTTTATCACAAAATCATTATTTCCTATCAATTTATTGATTTAACTTTCAAAATTATGATTTTGTAATTCATTAAATAATTTTGCAACTACAAAAATATGTAAAGGGTGATTCAATTTGAATTTCCACATTACAATCTAAAATATTTTTGACACGCCACTGTATTTGTCAAGGGCAGCGTGTGATTTATAACCTAAAAAGTTAAACAGAAGTAGTCATGGAGCAATATACGCAAGAACAACGTGTTAAAATTATCCAAGCATATTATGAAAATGGCAGATCGAGGAAAAGTGCATTTCGTGCATTACGTGAAGTTTGTGGTGCGCAAAATCGACCTTGTGAGAGGACAATTTGGAATGTGGTCCAAAAATTCGAACAAACTGGTTTCGTAGCTAACATCAAAACCCCTCAGCGTGCTCGTAGAGGTCGTTCGGAACAAAATATTGCCATTGTTCGCGAAAGCGTGGCCGAAAATCCAAGCACATCGATTCGTCATCAATCGCAGCAAGTGGGCCTTACGTATTCCACTACACAGCGAATTTTAAGAAAAGATTTGAAGTTACACCCGTACAAACTCCAAATAACACAGGAATTGAAACCTCGAGACCATCAACAGCGCCGTGTGTTTGCCGAATGGATAAGAGAACAAGGGGTAAATTATTCAATGAAAATTATCTTTAGCGATGAGGCACATTTCCACGTTGATGGCCTCGTAAATAAGCACAATTGTGTATTGTGGAGGCTTCTACTTCGTTATACATGTTAATTACACAATGAAACACTTTTAACTTTGTTTGTATAACACGTTTTATTTAATGTGACTGCAGTTTCGACAAATTTAGCTTGTCATTATCAAACACACACACAATTGTCGTCAAACACACACACAATTGTCGTTATCGGAACATGATAACAGATTTTCTTTGGGAGCAGTTGGAAGATATGGATATCGAAGATTTATGGTTTCAACAGGACGGTGCCACCTGCCACACAGCAGGAGAAACGATACAATTACTGCGCGGCAAGTTTCCCAGTCGCATTATTTCAACGGTGACTTCAATTGGCCGCCGCGATCGTGTGATTTAACTCCCGCAGATTTTTTCCTTTGGGGGTATCTGAAGAGCAGAGTATACAAGAATAAACCGAACACCATTGCAGAGCAGAAACAGGAGATCAGACGCGAAATAGCCGGCATAGAACCTGATTTGTGTTGAGTAGTCGAAAATTTTAGCAAACGAATTACGTCATGTCACATGAGCCGCGGCGGTCATTTACATGATATCATCTTTCACACATAATTGTAATGAACTAACCTTAAAGGGCAAATAATTTTTTTTATATTTTTCAACTTCTACGTTTTTTTTTTATTATTTTTAATGTGGAAATCCAAAATGAATCACCCTTTGTATGTTGAATAATTTTGTAATTATAAATATACAGGGTGGGGCATAGGGATCAAGTGTTTTTGAAATAATAATAAAACTATTATTTTTTACCCTAAAAAAAAATATATTGGTAGTACAACATAGCTAATAATAAAGCATTTTGAAATATTCAAGTACGGAAAATTACATCTGGCATATGATGTCCGTATTCATTGATACACTGTTGCAGCCGTTCACGAAAATTGCCCTCCACTCTTTCCAGCATGTCTCTGTTGATTAGGGAGATTTCATGACGAATCGCTTCCTTCAATTCGTCTAACATACGGAGCTTGGTCTCGTAAACACGTGACTTGAGGTACCCCCATAGAAAAAAATCACAAATCGATAAGTCGGGAGACCGAGAAGGCCACAAAACGTCGCCATATCTCGAAATTAGACGATTTGGAAACAGGCGGCGAAGAACAGCCATAGATGCTCTGGCGGTGAGTGCCGTGGCCCCATCTTGCTGGAATCACAAATCTTGATTATCCACACCTCTTCTTTGCAATTCAGGTATGAAAAAGGTATTCACCATATGAATGTAACGCTCAGATGTTACTGTAACGCTGACCCCATTATCTTCAAAAAAATATGGGCTAATGATGCCTAATTTTCCCACCGCACACCAAACTGTTACCTTAGGACTATGCAATAGCATCTCATGTAACTGTCGTGGATTCTCGTCAGCCCAGTACCGGCAATTTTGTTTATTGACGGTCCCATTAAGGTGGAAATGGGCTTCATCACTCATTACTAACAACATGTTTTCATTCCCCTCAAAAAGTTGAAGCATTTGTTGTGCGAAATTCAAGCGTTGGGCGTAATCTCTTACATTTAATTGTTGCGCAACCGCTATTTTGTATGGGTGAAAATGTAATTCACCATGCAAAATCCGTCGTACAGTGCGATTGCTGATTTGAAGTGCAGCTGAATGTCGACGTGCAGAGCGGCATGGGCTTCGCAGTAATGCTTGTCTCACCCTTTCAATGTTCTCAGGAGTACGCACAGTACGTTGATGACTGGGCGGCTTTCTTTTCATTATTGAACCTCCTGTTCGAAGGTTATTGACCCAGCGGAAGATGGAGTCTCGGGCAGGAACAGAGTCATTACGATGGATATTAAACCTTCTGCGAAATTCACGCTGTACTGCAGTCACCGACTCGCCACTTCGAACAAAACAATCATACGCTTACATGCGTTGCTCTAGCGTAAACTGCTCCATGTTGGCAAATGGCAACTGAGAAAGTGAAATGCTTCGAGTCGAGGAATGGATTGTAATAAACCGCGCGCCCCTCTTTTTTCTAATGGCCGAGTACTACCCAAACCAAAAACACTTGGTTCCTATGCCTCACGCTGTATGTAATTTATTAAATAGTCTTGAAATATTTTTATATATGTAATTTATTAAATAATTTTGTAATTATAAAAATGTGTAATTTATTAAATAATTTTGTAATTATAAAAATATGTGATTTAATAAATAATTTTGTAATTATAAAAATATTTAATTTATTAAATAATTTTGTAATTATAAAAATATTTAATTTAATAAATAATTTTGTAATTATAAACATATGTAATTTATTAAATAATTTAGTAATTATAAAAATATGTAATTTATTAAATAATTTTGTAATTATAAAAATATGTGATTTGTTAAATAATTTTGTAATTATAAAAATATTTAATTTATTAAATAATTTTGTAATTATAAAAATATTTAATTTAATAAATAATTTTGTAATTATAAACATATGTAATTTATTAAATAATTTAGTAATTATAAAAATATGTAATTTATTAAATAATTTTGTAATTATAAAAATGTGTAATTTATTAAATAATTTTGTAATTATAAAAATATGTGATTTATTAAATAATTTTGTAATTATAAAAATATTTAATTTATTAAATAATTTTGTAATTATAAAAATATTTAATTTATTAAATAATTTTGTAATTATAAAAATATGTAATTAATTAAATAATTTTCTAGTTATAAAAATATTTCGAATATTTGAAAGTTCGGCCAGCGTCAAGTAATTTGTATTCCTGGTATTTAATTTTCGCGAGGAAAATCAATATTGCTCAGTCAAGAGAGTAAAAAAAGTGTAGCAAAGGCTGTGAAGTAAACGAGCTTAAACCTGTTCAGAGCTTTAACATTTCCCCCCTTTAATTTCCTCGTTAAAAAAAAAACTTCGCGTCTTATCTGCTTCATTAATTTAACGCCGACTACAAAATTTCCCGTGCTCAGCACTATCGATAACAGTCCTTGCCAGTTAACTGTATGAAATGTGTCAAGAATCTGTTTTTTATCACGATTTTATATACCCACTTTTTAAGAACTAAAAAACCTCATAAAGCGAAAAGTGAAATTTTTAATTCGTTACCTTTATTATGCAAATATATTTTCGTGCAGCATAATTTTTTTTTTTCATATCTGGAATGATTTTATTAATAGAATAAAAATAGTTAATTTTTAATAAAAAAAGCAGTAATATATTCACTATCAAAACCTTTCCTCTATGTATTAGGTTGATTAATTGCTCCCTACTTAAACTTTGTAACAAGTTAAGTCCATATTCTGGCTTGTTGTACATTTAAAGTTTACATTTGCGGAGTTAATTTAATTTGCTTTATTTGATAGCGAACCGCAGAGTAAACCTACTGAGATATATTTAGTTGAAAACCGGGGGATGAAATCAAATGGACGAACAATATAATTTAGGGTTTGTTCTGCAATTTAACCCCTTGTAATTACACGAGCAAACATTAATATTTAATGTATCCTATCCAAATTTTGCGGGCTGTATCGCCTTATATTATATTTCAAATCTAATATTGGATATAGTATAAACCAGTGGTCTCCAAACTGCGGCCCGCGACTTGCACGAATCCGGCCCGCGATTGTTTGTAATTTTTTTTGTAAATGTCATATTTTGAAATATTGTAACAATTGTTCCTTAAATTTTTCATAATTTTATAAAATTAATCGGATCTTGGCCGACTTTATTATGTAGAATTGTATTTGTGGCCCGCGAAGAAGATAGTTTGGAGACCCCTGGTATAAACGAATAACTTATAAATAAAACACTGTTTATCACTTTGTTTGTATAACAATTGGTTTATTTGGTGACTATAGTTTCGATACTACACGTATCATTATCAAACCGTTAGTAACGGTTACTAACGGTTTGATAATGATACGTGTAGTATCGAAACTATAGTCACCAAATAAACCAATTGTTATACAAACAAAGTGATAAACAGTGTTTTATTTATGTTCAACAATGTATAACGAAGTAGAAGCCTCTATAATCAGTGAATTAATCGAATAACTTATAATAATAATAATATATTATCTTTATTACAAAATCATGCAAAATAAATACTTGTAGATTAAAACTTCAACAGAAGAATGAAACAATTCAAACATCAAGTATGAATGAATTTGGCAATTCTTAGTTGTAGAATATTTCAAAATTATTAAAAGTGCGATTAATTTTGCAATTTACAGCTAATTTGTCTTAAGTAAGAGTAAGTGAAACAAATTAGTTGTTGATTGCTAAAAGATTTTCACTTTTATTGTTAATAATACAATTAACCCATAAATCATAGTACAAAACTACACAATTTATTTGTATGTGACTGCAGTTTCGGCAAATTTAGCTTGCCATTATCAAACATATATACAGAGAGTTTTATGTAACACCGAACATTATCATATCGAGAATTTTTCTTTTAAGTATCCATATGTATTTGTTGCACATTTTTCGATGCTCGGTTTATTAAAAGGATTTCATTTGAAGCTTTAAGCGGGTGTTTTCCACTCCCAGGCTAAGCATGAAGTAAAATTTCGAGTTTAGAAAAGCCTGAAAATTTGGTTTGGTCGCGTAGCGCGAAGCGCGGAGCGGCCAAACCAAATTTTCAGGCTTTTCTAAACTCGAAATTTTACTTCATGCGCCACCGGTACAAAACACTGACATATTACGAAGTTTAAAACACATCGCTGAACTTAACATTGAATCAGTGTTTTGTGCCGGTGGCGCATGAAGTAAAATTTCGAGTTTAGTATAGCCTGAAAATTTGGTTTGGTCGCATAGCGCGAAGCTCGGAGCGGCCAAACCAAATTTTCAGGCTTTACTAAACTCGAAATTTTACTTCATGCGCCACCGGTACAAAACACTGACATATTACGAAGTTTAAAACACACCGCTGAACTTAACATTGAATCAGTGTTTTGTGCCGGTGGCGCATGAAGTAAAATTTCGAGTTTAGAAAAGCCTGAAAATTTGGTTTGGCCGCTCCGCGCTTCGCGCTACGCGACCAAACCAAATTTTCAGGCTTTTCTAAACTCGAAATTTTACTTCATGCTTAGCCTGGGAGTGGAAAACACTCGTTTAAAGCTTCAAATTAAATTCTTTTAATAAACTGGCCATCGGAAAATGTGCAACGTATGCATATGGATACTTCAAAGAAAAATTCTCGTTATGAAAATGTTCGGTGTTACATAAAACTCTCTGTATGTTTGATAATGGCAAGCTAAATTTGCCGAAACTGCAGTCACATAAAAATAAATTGTGTTATACAAACAAACTTAAACCGTTTTTTCTTAATAAATTAACATTTATTTTGTACATATTCTTTGTAAAAGGGGTTTCCCGTGAGAGAATAAATAATTAAATAAATAAAAAAAAAATAAACATGTATAACGAAGTAGAAGCCTCCACAATACAAAAAAAAACTACACTTTAATTATCTTTTTGTCAAAGAATTCAGGCTGTTAGGCGTACCAAAATCTTGGATACATTTTTAGTGAAAACCGGTAGTTTTGTCTCATCATTAACTCATCTGAGACATACGTCAAAGAAGACTAACATACCTACTATCGAAAAATATTGGGCCAATACAAAAAGTAAACTCAGAAGAACATGGATGCCGTCTACTTCTTTAGAATATTAATAAAAAAAATAGAGTGATGCACAAAACTAATCTCTGGAAGTTCAGTGCAAAAAAATTTGAGCCGACTTAAGTTTCAAGTAGGGAAATTTAGCTAACAAACAAATATATTTTCCAATAAATTATGTAAAATATATTACCTACGCCCTATCTAGTAACCACATCATACCACACTGTCATCTTGACGCGTATTATTGACATTACCTACACATGCACGTAATAGCTTTGACAAGTATATTACATGCTGACAGCTAAACAGCTGATTGTTTACCGCACAACCAAATGACATTTTTTTTATGTATATTGATCTAGTAGTAATTTAGTTTTAATGAACGTCATGTTACTATCAGAAATTATTGAATAAATAAGTTGTTCTTTCATGCTCATTGGTTATTTTATTTTGTTAGGGCGTAGGTAAAGTATCGTACGTTTCTCGAGTGATATGGCAATAACATACTCCCGGAATACTGCACTCGCCGCTGCGCGGCTCCTGCGCAACATATCCACTCATATGTAATATGCTGCATACCACTCTCGTGACGTAATAAATTATTAAATTTTCATGTAATAAACTTTGTTTTCTAAAATGTCTCGTCGTTGTTGTTTTATTAACCTTTGAAAACGCGACAATTTAATCGTAATCATGCTTTACTTAAATACTGAGTTTAATGTTTCTTCGATGATTTCTTTATTTTCACCAATTATTCAACCATTTTTATTTAATTAATTTAAATTGTTCAAAGCATCAATATAATTTTGCTTTAATATTGCACAAAAAGTTGTTAAAATTATTTAATAAACTATTGGGGATATAAAAGTTTATTTATTTTTTTAAGAAAAATATGTAATTTTTAAGTTCATTCGGCGATTTACTATTTTATTAATTAATTTATAATTTTCTATTAATTTATATTTATTTCAACATCATTCTAATTTTACTTTACTATTACACAAAAATTTGTTGAAATATTTCCATAAACTATTAAGGATTTTAAAGTATATGTATTTCTAAGTAAAATAAGTGATTTTTAAGTTTTTTCGGTGATTAACTATTTTTTTTTAAATATTTCAATGTGTTGATTAATGTTTTGGGTTTAATAGAATATTACCTGCTTAATTTAAAACATTGATTAACAGACATTTCAAATTTGATTCAGTTCAGATATTTCAATAAACTTTTAAGGACTTCTAAGATCATTCTTTCTTTTAAGTATAGATAAACATACGTTGTACATTTGCCGACGCTCAGTTTATTAAAAGAATTTAATTTGAAGCTTTAAACGAGTGTTTTCCACTCCCAGACTAAGCATGAAGTAAAATTTCGAGTTTAGAAAAGCCTGAAAATTTGGTTTGGACGCGTAGCGCGAAGCGCGGAGCGGCCAAACCAAATTTTCAGGCTTTTCTAAACTCGAAATTTTACTTCATGCGCCACCGGTACAAAACACTGATTCAATGTAAAGTTTAGCGGTGTGTTTTAAACTTCGTAATACGTCAGTGTTTTGTACCGGTAGCGCATGAAGTAAAATTTCGAGTTAAGAAAAGCCTGAAAATTTGGTTTGGCCGCTCCGCGCTTCGCGCTACGCAACCAAACCAAATTTTCAGGCTTTTCTAAACTCGAAATTTTACTTCATGCTTAGTCTGGGAGTGGAACACACTCATTTCAAGTTTCAAATTGAACTCATTTAAAAAAAAAAAACAACAGTAATCTAAAGATTTACGGCATATA
This sequence comes from Philonthus cognatus, assembly GCA_932526585.2. Lineage (NCBI taxonomy): Eukaryota > Metazoa > Arthropoda > Insecta > Coleoptera > Staphylinidae > Philonthus > Philonthus cognatus. Next base: position 62,375,039 of record OW052248.1, on the reverse strand, counting down.
CGCTGTAATTGGGACATGTACACTTGAAAGAAAAACTCCCTGTATGTACAAGTTGAGGCATTAATTGCGATTGATTGGCTACAATTTGTAATGGTCATATAGGCAATCCAATTTACACATAACTTAAAAATGAAAGGTGTTTAATTGCATTGGATGAACATGCTCGGTGTTACATAAAACTCTCTGTAGATTTTGAAAGACACATTTTCAACCTGATAATATTGTACCTACTGACGAGTATTTGCTGCAGTATTTTTAAGTTTTTTTAATTTTTCTCGCAGTGTATGTAGAAGAAAACGTTCAACCTTGCCAGGAACATGTACACTTCTGTACAATAAAATTAAGTACAAGTCTTATAACTATTTTTCACAATATTCTAGTTGTATAATTCCCCCACCAATTCTGTTAAAACAATGTTCTTTTTCCCTTAGTCGTCCTCTATGGATACTTTATAACCAATCCCTAGTTTCAGGCTGTTTTCCTTCTCTTTGGAAAAGTGCCATAGTTACACCAATTTTTTAAAGCGGTAAAAAGAACGTTGTTTCAAACTATCGCCCGATCTCTCTTCTATCGCTTATGCCAAAAATATTTGAAAAATTAACCATTACACCCCTATTTATTTGAAATGTTCTCTTGAATCGAACGTTTTTTTAATCAAATTCAAAATTTCACCTAATATTACAGAAAAATTAACCTGCGTTTTTTAAGTTCAATCGACGATCTAATATTTTTTGCATATTTATTAAACGAAACACTTTCTTTAATTCAAAACTTTCAGCACACATTTTAAATTTGATTCAATATTACACAACATCGAGTTCAGATTTTTACATAAACTCTTAAAGATTTCTAAGATAATTGCTTTCTTACGTAATATCTGTGAGTTTTAGGTTTATTCAGTGGATTAATTATTTTCTACATTATTCTTAAACAACATGTTCTCTTAAATACATTTTTTTAATATAAATTAAAATGTCACTCAATATTACACAAAAATCAAATAAGATAATTTAATAAACTCTTACGGTTTTTAAAGTTCATTCACTTTTAAGTAAAATCTGTGTTTTTCAAATTCAACCCGTAAGGTATTAATTTTCTGCATTTTTTTAAAACGAAATTATATCTCAAATTTAAAACTTTTTTCAGCACAAATTTTAAATTTGAACTAAGGATTTTTAAGAAAATTCATTTCTATGTTAGATTTAAGTTCATTCGCTGATTTATTTATTGTTTGCATTTTTTTAATAATATTAATAATCGTTTATTTCTCAGCAGAATAAATTCTATTTACAGAGAAAAATACAGTTTTTTTTTTTAAATATACTAACTAAAAATATACTAACTAAAAATAAACATTAATACTACAAATAAACATTATTACAAAATGGTAGAAATAAAGTAGAGTAGTGGATAAATTATATGGCATATTTAATAACAATAAACAAAAGAAAAGACTTAACCAAATGTTCTCTAAGATCATACTTTTTTCGTATAATATCAAATTTGACTCATTATTACAATAGAATTTAGATAATTTAATAAACTCTTAAGGATTTTAAAGTTCATTAATTTTTAAGTAGTAAAATCTATGAGCTTCATGTTCATTCGGTTATTTTAATTTTTTTTACTGTTTTAAACAATATATTCTCACAAATCCTATTTTTTTCAAGAACATTTTAACTATAACTCAATATTTTACACAAACTAGTTGAGATATTTAATTAAACTCTTAACTGATTCGTGGTTCATTCATTTTTTACTAACATCAGCATGTTTAAAAATTCATTAGATTATTAATACATTTTCGATTCGTTTCAAACAAAATTAATCTTCACCTGAATCCCAATTTTCAACAAATCAACTTAGATATTTTTAGAAAACTTTTTAACTTTTTAAGATTTTAAAATTGCCTTATCTCTAAGTAAACTTTGTGAGTTTCAAGTTAATTTCTTGCAGTTTTTTTAAACGAAATATTCGCTTGAATCAAACATTAAAAAAAATCCAACCATACCTTCATTTTTCACACAAAATCGTTTAAATATTTTAATAAACTCTTAATTATTTTAAAGCTAATTTATTTAATACATCTGTAAGATTTTTTTTTTAATAAAATTAATCTTCACTTTTTTTTTTCAGAAACCAGTTTATTGCAGTTTTTTAACGAAATATTTTATTAAATCTAACTTATTTCAATAAAATTCTAACTTTGAATCAATGTTTTGCACAAACCAGTCGGGATATTTTAATAAACTTTTGATGATTCTGAAGCTCATTAATTTATTGGTCTCAAATGTGAGTATAATACTCATTAAATTGTTAATTAATTTTAAAAAATTCCTAATTTTCGTAAATATTACACACAAATCAATTTAGATATTTTTAGAAAACTCCTGAGAATTTCAAAGTTTAATTCATTGACTATAGAGGCTTCTACTTCGTTATACATTGTTGAACATAAATAAAACACTGTTTATCACTTTGTTTGTATAACAATTGGTTTATTTGGTGACTATAGTTTCACTAACGGTTTGATAATGATACGTGTAGTATCGAAACTATAGTCACCAAATAAACCAATTGTTATACAAACAAAGTGATAAACAGTGTTTTATTTATTTCAAAGTTTATTAACTTCAAAGTAAAATTTGTAAATTTCAAATTCATTTATTTGTTTTTGCCGCTTTTTTAACGAAATATTTTCGTAAATCCAACTTATTTCAACAAAATTCCAACTTTGAATCAATGTTTTGCACAAACCAGTTAAGCTATTTTATTTATTTATTTATTTATTAACGGATGTCCATTTGAGTACAATAATATTATAAAACTAAAAATAAAAATAAATGAAATATAAATACAAATCATTATTATTTTAATAAACTCTTAATGATTTCAAAGCTCATTCATTTTATAGTTATAATACCGTATATTCAATAAAAAAAACCTCTAGAGTGCCATGATTTAATCATTTCTTAAACTTAGGTTGGCTACACGCTTGAGGAATTAACATATAAAACGTCAGACACAATAATTATAATATATAATCTCAGAGTTGCCAACCTAGAATATTTGCCATGGCACTTTAGAGGTTTTTTTTTATTGAACATACGATACATTTTAAAATGTTTTTAAACGAAATAATTAATAATCACTTCAATTGCCATATTTACTCAATATTACACAGAAATTAGTTCAGATATTTTAATTAATTCTTCGGGATTTTAAAGATTATTAATGTCTGAGTAAAACCTATGAAGTTCAAAGCGGGGATTTAACATTTTTTGCGTTTTCTAAACAAAATGTTCTCTTAATTAAAACGTTTCTAACAAAATTTAAACTTTGACTCAATATTGAACAGAAACCAGTTCATTGCAGTTTTTTAACGAAATATTTTATTAAATCTAACTTATTTCAATAAAATTCTAACTTTGAATCAATGTTTTGCACAAACCAGTCGGGATATTTTAATAAACTTTTGATGATTCTGAAGCTCATTAATTTATTGGTCTCAAATGTGAGTATTAAACTCATTAAATTGTTAATTAATTTTCGTTTTCAAACGAAATTAAAGAACACTTCAATCCAACTTATCATTAATTTATTAGTTACCAATGTGAGTATAAAGCTCATTAAATTATTAATATATTTTAAAATGTTTTTAAACAATAATAATGATCACTTCAATCCAACTTATTTTCAATAAAATTGCAAATTTTATTCAATATTACACAGAAATCAGTTTAGATATTTTAATTAATTCTTCAGGGTTTTAAAGTTAATTCATTTCTGAGTAAAATCTCTCAGGCTCAAAGTATATTCGGAAATTTATCAATTTTTCTGTATTTTTTAAACGTAATGTTCTTTTAATTAAAACTTTTATAACAAAATTCCAACTTTGACTCAATATTGGACACAAACCAATTGAGATTTAATAATAAACTTGATGATTTTAAAGCTCATACATTTATTAGCTTCATCTAAGAGAGTAAAATGGATTCGATTTTTAATACAATTTTAGAAATATTTTGTTAAACAAATAAGTGTTTATTTGATTTGTAAATAGGCTTAAGTCTGTTAAGGAATAAATAAATAAATACATTTAAATACAACTCCTTTCGATACAATCGTACGCGACCAAACCAAATTTTCTGGCTTTTCTAAACTCGAAATATTACTTTATGCGCCACGCGTATATAACACTAATTTAATGTGAAGTTCAAAATATACTGCTAATCATAATATATAAAATTACGAATATTTATATATTATGTTTAAAGTGTGCAAACAATAAGAAGCGTAAGCTTATTTTTTCGAATTCAAATAGTTTTGAATTTGAATTTATCTTGTTTATACTGCTAATGTTTGACTGACTCGTTAATAGCTTATATAATTTGGTATTTCGTCCACTGAAATCTTTCAAAATTATATCGAGAGAAATTTACTTTGGAATATGTAGATATACTTAAATGAAAATCATTGCATAAAATGCATAATTATTATTAAATAACTATAGTTTTAAGTTGATTTTGCTTTAGTCGTCAAACTATAGTTTTGCTAACAATCAGCTAAAGAAATAGTTATTTACATAACTCGTGATAAACGAGTTACGTAAGTAACTTTACAATGTATGTCTTTTAGGTAAATTTTAAAGTTTGCTAAAGAAATATTTCACTGCAATTTTGAATTAAATAAATATTGAAGTTTCATGCAATTAATCATTTTAAACCTCTCAAACACATTTTTAAATAACAAACAATTCGCACGGTTGATTTAGTTGTTTGTTGTAATTATTTTAGTGAATTATGCGCCAACTTTGATTCAACTTAATTTAATTAGTGGAAACTGTTACACGCCGGAGTGCAATTGCGGTGAAATTATTTCAACGGCACTCGAATTAATTGGAGAAAAACAAACGCAATTATTATAAGTGGTTGTCCAGATATCGATTTAACGCCTCTTGGGATTTTCATGCAAACACGGACTATTCAATTGTTGCGTAATTGGAGTTTCAATTTTTAGTTTTGCTGTATTCAATTTTGGGAAATTATACTTTCATCTAATAAATTTATTTTGTAAATCAATACTCTTGTTTGACACTAGACTTTGTTGTGTGTTTTTTTTAAATTTTCTTTACACTTGGCAAAGTTTACTGCTCACTTAATTAATGCTTAATTAAAAAATTTCACGGGCTATTTCTTTTAAAAGGGGTGATAAATATTTGAAAGTAGGGATGGACAAATTTGCCTCTCGATACAATCCACGTCAGAAATAATTTGTGTTAATTTATCCCACACTAATTACTTTTAAATTAAATTGAAAATTGTAAGAAGAAACAAAGAACATCGATTAATTAATTACTTCTAACATCAATATCAATTATTTCAACTTCAGTAAACAATAAGAATTAATAAAATACAGAGTGATCAAGTTTATTTAGCTGAGGACTTATTAAGTCGAGCTTCATATAGCTCATTCCATTTAACTAGGCGAGAAATTAGAATACATTTGTGCTTATAGCAGTTAGTTAGTGACACTTGGTTTAACTTATCAAAAGTATAGTATAATATCGAAATGGCATTCATTTTCGGGATATCACTAAAATAAATAGAGGAGCCAAAATTTGAACATTTCAAAATTTACATGGGATTACCTATGTTGCGTCCACCAAGTCAACACCCGCTATATGACTTGTTAACTTATTTATCAATTAATCATTACTATTGGTATCAATTATCGCAAAACGTGTATGTATAGAATTATTACCATATTGGAATGTAATTCAATTTTTAGTAACAAAGCAACACATTAATTAATTAATCCACCCCTACTTAAAACTAACTGAACAGGCACACCATCAATCAAACAAAACAATCCACATCAAAACCAAATAATTCCCAACCACCATGTATTATCACGATTTCCATTTGCACGATCTTCCCGACAGATAAAAGCCCGAAAGATTTATACGCGCGGATATCCGTTTCCTTCCTCCTCGAGAACATCTTAGATCGCGGATACTCGAATCCATTCCCCACAAAGGGGATTATTGGTCCATATAAATCCACCTGTATATTACGTTTCTTTTTTTACCCTACGCCCGAAAACTTGTAGATGCATCCACTTTCTTTCGTTTTTGTGCTTGTCGTCGCAGACACCTCATAAATATCCTCTGTGTCGCGAGTTTATCTTAAGTTCGCGCTTCGCTATCATTATTTTTTTATTAAAAGGGGTGATAGGGGATGAATTATAGGGGGAGGATTTATCATGTTTAATTAAGATGTATGGTCGGTCTGGGAGTGGATATTAAAATGTGATGATTAAGCGGAGGGTGTATATTTTAATATTTTAGAAGCTTTGATGGCTGTTTGAACTACTTTCTGCGTTTTATGTTAATTTTACTGCTGAGATATGTAATCCTTATAAAATACATTGTTTTAATAATGTTATATGTTTAGATCTACCGGGTGTTGACTTGGCGGACGCAACATAACTGGTCTTATCATATCAATAACACCGAAAATAAATTAAACAGCGTCACTCACTGTCTAAGGCAACTATCAAAATACCTAGACAGTGCAGTTATTAAAACGGCATATTTTGCTAACTTTCAAAGATTTTACGTTACGGCATAATATTTTGGGGAGGCAAAGCTATGGTAAATAAAATTTTTATAATTCAAAAAAGGCGATTCGCATAACATTCGGACTATATTATAGGCAGTCATGCCGCGGATATTTCAAAAACAATAATATTCCAATATTCTTTGGAATATATATACTCGAAACAATTATGTTCTACCATAAAAATATTAAAGGACAAGACAACAAAGTACATAAGCATGCAACAAGAACAAACAATTACATATATCCCAAACACAGTCTCAGACGAACTGAAAATGGAGTACATTACTCCGCAATTAAATTATTCAATTCATTACCAGAGGAAATCCAGGAACTGAAAAATAACACGAAAAAGTTGAAAATTGCTCTTTACAATTATCTTATAATGCGTGAGCCATACTCCATAGCTGAATTTACCGATGTAGTATAGATATTGGTATAAACATGTATGTGTGTATATGTAGGTATATTTAGTGTGTATATGTATATATTTGTATAATTACGTTATTATTAAGTGTACGGGGATAGGCTTGGCACTGCAGCCATATGGATACCTGAACCAAATAATCACCCTGTCGAAAATCATGGCAGCGGCAAAGGGTTTGTGTGGGTGACATGTGGAGGAGTTAACTACGCGAGTTGCTATTTTACTCCAAACGAAACAATTGCAGATTTTCAAGAGAAATTGAATAACATGGAAGACGTCTTGAGTGGAATGAGAGGAAAGATTGTACTAGGCGGGGACGTCAATGCAAAGGCAATAGAGTGGGGAATGACTGTTACAGATACACGAGGACGGCGAATACTAGATTTGGCAGCCAGGGTCGGTCTCATTATAATGAACGTCGGAAACACCACAACCTTTCGAAGAGCCGGATACACACAGACAATCCCGGATATAACACTGGCTTCAGAAAACATGGCGGGAAATATTATAGAATGGCGGGTGATGGAAGAATATACAGGCAGTGACCACCAATATATTCTATTTGATTTGCAAAAATCTAGCAAGATCGGCACACCAGGCAACAAGAGAACAAGAAAGAGTTGGATAGTACAAAAGCTAGACGAAGATAAATTAATTGAAACCGTCATGGAAAGGAGCGAATTTCTAGATACCAGAAAATCTTCAGAATTCCTAGTCGCAGATACAATGGTAGTCATACATCATGCCTGCGAAAAGTCAATGCCTAAAAGAGGAAAAGGAAACAGGAAAGCAGTTTACTGGTGGAACCAAGAAATTGCTGACCTGAGACGTGTATGTCTTCATTTAAGAAGGCAGGCCACCAGACAACGCAGAACAACTGGCAGCGCGGCAGAGAACGAATCGCAGGCATACAAAGCTGCGAAAAAAAGCCTGAAAACAGCTATTGAAAACAGCAAACGACTGAAATAGAAACAACTGGTAGAAGATGTCAATAGGGACCCATGGGGACTAGGCTATAAATTAGTCCTGCGTAAGTTAGGAGCAAAAACTGCTGGCCACACTCTAAGCCCTGACATGCTAAAGAATATTGTTGACACACTTTTCCCAAGTCATCCACCTATAGAGATAGAAGGAATTCCTATCGAGATCGACGAAATACCTACGTTTACTATAGACGAGCTAACGAATTCATCTTCAGCCCTGCAAAACCGTAAGGCCCCAGGTCCGGATGGTATACCGGCTGAGGTACTAAAAGCAGTAGCACAACACCTACCAAATGTGCTACTGGAAATGTACAACAAATGCCTGTGCGTGGGGAGGTTCCCGAATATCTGGAAATTACAACGCTTAGTGCTAATCCCAAAAGGAAAGGGCTCGGCGGACTCGCCATCAGCGTACCGACCTCTGTGTATGATAGACACAGCGGGCAAGCTTTTGGAGGGAATGCTCAAACTCCGGATTGAAGAATTTACGGAAGGACCGGGCGGACTTTCTGATAAACAGCACGGTTTTAGGAAGCGTCACTCAACTCTGGGTGCAGTTAAGGAGGTAATAGACGCATTTGATTCAGCTCAACTTAGTAACCACTACGTAAGACCAACAGTTGTGTTAGTAACGTTCGACGTAAAAAACGCGTTTAACTCGGCGAAATGGGACGCAGATAGTAGCGCTAGCACATAATCTGAAATTACCTCCTTACCTTCTACGCATGATGACAAGTTATCTACAAGACAGAAAGTTATTGTACGACACCAGCAATGGTGAGAACATAAAAATACTTACCGCCGGCGCTGCTCAGGGGTCAATTCTGGGACCCATACTATGGAACATCTCACATGATGGCATCTTCAAAATGGTCATGCCTGATGACACATTTCTGGTAGGATATGCTGACGACATCTACGCATGATGACAAGTTATCTACAAGACAGAAAGTTATTGTACGACACCAGCAATGGCGAGAACATAAAAATACTTACCGCCGGCGCTGCTCAGGGGTCAATTCTGGGACCCATACTATGGAACATCTCACATGATGGCATCTTCAAAATGGACATGCCTGTTGACACATTTCTGGTAGGATATGCTGACGACATTGCTGCAGTGATTGTGGCACGAGATTTAAAGGACATCCAAAGAAAACTCAACTAGATAATGCGAAGAGTGATCGTATGGATGAGCGAGCACGGGTTAACTCTCGCGACCGAGAAGACCGAAGTTGTAATACTTACCACTAGAAGTGCCACTACAAGTGGGAACCGAAAGCATCACATCTACAACAAGCCTAAAGTATCTAGGATTACGGCTACACAACAGAATGACTTTCCGACCACACATCGACATGGTATGTGAGCGGGCTTCAAAAGTGACGTCCATGTTGAGTAGGCTCATGGCAAATGTAGGGGGACCGTTGGCAGGAAGGCGCAGATTGCTTATGTCTGTCGTGCATTCAGTCCTACTATATGGATGCGAACTATGGGCAGATAAAATAACAAGAACGTTGACAAAGAACATGTCAAGAATACAGCGAACAAGCGCATTACGCATTGCCAGCGCATATAGAACTGTGTCAGAGCCCGCGGTGCTGGTAATTGCCGGGGTTACTCCTATTCACATCCTGGCAGTAGAGAGAACGACCGTGTATACAAATAGGAACGTATCGGGCCAAGAACAAGCACAGATCGAAGCAAAGGAAAATTCCTCACGTCAATGGCAGGACGAGTGGCAAGCGGATCCCAGAGGAAGATGGACGAGGAAATTAATCCCGAATGTGTCCAAGTGGAACGATAGAGCGCACGGGGAGGTAAACTATTACCTGACACAATTCATGTCTGGTCACGGTTATTTCAACTCCTATCTTGCGAAAATAAAAAAGATAGGAAGCCCAGCGTGCCCGTATGGGGACTCAGACGAAGACGACGCTGAAAATACCATACTCACGTGCAGCAGGTGGATAAACGAGAGGAACACGTTAGAGGAGAGAGTCGGCACGATTACGCCGCACACTATTATAATAATAATAATAATAATACGTCTTTATTTATTTATTATAGAAAAAATATTTTACAAAATGTCTAGTAAAAGTAACAGGCGAAGTTCAGTTAGCCTAATGACTATTAACTGTTTCGACATAATGTTGTCAAACGCGGACGCATGGCACGCAGTAGCCTCTTACATCGAGGATTTGTTAAAACGGAAGAAACAAGAGACCTAGAAAACAACAACTTAATTTACGTAACCACCTTGAAGTAATGTTATTTGACGGTTCCAGGGTGGCTACTTGCCTGAATCAGAGGGGTTTTAGTGGGTGAAAGTCCCACACACCAGGGAACGGTCTCCCCTGAGGTGCTCTTAGCATTTCCCCTACGCCTAATAAAAAAAAAATATATTATTATTATTATTATTACATAGGACATCCCATGTAAATTTTGAAATGTTCATATTTTGGCTCCCCTATATATATTAGAAACAAAATGTACTTACCTTTTTTGTAGAGGGAAAAATTCTGAATTCATTCGTGTTAACGTTTATCACTTTACGTTTCACTAAGTTAAAATAATTAAGAAAAAATTATATGATTTTATAAAAATAATGACATGCCATGGAATTGAAACAACAACTGCGAATGTCAAAATGGCAAAAGATATCGTAGTCACTTGATTAAAGTAAATGTTTTCGAAATGATTGACACTATACAAGAAAAATGTCATTATTTTTATAAAATCACATTACTATTTTTAAATTATTTTAGCTGTTAATTTTCTGACATTCGTTGATTTTTAAAAGAGTTCACATTGAAGCTTTAAGCGAGTGTTTTCCACTCCCAGACTAAGCATGAAGTAAAATTTCGAGTTTAGAAAAGCCCCGTGAACATTTGTCGAGGGTCGCGCAGCGACCCGAGACAAATTTTCTGGGCTTTTCTAAACTCGAAATTTTACTTCATGCGCCACGCGTACAAAACTAAAATATTGTGAATTTATGTATATTTGAACCTCACTTGAAATCAGTGTTTTATACGCGTGGCGCATGTAGTAAAATTTCGAGTTTAGAAAAGCCCAGAAAATTTGTCTAGAGTCGCTGCGCGACCCTCGACAAATTTTCACGGGGCTTTTCTAAACTCGAAATTTTACTTCATGCTTAGTCTGGGAGTGGAAAACACTCGTTTAAAGCTTTAAATTGAACTCTTTTAAAAATCAACGAATGTCAGAAAATTAACAGCTAAAATCATTAAGAATGTGATTTTATAAAAATAATGACATACCATGGAGTTGATACAACACTTGCGGGTATTCCCTGTTTAATTTAAAGCTATAAACAAGTGTTTTCCACTCCCAGACTAAGCATGAAGTAAAATTTCGAGTTTAGAAAAGCCCCGTGAAAATTTGTCGAGGGTCGCGCAGCGACCCGAGACAAATTTTCTGGGCTTTTCTAAACTCGAAATTTTACTTCATGCGCCACGCGTATAAAACACTATGATATTGTCAAATTTATGTATATTCGAACTTCACTTAAAATCTGTGTTTTATACGCGTGGCACATGAAGTAAAATTTCGAGTTTAGAAAAGCCCAGAAAATTTGTCTCGGGTCGCTGAGCGACCCTCGACAAATTTTCTAAACTCTTTCTAAACTCGAAATTTTATTCATGCTTAGTCTGGGAGTGGAAAACACTCGTTTCAAGCTTTAAATTGAACTAAAAAAACAACGAATGTAGGAAAATTTACAGCGTATCCATATGTATACTTATAATAAAAATTCGCTATATATACTTTAAAAAAAATCACTGAATAAATTAATTGCGTCATTAAATTCCGTTAAAAAAAACAGAAAAAAAAAATTTAAAAAAAATATAATTATTTCTATAAAATTAAAATTTAGTAAACGTTACATATACTTTGATAGAGCATTGTAACAAATCAAATTAAATAAGATTTTAAATATGTCATTGTATAATTCAATATTCGGAGGTGTATTTGCACGGGAAGTAGTTGTTTCAATGAACATTTATCGTCTTAAGTTGTCTTATTAATTAAGACATTGTGTGCATTTTTACGAATAGTTTTTTCGTAATTTTATATATTATGTTTAAAATTATTTATTTAGACTTAATTCTCTGTGGTCAAATTAGGATTTGATAATGAAAATGTTGCTTTTAAGTCATCCAAAACGTTTTCTAAAGAATTACTGTTTGTCGAAAAATAGTTATTAAAAAAGTTGTACTTATCCGGGCAGTAATCCGGGGACACACGGTATGTATTAAAAAAAGAAAATGTAATAATGCAGAATGAATTGCGTGATTCAATAATAAACATTTTCATACACCGTCAAATTTATTTATGTATCTCTGGTTGTAAAAACAGAATAATGCTCAATATCTAAATTTGCAGTTCAAATTAGGTAGATATTTTACATACATATCGATGTCCTAGTTTGTATTGTATTTATTAGCTAATTGTAACTTGAATTTTATAACTATCATGTGCATTGTATTATTTATTATATGTTTAATTTACACACACTTATTATATATATATTTAATGTAAAATGGAGATTTCCGTAAAAATAAATAAATAAATAAGTAAATAAATAAATAGATTGTCACTTCACGTATACGCCGAAGTGACAATCTATTTATTTATTTATTTATTTATTTATTTATTTTTACGGAAATCTCCATTTTACATTAAATATATATATATAATAAGTGTGTGTAAATTAAACATATAATAAATAATACAATGCACATGATAGTTATAAAATTCAAGTTACAATTAGCTAATAAATACAATAAAAAAACAACCACAAGATCAATGAGGGAAAGGTGGCGCTTAAACATATCGTAAGAATTACAAAATATTAAAAAGTTCGGAAATGTATTTAGTATATTACAATATTTCATTATGCGACAAACAGGATTATTAGAGGCATAATTTGTGCCTGGGTGTTTAAACCAGGTGTTTAAACGAAACAAAGATTTGTTTCGTAGAACAGTGAATGAATAAAAATTAAAGTTTAATGCCCCAAGCAAAGCCATTAATTAGTTTGTACCCATAGCACAAATCTAGCATAACTATTTATTAAAAACTATACCATATGAATACTGATTTTTCCAACATTAGAACATCGTTTATTAATTGATAGTAAAATAACGTCTTAAATTATAATGTTTTTAGCAATATTTGTAAGATAACATACAAAAAGAATTAGGTCACATTGGAGAAGATGTTTTTGACAATGTATGTTATGTTTTTCATTTATTTATATAATATATCTTTATCAGTAGGATGCCGCACAATTGATGGATATTTAGACAATTTTCTCGCGTTCATGAGTGATCGACTCCTCTTAAGGATCTCTTACTAGGCTATAAAAAAATTACAAAATTGAACGTAATTTCTATACATTATTTATTTGCGAAGTTGATCAAAGTGGATCACCCAAGTGATCCAGATCATATACCGGGTGTTGACTTGCGGACGCAACACAGGAAATCGCATGTTAATTTTAAAGTGTTCAAATATTGGCTTCCCTATTTATTTTAGAGACAAAATGTATTTCACTTTTTTGTAGAGGGAAAAATTATAAATTTACTAATGTTCACACTCAACACTTTACGTTTCTCTAAGGTAAAATAATTAAGAAAAAGTAATGTGATTTTATACAAATAATGACATACCACGGAATTGATACAATAATTGTGGTTATTTCCTGTTATTTTTTTAAGTTAAATTTAAAGCTTTAAACAATTGTTTTCCACTCCCAGACTAAGCATGAAGTAAAATTTCGAGTTTAGAAAAGCCCCGTGAAAATTTGTCGAGGGTCGCGCAGCGACCCGAGACAAATTTTCACGGGGCTTTTCTAAACTCGAAATTTTACTTCATGCGCCACACGTATAAAACACTGATTTGCAGTAAAGTTAAAAATATATAACGCTTAGATGGGATGATGATCAATATTTACCTAGCTGTAGCAAAAAAATGCAAGAATTACTTTTTTTGTGAATAGTTTTGAAATAATAATAAAAGTTAAATAAATTCAGTTAAAGCAAGTTTTCCATATTGTTGATATTTAAATCATCATATCTTTAACGGGGAAAGTGCTATGATGGACACATCACCATTTTTAAAATTGATGTCATTTCCGGTGAAACCAATAGTGCAAATAAGGTTAATGGAAGATCTGTAAACTCGAATTTGTGTTTAGTACAAGCATACCAAATTTCAAATCGATATCTCACAAAATAAAAACACTGTGGTGTTTTGTCGCATTTTGGTTGGAGCGCAGGGGGTCGATACCGACCCCATTAAGATACGCTGATTTAGATGATACATCAGATACACATGATTCAGAAAATTAATTGTAACTATAATTCAATTTAAATTCAAATTTCTATCTAAAAACACATAAAGTAAATGTGCATACTGTTGCTGATTTGATGCAGTAGTGTTGATTTAATTCAGACGAATATTTTTGATGACGCAAGCATTAAGTTTCGTGATTTCAACTATAAGTATTTATAATAATAATAATAATAATAATAATAATAATAATAATAATAATAATCTTTATTCCCAACAGAATTACATCTTACGAGGAAATACATAAATAATGATTGGCCCCCATTTTTACCATCCATTTTTACCACCCTCCCTTTTTTACCACCAACGTATTTACCATCGTATTCTTTTTACCACCAATATTTTACCGCTATTTAAAATCGAATTAGAATAACAACTGACAACTTCAATTCGTAACCTGTCAATGTCATTATCGGTTTGTCATTCGCCTAAATCGTTGGTCACTCGTCAAAATTTGCATCGTTCTGTAAATCATGGCAAGTTATCAAACTGTTGAGTTATTATATCCGCGATATCCGCCAATGCTGTGGAACATGTATCAGGCAGTTCTGCAGAATACGGCAGGCACGAACAACATGTCTGAAGGATGGCATAACCGTTTTTCTATAGTCGTCGGCGGGGATCATCCTAGCCTATATGCTTTTGTCGTCGAGCTTCAAAAAGAACAGGGAGACACCGAGGCAATGTTCCGGGAATTGGACCTTGGGCGAAAAATTAAACGTACGGAAAACCTTGCCAGAATTAAAACTGAGGATAGGATTACAAATATAGTCCGAGATTACGATGTCAGAAAAGAAGAAGGGGAAATTGCAGAATACTTAAGGGCGATCGGTCACAACATACAATTTTGAATAAAACTGATTTTATTTGTAAAAAAGTGTTTTATTGTATAATTATTGGTACAAATATTAGTTGTAAAACTGTATAGCGGTAAAAAAGTATAGTGGTAAAAATGCGGTGGTAAAAATGGATTGGTAAATTTGGAGTGGTAAAACTGTACCCCTACCATAAATAATTGTTACATTTATTTATCATTAATTGAAGCATTACTTTATATAAAAAATAGTTACCTTTTTAAATCAGTGAAACATGTCAAGTTAAATTTAACTCGCCATTAAAGCCATCATTCATTTACATTATAAATTAATAATCCGTAACAGATAAACTTCCGCTTTCCTTCTCCCCCATAAAGTATAAAGTAAAAACCCGTGGGCAATAAAAAATCATGAAAAAACCTCAAGATATTACAACACATCTAAAGCAATTTCGACGACAACGATAATAACTCACATCTCGGTTGAACGCAAGGAAGCTCTTTGTGGGTGGAAATTACTCATCCTATGCAAGTTCTCAAGTCCTCTCTAAAAGATGAATTAAATTGTGACCTGGTTCAGAGATCACCACACTTTTACGAGGGTTGTATATTAATGCGGACTCTCCACTTCCGTCACGCCCATTTTTTTTTTTGTAGCAGCAAGTCGTGAATAATTTTTAAGCCGCACAACTTAATTATTTCCGTTGCCGCAGTAAAATGCCGCTAAAATTTAATAAGCCGCTCCTGTCTGCCTAATTAGCGGATTTGAATAATTCGCTGAAATGGAAATTATAGGGATTGTGGGTGTTTGTTATGTGAGGGTTGATATTATTAAAACAAGTTTTTATTTTGCATTTATCGATACTTATAAATTTATGATTCAAGTATAAATTTATAAATATCGATGAATGCAAAATAAAAACTTGTTTTATTGAAGAAACTGTTGGAATATTTATTATTATTTTAAATAATAGTACTTTACTTCGACGTGCTTCTCAATCTGAGTTATTGCATTAAAGTTTATGTGGAAGTATTTCCTCTGTATTCCCCTCGTGAAAAAAAGCAATAATGATTGAAATCTATTTATCGTTGAACTTTTCTTCTCTTTCGTTCGCTTGGGTTTTCTTTCAGTTCAATACAAAACTTTACTCGCCGCAATAAAAGGACCATAACTACTTAAAATCGACCACAGTAGAGTTTACTTTCCACGACAATGTTTTAAAAGCTTTCGGCTTTTTTCCTTGCAACACTCAGTTACTTAAATTTTCCCTCAATATAATGCGTATTATTATTACTTCTAAGATTATTTGTGTCAAGCGGATTTTTATCAAAAGCTTACTAAAGTTATAGTCAACACATTACCCTTTTACCCTCCGCTTCGCTACGGGACTACAAAAAAGCTCCTGAGGATGGCAGAAGTGATGCTGCCGAAACGTAGAGCGCAAATAAATAAATCAACACGAGAAAGCAGCCCAAAAAACTCCAGCCAGTTATATTTTGCTCGCGAAAACCTAAAAATAAATATATATATATATATATATATATATATATATGTATATATATATGTATATATGTATATATATATATATATATATATATATATATATATATATATATATAGAGCGCAAATAAATAAATCAACACGAGAAAGCAGCCCAAAAAACTCCAGCCAGTTATATTTTGCTCGCGAAAACCTAAAAATAAATATATATATATTTATATATATATATATATATATATATATATGTATATATATATGTATATATATGTATATATATATATATATATATATATATGTATATATATATGTATATATATGTATATATATATATATATATATATATATATATATATATTAGTGAAATTTAACCAAGTGTTTTCCTTTTGAAATCAAAGAAATATCGATATAAATATCGATTATAAGGTATGAATATATCGATATTCCAAGATATCGATATACATCGAACATCCCTGGTAAGATGACAGCCGCTTTTTTGTTTCTCTGCCACACATTGCTCTTTTTTCTATTGCAATCGCTGAAAGACCTAAAAAAACTCTCTATACCAGGGTTCTCAACCTTTTTAAGTCATAACTCATGAAATTAAAAAAAATACGGATATTCGCAATATCCGAATATTCGCAATATCCGAATATTCGCAATATCCGAATATTCGCATTATCCGGATATCCGCGATATTCGAATACATTGTTACGGATTATCCGAATATTATTTATTCGGATAATCCAGATAACGAATATCCATTATATCCTTTATTTGAATAATTTATATTCGGATAACCGCAGCCCTAATTTGAAATATTTTGACAGGCATCATGAATATCATGATGATAGAAACGCAAACTTAAGATCCGACGAACCAAACAATTGAAGATGTTCTATTTTAACCATAATCCATTGATTGAAAACAGATAGAAGTTAATGGGGTCAGGGTAGAAGAGTAATATGTTGACCATAGAGAAATTAATTTATAAGAGGGTCGGATCCTATAGTAATCTATGAAAACACCCACTAGCGCTCCTGGTGGCCAGCCGGATGAACTAATAGCACTGAACACAACCAGATAAAACTTCAAAGTAAGATTTGAAGCCGACGAGAGTTTGAATGCCTTATTGTTAATTATAATTAACCGGCTCTAATGGCGAGAGATTGAAAGCCTTATTGTTAATTATAATAAACCAATTAGTCATATAAAATATAAAGAAATTATAAAGAAAATCATATTATTAAAATTTTACATGTTCCGTACTTAATTCATATTTGAAATAGGGAGGCAAATGCGCGCATCTCTGTTTACGTTTTCCTCTTAATGCGCCTGTCTATCTTTTTTTACCCCTCACTCCTGAACCACTAGCGGACGAGAGTCCGGAGGGAGAGACTCAGGCATCGCCATGATAGAAACATAGTTTTTGGTTCGTGCACCGCACTTAATCATTTTGGGCTCTGCCACATAATAGTTTTTGCCGCCGGCTTATTAATATCTAATCATTATTTGTATACGCGTGTGTCCGTCTACGAGGAGGAAGTTAAAGTCCCTTCCGCAGGGAACGTTAGCCACCCGGACAGCAGAAAGTTAGGGTTAGTGTCCTTCAACCACAAATTCCTCCCCGTGAACAGCGTGCGTATTCGCCACCCTCGCGCCGGAGATATTCCCCCTTTTTAGGGCCCCTCAAAAAATACAGTCCACTGACATCTCCGGGCTTTACCCGCAACAGTACACTTTGTTCATTATATTGTTAATAAAATTAAATACATTTTAAGACATTATTAGAACTCCATTACAATTTTTTTCTTTTATAAAGAATTTTGAACGATGTACTTGTGAAAATATTTGCACACACTCTTACGAACCTTTTTATTTTAATATTTGTGTTGAAGGCGCTCTTAATTGCTGTTAACCATTTACTTAAGACATTGGGGAAGTCGACAAAAATGTTTGTTGAAGACTTCAATCTAACTTCAACTTAAACGGATGGCGACTACAACACATTAGCACATTACACTTGGACTTATATCGATTTAAATAATAACTTACATAGATTAATACACTTTCGGAAATTGATTTATAACTGAAAGTATTTGTGATACTTTCACTGACTGACATTTATTCGCGGAATGATTTAAAGTTTTCTACATGTCGCTGATGTCATTTTGACAACAATGCATTACTAAAAAAATCTAAATGATAAATCAATAATACAGAGAGTTTTGTGTAATACCGAACATTTTCATAACGAGAATTTTTCTTTTAAGTATCCATATGCATACGTTGCACATATTTTAATGCTCGGTATATTAAAAGAATTTAATTTGAAGCTTTAAGCGGGTGTTTTCCACTCCCAGGCTAAGCATGAAGTAAAATTTCGAGTTTAGAAAAGCCTGAAAATTTGGTTTGGTCGCGTAGCGCGAAGCGCGGAGCGGCCAAACCAAATTTTCAGGCTTTTCTAAACTCGAAATTTTACTTCATGTGCCACTGGTACAAAACACTGATATATTACGATGTTTAAAACACACCGCTAAACTTTACATTGAATCAGCGTTTCGTACCGGTGGCGCATGAAGTAAAATTTCGAGTTTAGAAAAGCCTGAAAATTTGGTTTGGCCGCTCCGCGCTTCGCGCTACGCGACCAAACCAAATTTTCAGGCTTTTCTAAACTCGAAATTTTACTTCATGCTTAGCCTGGGAGTGGAAATCACTCGCTTAAAGCTTCAAATTGAATTCTTTTAATAAACCGAGCATCGAAAAATATGCAACGTATACTTATGTATACTTAAAAGAAAAATTCTCGTTATGAAAATGTTCGATGTTACATAAAACTCTCTGTATGTTGATATTATGATTATTGCTAGGTATTTACGAAGTTAAACTTTAAAGAATTGCGCTTCTAAATATTTAAATAATCCATTTATTATATAGTTTTATAAAATATAGTTCAACCAGCTGCTATCGCGTTTCTGATTTTCCTATTCCTATTCTAAGCTGGAATTTTTACTTCATGCTTAACCTGGCAGTAAAAACACTCGTTAATAGTTTCAAATTGAATGCGTTTTAAAAACAGCGAATGCCTAAAAATTTACAATGTATATACAGAGAGTTTGATGTAACACCGAACATTTATATAACGAGAGTTTTTCTTTTATGTACACGTATGCATACGTTATACATTTTCCGACGCTTGGTTTATTAAAAGAATTCAATTCAAAGCTTTAAACGAGTGATTTCCATTTCCAGGCTAAGCATGAAGTAAAATTTCGAGTTTAGAAAAGCCTGAAAATTTGGTTTGATCGCGTAGCGCGAAGCGCGGAGCGGCCAAACCAAATTTTCAGGCTTTTCTAAACTCGAAATTTTACTTCATGCGCCATCGGTACAAAACACTGATTCAATGCAAAGTTTAGCGGTGTGTTTTAAACTTCGTAATATGTCAGTGTTTTGTACCGGTGGCGCATGAAGTAAAATTTCGAGTTTAGAAAAGCCTGAAAATTTGGTTTGGCCGCTCCGCGCTTCGCGCTACGCGACCAAACCAAATTTTCAGGCTTTTCTAAACTCGAAATTTTACTTCATGCTTAGTCTGGGAGTGGAACACACTCTTTTAACTTTCAAATTAAACTCTTTTAAAAAGCAACGATTATCTAAAGATTTACAGCATAAACGCTGTAATTGGGACATGTATACTTGAAAGAAAAACTCCCCGTATGTACAAGTTGAGGCATTAATTGCGATTGATTGGCTACAATTTGTAATGATGGTATAGGCAACCCAATTTACATATAACGTAAAATTTAAAGGTAGAAAATTGTATTGGATGAAAATGTTCGGTGTTACATAAAACTCACTGTATGGAGGCGTGTATACTTAAAAAAAGCATTAGTTCAATGGGTTAAAGCAACATTTTTTTATTAAAATACAATAAATAATAGTATCATAAACACACCTAATCATTACAATAAATATTACTTAATTAAAGGAAAGGCACTTGGTATTGTTTCACAATTAAATCTTTATTCCGACTAGTTTCGGTTTGTTAGACCATTTTCAAAGGAACAGGTTTCACATTCCTTTGAAAATGGTCTAACAAACCGAAACTAGTCGGAATAAAGATTTAATTGTGAAACAATACCAAGTGCCTTTCCTTTAATTAACTTTACATAGTGTAATATGTTTCACCAAGTGCCAGATGAGAAATTAATGCAAGAAAAAAAATATTACTTGTATTAAAAATAATGTTTTCGTTTCTCTTTACTTAAATCAAGGTCATTTCCTTTTTCTGTTACTAATTTTAACATGCACATAATTAATATCTCTCCTAATACATAATTATTAAACATTACCATAATAAATATTATCAAGAATAATCACACTTTTAAGTTCCTTTACTCATTTAAACAGAACTTTCTCCTTCTCCAAGTTTTCTTCCTTCTTCCCCTAACTTCTGTTGGATATCTGACTTTTCTTCTATATTTATTGGTATTTTGAAATCCATAATCGTAGGTTCAGAATGATCTACAAGTTCTTCATCTTCTAAACTTCTCATTAATAGCGTATCATCTTCTATTGGCGTATTTTCTTCAAAGCTAGTTGCTTGAGAAGATTCCGCAGATTCTTCAGAATACCCTGTATTGTTGGCATGATTGTGTAAATAAGTTAACAGGGACTCGGTTAATTTATGTTTGAAATCAGAATTATTTGGTTTATTTTCCAAAGATTCTAAACTTTTTATTTCTTCAGAAGAATTAATGTACTCTTCATCTTCAATACTAGAGGTTACGTCTTGAATATTCGACGCATCATATTCAGTATTCAAATATTTCTCAACAGGTTTCTCTGATGTGTCCATTGGCTTTATTTCCGAGTCTTCTTCACTTAATGTTGTTGGAAAATTGGCAATTGGTAAATTTGTGTGTTTGGATTCTTCGGTTTTAGCAAAATTATGATTTTTTGAATTTGTATTGATTTCACTAGACTTATTAAATGTTTTCACGTCTGAGGAGTTATTTATTAGTCCTGGATGATTTTCTGAAATTGTAAACCTTTTATCATTTAATGTGTTGCCATTTATTTCTATTGGTGCGTTTTCTTTTGAGAAGCCTTTTACTTCAGAATCTGTTATCATGTCTAAACTAGTTTTTACAGCTTCTGAGTCAATGCTTTTATTTTCAACTTCGAATGAATGTTGTTTGTTTGGAGAGTTGTCATTTGATTTTATTGGAACGTCATTAATATAATTAGGTTCGTCTATAGACTTACTTTCTAATAATTTTGAAGTTACATTTATTTTCTTTTCATCTGATACATCTGTAGAATTAGCATCTGGTAATTTTGTAGAAGGGGCTATTTCCTTAAAAGAATCATGTTCTGTTGTAGCATTTTTTTCTAGAAATTTTGTAACTGAATCCATTTCCTTATCTTCTGATACTTCTGTAAAATTAGCTTCTGGTAATTTTAAAGAAGAGGCTATTTCATTAGAAGAATCATGTTCAAGGTTTACTTCAGAATCTGTTATCACGTCTAAACTAGTTTTTACAGCTTCTGAATCAATGCTTTTATTTTCAACTTCGAATGAATGCTGTTGGTTTGGAGAGTCATCATTTGATTTTATTGGAACGTCAATAAAATAATCATCATTGTCTATAGACTTACTTTCTGATAATTTTGAAGTTACATTTATTTTCTTTTCATCTGATACATCTGTAGAATTAGCATCTTTTAATTTTGTAGACGAAGCTATTTCCTTAAAAGAACCATGTTCTTTTGTAGCATTTTTTTCTAGAAATTTGGTAACTGAATCCATTTCCTTATCTTCTGATACTTCTGTAAAATTAGCTTCTGGTAATTTTATAGAAGAGGCTATTTCATTAGAAGAATCATGTTTAAGGTCCGGTACTTCTTCAGAATTTATATTTGGTAATTTCGCAGAAGATAATATTTCATTGGTTACTATACTTGGGGTTGTTTCAAATTTGGATTCATTACCAGTTTGATTTTTGACTTCATCATTAGTTTCTACTGAGTTTGATTCAATAATGCGCTTACTTAACACATCTTCTTTAAAAGCAGGATGTCCCAGAGAAAATATTGCCGCTGATGGAGACACGTCTTCTTTAAAATCAACAGGATCTTCCAGAGAAAATGATGTTACTGTTGAAGACAAGTCTTTAAAATCAGGTTTGTTAAAAGGATCTTCTAGAAGAATTGATTTCGCTGTTGGAGAGACGTCTTCTTTAAGCACAGGTTTGTTAAGAGGATCTTCCAGAGAAAATGATTTTGCTTCTGAAGACAAGTCTCCTTTAAATACAGGTTTGTCAAGAGGATCTTTTAAAGAAAATGATTTCGCTATTGAAGACGAGTGTTCCTGAAAAGCAGGTTTATTAAGAGAATCTTGCAGAGGAAATAATTTCGCTGTTGAAGATAAATCTTCTTTAAAAACAGGTTTATTAAGAGGATCTTCTAGAGAAAATGATTTTATTGTTGGAGAGACGTCTTCACTAAAAACAGGTTTGTTAAGAGGATGTTCTATAGGAAATGATTTAGCTGTTGGAGGGATGTCTTCTTTTAAAACACGTCTGTTAAGAGATTTTTCTATAGAAAATGATTTTGCTGTTGGGGAGACGTCTTCTTCAAAAACAGGTTTGTTAAGAGGATCTTCTGAAGAAAGTGATTTAGCTGTTGGAGAGTCGTCTTCTTTAAAAGTAGGTTTGTTAAGCGGATATTTCACAGAAAATGATTTTGGTGTTGGAGACAAGTCTTCTTTTAAAACAGGTTTGTTAAGAGGATCTTCTAGAGAAAATGATTTTTTTGTTGGAGAGACGTCTTCACTAAAAACAGGTTTGTTAAGAGGATGTTCTATAGGAAATGATTTAGCTGTTGCAGGGATGTCTTCTTTTAAAACACGTCTGTTAAGAGATTCTTCTATAGAAAACGATTTTGCTGTTGGGGAGACGTCTGCTTCAAAAACAGGTTTGTTAAGAGGATCTTCTGAAGAAAGTGATTTAGTTGTTGGAGAGTCCTCTTCTTTAAAAGTAGGTTTGTTAAGAGGATCTTTCACAGAAAATGATTTTGGTGTTGGAAACAAGTCTTCTTTTAAAACAGGTTTGGTAAGAGGATCTTCTTGAGAAAATGATTTTTCTATTGGAGGTTTCTTAGACACACTTTCGTTGTGCGTTTTATTTGGAATTGAACCGACGAAAGATCTTAATCTGGAAACAGAAGTATTGGTTACATCAGCAGATTCATTTTTTTGTTCACTTTCAAAGTCCAATCTTGTGCTATTGGTGTCATTATTATTTAATGTATCATTGATTTCTGAACCGTAATCATCTAGCGATATATGTTCGGGTAGTTTTTCTTCAGCGTGTTCTTTTTCAATCAGATGCGAGTAACTATCATCCACAACGTGTTCAACTTCATGTAATAAAGTCTCCACTTTATGTTCACTGCTTATCACTTTTGCCGCGATGTCGATTCCTGTCAATATTTCAGGAGGAACAATACCCTGAAAAAGAAATGCTAATTCAATGACGCCCTAAGATTATTACCAACAAATCAAATTAGGTATTTTTCTAGATTATGAGCTATGCTTAGTTTATGAGCTTTGAGACTTCATCGCCAAATGTATCAATAAGTTACAGACCAAACGTAATTTGACAGTTTTAAAAAGTATAATTACTAAAGATATTTTTTCAAATGTTGACTAAATGCACGATAAAATTACAGAATCAAACTTCAAAATTTAGTTGTGCTTACAAAAAAAAAATACATTTTCGATAAGGTTGCGAAGCCGATCGAACAAACCAAATTTACAGGCTTTTATAAAATGACACCAATTCTAAGTGAAGTTCCCTTGTTTCAGAATTTCAGTGTTTTCAGTGTATAATACGCGTGGCGCATGGAGTAAAATTTCGAGTTTATAAAAGCCTAAACATTTGGAATAGTCGGGGCGCGACTCTAAATTTTGAGGCTTTTCTAAACTCAAAATGTTACTTCGTGCTTAATGTTGGAGTAGAAAACACTCGCTAAAAGCTTCACATTTTGACCAAATGCACGATAAAATTACAGAATCGCACTTTAATGTTTAGTCGTGCTCACAAAAAATCAGATTGTGTAAATTAGGTTGATTAAACTAGATTAGAATGTACAGAATGTAGAGAAAAAAATGTTTGATTACAGAAATTGCAGTCACAAAAATAAATGTTGTAAAAAGTTGAAGTGTTTTATTTTGATAAAGTGTTTTATTTGATTCAGGTAGTAACCCAAGAACAACCATTATATATTTCAACTTTCTTACCTGTAAAACTACACTTGTAAAAAAGTGTATTAAGTTATAAAACTGCATATTAAGATAGCTCCAAAAAATATTTAACAACAACAATGTAGAAAGGATATTTTAAAAGTAATGTCAATACCAAATGAAACATTTACATTTATGCTAGGGAATAATTGAAAAGTAATTAGCGTGCGTTATCGGCGATTTAAAAATGAATATGCAAGAGAGTATGTCTAAGTATGCATTTAAATTGTTGGGGAATAACAGGTTGACTCAGTAAAATAATCGATATTCTTAACTCATCCATTGATGACACAAATTAATGCATTTATGCGTTTAATGACAAATCATGTAGAAATGCGTTACTATAAATTCATGCCGACTGAGTGGCGACGTCTATGGGTCGGACGGTGAACTCACATTTTTAGATTTCTTAAATTCGAGAAAGAAACAGAGCGATATAATACTGTATAACGTTGACAGACATAGAATAAAATTAAAGGAGAGAACAGTATTTTCTAGAAAAAATAGCAAATTATTATATTTAGACAAGATTGTTGAGACCTTTACTATGTAGTATTCAATGTTAAATAGTGAATATAAAAATTATAGTGATATTAAACTTAGTATAATTTTCTATTCACTACTTTTTATATTTAGTTTTATTGCTATTGATCACTTGAAACATAATTAAATATTTGTAAACTAATAAAAAAATCACTTGGTTTGTTTTACTACTTTTATTTATTATTTCGAATAGTCTCAACTAACATTCCTTGATAATGACTGTTAGTCGAAGCTTATGTTAGTAAAACAAACCAAGTAAAGTTAGTTTTTATTAGTTTACAAATAGAAAATTTAATTAGGCATTTCATTTATTTTATTGCAGTGTCAAAAATCCTGACTTAGGCCTTTTTAACAATACCTTATTCAAACAAGATAAATTCAAATTCAAAACTATTTGAATTCAAATAGTTTTGAATTTGAATTTATCTTGTTTGAACTGTACCGTAAGGTAAATAATAAGGTCTCACATTCTTCATACCTGCTAATGACATAATCCCCCTTTTTTACCTATAAATACCGACCATCATTTTCACTCATTCCATTTCTGTGTACCTGTTCATTCCACACACAACACTTTTTCCAAGTAAGTTTGTTTTAATTTTATTCCTACTTTATTTAAACGTCACAAGCAAAGCTATACTGAAGAGAGATAAATCTCGAAACGCGTCTATAGATGGCCTAAGACATTAGTTTTAATCCAAGTCCTTTCACTTATAATTTGTTGCTATCTCTCCTTTCATTTTAAATTGTATTGTTAGTTGGTTTGAAGAGAATTTGACCTAAACGTTACATATACTTTAATAGCGTTGTAACAAATCAAATTAAATAAGATTTTAAATATTTCATTGTATAATTCAATATCCGGAGGTGTATTTGCACGGGAAGTAGTTGTTTCAATGGATATTTATCGTCTTAAATTGTCTTATTAATTAAGACACTGTTTGCATTTTCACGAATAGTTTTTTTCGTAATTTTATATATTATACCTTATTCACTTAGAATATCATAATAACACAAATATTTGAGTGATAGTCCCTGTTATTATGATACAGTAGAACCTCGCTATACCGGGCCTCGAGATACCGTGATTCGGATATATCGGGGTCATTTTTCAGGTTTCTTTTTTTTTAAAGATGGTAATTTTAACAATTGACTGCGTACCGCCCTGATTAGGTAAAACGTTCCGGCGTCATTATTGTATTATATAGTATGTCTTGTTATGTAGGTGGCTACTGCACATATGTATATATATATATATATATATGTATATATATATATATATATATACATATATATATATATATATATATATATATATATATATATAATATATATATATATATATATATATATATATGCGCGTCTGTGTATGTGACTATTATACAAATTACATATATTCGGATATACCGTGTTTTCCTTATATCGTGCTAGGTATAGCCAAAAGCCATCCCGGTATAACGAGGTTCTACTGTATTATAATTATGGTAAAAATAAGGTTTTGTTAAAAAGGCGTAAGTTAGGATTTTTGACACTGCAATAACATAAGTGAAATCTAAAATATACAGAGTGACCCATTTTAATTTATCCACTGGAATATCTCGACAAATATGCATCGTACAAAAAAGAAATTCGAACAAAAGTTTAATGGTTTCAAGGGGGCCATCCGATCCTGTGAAATTTTCTTCACCCCTGCCCCCTGGAGGGTGGGGGTGAAAGAAAAAGGGGAAAACTTTGAAATGTTAAACAGGAACCCCTATTTCTTATTTCAGATTCCGATTCTATACCAGAAACTATATAGGTTTTATCCGAAAAAAATAGAATTCGTGATAGATGCCGCTGTAGTCGCAAAATAAAAACATTCCCTAGAAACCTAAAAAACGGCCTTAACTCTCTTGGGCTATGTGAAGCTTTGAACGAGTGTTTTCCACTTCCAGACTAAGCATGAAGTAAAATTTCGAGTTTAGAAAAGCCCCGTGAAAATTTGTCGAGGGTCGCGCAGCGACCCGAGACAAATTTTCTGGGCTTTTCTAAACTCGAAATTTTACTTCATGCGCCACGCGTATAAAACACTAAAATATTGTAAAATTTGTGCATATTTAAACTTTACTTGAAATCTGTGTTTTATACGCGTGGCGCATGAAGTAAAATTTCGAGTTTAGAAAAGCCCAGAAAATTTGTCTCGGGTCGCTGCGCGACCCTCGACAAATTTTCACGGGGCTTTTCTAAACTCGAAATTTTACTTCATGCTTAGTCTGGGAGTGGAAAACACTCGTTTAAAGCTTTGAATTGAACTTAAAAAAAAACAACGAATATCTGAAGATTTACAACATATAATTGAGATTTATATACTTAATAGATAAAATCCCTGTATAAGAATATTGATTTATATATCCTTCTTTTCACCTAAACACATCTAAATATAAATTTTCAGTGCGTGCAGTAACATTTCTGAAAGCTCATTAACATTCTTTAACAATTAACAATCCTATATCAAAAATATTTTTATAGCGAGGATGTTTGTCAACACAGGAAGCATTTCGAAATCATCCGCGAGAGCCTCTTTTCATTTCAGACTCCGACAGGACAGTTAGTTACTAATAAAAAGAGACGCTTTTCGCTATTACACCTTTTGTCCGTTCCATTATTTCCTCTGCATTATGGCACGCACAAAAGAAACGAAAAAAGTGAAATCTCCTAATTAATGGTTACCATTTTTTTTACACACATATATTTCTTTTGTGCGGCACGAGTGTGTCTTGTCTACACATGTACATACAGAGAGGTTTATGTAACACCGAACATTAGCATCCAATACAATTTGGCACCTTTCATTTTTAAGTTGTGTGTAAATTGAGTTGCCTATATGACCATTAAAAATTGTAGCCAATCAATCGCAATTAATGCCTCAACTTGTACATACAGGTAGTTTTTCTTTTAAGTATACATGTCCCAGTTACAGCGTATATGCCGTAAATCTTTAGATACTCGTTGTTTTTTAACAGAGTTCAATTTAAAACCTGAAATGAGTGTGTTCCACTCCCAGACTAAGCATGAAGTAAAATTTCGAGTTTAGAAAAGCCTGAAAATTTGGTTTGGTCGCGTAGCGAGAAGCGCGGAGCGGCCAAACCAAATTTTCAGGCTTTTCTAAACTCGAAATTTTACTTCATGCGCCACCGGTACAAAACACTGACATACTACGAAGTTTAAAACACACCGCTCAACTTTACATTGCATCAGTGTTTTGTACGGGTGGCGCATGAAGTAAAATTTCGAGTTTAGAAAAGCCTGAAAATTTGGTTTGGCCGCTCCGCGCTTTGCGCTACGCGACCAAACCAAATTTCCAGGCTTTTCTAAACTCGAAATGTTACTTCATGTTTAGCCTGGGAGTGGAAAACACTCGTATAAAGCTTCAAATCTTTTAATAAACCGAGCGTCGGAGCATGCACAACGTATGCTTGTGTATACTTAAAAAATTCTCGTTATGAAAATGTTCGGTGTTACATAAAACTCTCTGTATCTACATAATAGATAGATATACTCGTAATACTCGGTTTAAAGGTAAAAGTCGTTAAGTGCACCGGAGATTAATGGCACTTAATAGCTTTTAACTTCAAAGTGGATATGTGTAGAAAATTAGATTGTTTTCATTTCGTGAAAGAAAGGACTTGTATATTAAATGTTAATAATTAACAGAAAGAATACACTTATTGAATGAATTTCTTATTTAGCACACGTTGGGAAAATACAAAGAATTTTTATTTTAATTGTACATACCTCGAAATATATTCTGTAAATGTCCATGAATTTGTTGTTTTTTAATTACGTCCAGTCTGAAATTTTTAACGAGTGTTTCCGCACCCTGATTAAGTATAAAGCACATATGGGCAACCCCCGGCCCGCGGGCCGGATCCGGCCCGCTGTAAGATATATTCCGGCCCGCGAGACATTTTGAAAAAACCCAATTAAAAAAAAAATTACATTAGGTACATATACTCACAGGAGTGCCAGTGAGGCGGCAAACATCAAATTCTTTGATGTTTGCCGCCTCTCTTGACAGATTGCGGTAGAGTCGCCAAAATTACATTTTTTCAAAATAGCACATACCATTCGATTTTTAGTACAAAAAAATAATATTTTTGTTATTGCTTCCGTTAAATTTCTTATTTTTTTCTACGGTGTGTATGCTATTTTTTATTGTTTTATGTATTTTAGCGACAAAGTTGAAAAAATCATTTTACCAGTAGCGAACTTTTTATGGTACAAATTAATAATAATATTTTAACTTGCGGTCGGTAACTGTGTTGATCACAGCAGCTATCTTTAGGTTTACCGGGAACGTTTTCATTTTGGCGACTACAGCGCCATCTATTACTAATTCATAAAAATAATCGGATAAAACCTACATCATTTTTGGTGTAGAATCCGAATCTTCAATAAAAAATATGGGTTCCTGTTTAAGATTTAAAAGTTGCCTCCCTCCCCCAACCCCAAAAGGTGGGGGTTAAGAAAATTTCACAGGATAGCTCCTTCGAAACCATTAAACTTTTGATCTATTTTTTTTTTTGTACGATGCATATTTGTCGAGATAAATTATAATGGTGGATAAATTATAATGGGTCACCCTGTATCCATGTTAATAATGCAACATCCTTAGTAGAAATGAATCTTGAGTTTACGTTATAATGATACTGTATCTATATTTATATCTTAAAATTGTTAATTAATGTACACACAATATGTTTGCGTTTATTGATACTATATTATTATTTATTATAGATAAAATATTGTATAAATCCAATATAAAAGTAATTCAGTTTTCAATATTGTATCTACAATGAAAATCAATGATAGATATTCAATTTCTCTACAATATTGTATCAATAATAAATATAATTGAACACTCAATAATTGATATTCAATTTCTGTACAATATTGTATCAATAATAATTACTATTGATCCTTCAATATAGATAATGCGTGTACAATATTGTATCAATAATAAATACCATTAATGCTTCAGTATATATACATATATATGTTAAAACGTAGATTTTCGCGGGCGTAACATGTATCACTGTTTCTGGGTTTGGTCCCGCGTATTTTCTTGGCTCTGGTCCATTTTATTTTTAATTCGACGTTTCGATGACGTCGCAGTCATCATCGTCAGGAATAACTATCAAAATTCCATTGCTCTAGCAACCACTTGTTTGACTTTTACGTACTACTTGATGCGTGAATTTCTTGTTTGGCTTCGTGTTACTCTTCTGTTTTGTTCTTCTAATGATGTAGTAGTGACAATTTCAATATTATTTTCGGAAGAGGTTGGGTTTTGAATTTCTTGGTTGTTGTTCGGAGATAATATATTTTGACCAGAATTTATACAAGTTTTCCAAATTGGTGGTAGTCTTTTAGCATCATCTCTTTGATTTAGACTGTTCGGCCTCTTTTCAATTTCTATCGCTTCTCTAATAATCCTCGCGTGGAAGAAGTCTGTCTTTTTTTAAAATTCTCGTTTTTTCGAAATTTATTGTATGTTTAGAAATGTTTACGTGTTGAAATAAAGAAGATTGTGGAACAGACTTTCTTACTGCTAAAATATGTTCATCTCGACGAGTACTAATTTTCCGGTTTGTTTGTCCTACATAGCTCTTCTCACACATACCACATGGAATTTCATATACGCCTTGAGCTTCAAGTGGATAATTTCTTTTGGAGTTCGGAGTAAATTTTGAATTTTTGTGTGTATATTGAAACAAGTTCTAATATTGTATTTGGAGAGGACTTTTCCGATTTTATCAGTTGTTCCTTTAATGTAGGGAAGGGTGACGTTGCTACACGGACTTTCACTTCTTGTTTTTGGACTTTTGTTTCTGTTTAATATATATATATATATATATATATATATATATATATATACATATATATATATATATATATATATATATACATATATATATATATATATATATATATATATATATATACATTTAATCAATGCACAATATTGTATAAATAATGAATAGTATTGAACCTTCAATACAAATATATTATCCATTTACAGGGTGACCCAAATTCGATGTTTTTATAGGGTATCTCGGTAACCAGAATAGTTATACAAAATTTGATATATATGTTATGACCTCTTTTTCAGAAACAATAACTATGTTATTAGCAGATCAACTAATCAAGCTAGCCAAGCTTGATTAGTTTGGGAGATATCGGGAGTTTTTCAATTGTTGGCTATTTTAAAATACTTTCTTTTCTCAATAACTATAAGATATACAAATAAATGGTGAAAGTGGTATTCATGTAGTTTTCAGAGTAGAATACAGTGGCGTACTTATTTTTTTATTTCAACTTTTAATTTTTGAGTTATTACAGAAAGTTTTTTTATTTTTTATTTTTTTAAACGGAACACCCTGTCTGATTTTATTTTATTAAATGGCATTTTAAATTGGCTTTACATTGATATACATATTTAACAACAAATCTTAAAAAAAATAGACAAAAAAAAAAGAAATGATACATCTTTATGTGTTTTAAATTTGAAAGTTATTGACCCCATCGAATTGAAAATATTTTACTTCAAAGTGGCATTTTAAAAAGGATAGTAAGTCAGTTTAAATATATATTTTTTTTTAAATTTTGAAACATTATGCGATGAATTCATGAGTCTACAGACCCCTTCATTATTAATAAATAATACTAACATCTCTGTAATTATTATAGTATGTATTATCAAATATTTATCTAAAAGCCTCAGAGTTAAAAACATTTTTGTTTATAAAAAAAAAAACTCAATTTATATAAAAATGTAAAGCTAATTTATTGTGCCATTCAATGACATAAAAATATATAGGGTGTTCAATTAAATATAAAATCCAAATTTATATCATAACTGGAAAATTAAAAGTCCGAATAAAAAAATTTTTTTTGTATATCTCATATTTATTAAGATAAAAACATTTTTTAAAATAGCCAACAATTCAAAAACGCCTGAAATCTTCCAAACTAATCAAGTTAGTCATAATCTGTTAATCTGTTAACGCCATTATTAATATCTCAAAAAAAAGGTCATGAAGTGTATATCAATCATTTTCTAACTCGTTCGGTTACTAGGTACCCTATGAAAACATCAAATTTGGGCCACCCTGTACAATGTTATTTTAATAATGAATACCATTGATCCATCAATGTAGATATTTAATCCATGTACAATATTGTATTAACACATTAATCGCCATTAGTCGCCAGACCCCACTTAACAATGTGTGAAGAAAGATGTAAATATTTTGTTATTTTAATATTTTGATCGCTAGTCATTTTGAAAAAGGTATTTTTAAGTGTATTTCTATCTTCGCGATATTTCAGTGTTTATTACGCGTGGCGCGGGAGTTTAGAAAAGCCTAAAAATTTGGTTTTGTCGAGTAGCCAAATTTTAAGGCTTTTCTAAACTCGAAATTTTACTTCATGCTTAATCTGGGAGTGAAAACTCTCGTTCGAAACTTCAAATAAACAAAATCGACGAATGCCTAAAAATGTACAGCGTATACATTATGTATATTTAAAAGAAAAATTATGCAATATAAAAGTCATTCATAAAAATCATAAAGAGAAGTGCAGAATTTTACCTAAAATCAATTTTTAGAATTTTGATCACGATTGCACAATTGTAAAATTGTTGATTCCTGCTCAACTGACACAAATGAGAAAACAAATATATTCTCAACAACGATTTTCATGTTTAAATTCTATATTGTTAGGTGGAGGAAAACAGGCGTTTGTAAGCCGCCTTTTTTCCTTCACCTAACAATATAGAATTAAACTATGAAAATCGTTATTGAGAATATATTTGTATTCACAATAAATGAATAGTGTATCAACATGTAGGTATTATCTTGATACAATAATTATTCAGTATAGTTTATAAATATATTCTCAATAATGATTTTCATATTTTAATTCTATATTATTGTGTTAACATTTAATTATTATTACAAGATTGTAAAGTATGTTTTCAATATTTATACAAATTGTAATTTATACTAGGGATCGTCAAATATTTCTAATATTAAATATGAATACTTAAATGTATTATTACTATTCCCGTTCAAACAACGAAAAGTTTTTCAACGACGCCTATGGATAATTTACATAAAGCATTATTCATAAATCCATTAAATGGGATTATCATAATTGTCTTAAATATATATATATTTTACTCTCTTGGGGGAAGTTTGACGGGAACTGATAAATATTCAAGTGACTTTTTACCCAATTTTCAAACGAGTGGAATAATTGACGGCCAGCTTTAAACATTTATAAAGTGGATTGACATGAACCAAAATAAATATGGAACATGCATATCATTGTTGTACAACTGTTAAGTTATAAATATAACGAAGAACACAATAACTAAAAGGAAAAAAAATGTCTTGGGGGGAGGGGGGGTGGGCTCACGCGTCTTGAAGGGGGTTCATTCCGGTTTTATGGCTCACACATTTAAACCTATGTATATATTTTACAGACAAAACCCGAAATTGGACATAACACGTTTTGTCTAGACTAAACGCGAAATGTCTACTGTTCACAGACATAGTCGGAATTAATACATAATTTCGGGTCCGCATGAGTTTAAATCCTTTGTCGAGGGTCGCGCAGCGACCCGAGACAAATTTTCGGGCTTTTCTAAACTCAAAATTTTACTTCATGCGCCACGCGTACAAAACACTGATTTGAAGTGGAGTTCAGAAACACGCAAATACATCTTTAATCAGAGTAACAGGGAATCAGATTTTTTTATTTACGTAATTTTCAGGCATTCGTCGATTTTATAATAGAGTTCAATTTGAAATGTTAACCGGGTTTTTCTACTCCCAGGCTAAGCATGAAGTAAAATTTCGAGTTTAGAAAAGCCCCGTGAAAATTTGTCGAGGGTCGCGCAGCGACCCGAGACAAATTTTCGGGCTTTTCTAAACTCGAAATTTTACTTCATGCGCCACGCGTACAAAACACTGATTTAAAATGAAGTTCAAAAACACACAAATACATCTTCAATCAGAGTAACAGGGAATCAGATATTTAGTCTGTTATCAACGTGTTAATAATAAATAATTAAGTTTTGAATATTTTTGTTAAAACAACCACAACATATACATACTACAATTTAATTAGTCTTGGGGAAGGGGCGTTAAACCCCGCGATGCACCCCCTGCACTTAGATGAAACAACTTTACATAACTACAAACGATTATTGTTCATTTTCTTCTAATTTATTGGGCTAGGCAACTAGGCTCTTTCGGCTGCCTTCAGTTGTTTGATTTAGTATTTAGTAAGACAAGAATATTTAATAATGTTTGGGGACTATTACTATGTTTGTATAGAACATATTTTGTTCAATCATTAATAAATATGAACGGATTACGGTTGAAACAATACTAAAACTAGTAAGAATATTGTTTTAAAAAACTATACAAAAAGTGACATACATTTGTGGTGAAGAATAATTTTCCTTTGTTGTGTTTACACTCTGTCAAAAGCAAAATCTATTTCCGCCCTTCCCCTTGACGCAAGCCCTGAATAATTGAAAGGGTAATACTCGGAAAGAGACGGATGGAATGGAATTAATGCCGGATAATTGAATGGCTCGCTTTTAAAATTTTAGGGTAATACTACGAACAGAAAAAAACACACTAGGGGTGAGCTGTTGTGGACAATTATGTAGTCTTTTCACGTGCTTATATAATTTGCAAGGGATCGATAATTGTACAAACGAAACGCACTCCATGTGTAAAAATAGACCAATTACACAACTAATTACAGGAAAAGCACACTAATCATTCTCGGTATTTTTGTAATTTGCAAGACACAAAATTAGTACATTATTATTGTAAAATATATTTAAATAAATCAAATACGGTCCTATAAACAGGACTGCGGTTATGAAATATATCGAAAATATGGCTAAAGTTGAACATGAATTATACAAATTTTGGTATGATGAAACTGTAATCAAGCAAAGAATTTACGAACTCAATCCGAATTATGCGATGCACGAGTACCCTCTTAAAATGAAGTATATTTAAAATAGGTCCTTATATTTCGTGTGTCCCCATATTCTTACTAACGTTAGTATTGTTGCAACCGTTACCCGTCCATATTTATTAAAGATTAACTATGTTCCATACAAACATATTAATAGTCCCTAAACATTATTAAATATTCTTGTTTTACTAAATACTAAATCAAATAACTGAATGCAGCCGAAAGAGCCTAGTTGCCTAGACCAATAAATTAGAAGAAAATTAACAATAATCGTTTGTAGTTATGTAAAGTTGTTTCATCTAGGTGCAGGGGATGCCTCGCGGGGTTAAGCCCCCCTCCCCCAAAACTAACTAAATTGTAGTATGTGGATGTATATGTTGTGGACAAAACGCGTTTTGTCTAAACAAAATGCGAATTGTTCATTTTTTTTTTTGACAATAGCTGAAAAAAATTATATTTGTCTGTCATTTCGCACATCGTCTAGACAAAATGCGTTGCAAGATTTTACATTGAAAAAAAATAGTACTGGAAAACATAATTTTGTTTCATGAACAAAGTAATAAATTATTTATAAGGAATATATATTAAACTTCACTTAAAATCAGTGTTTTATACGCGTGACGCATGAAGTAAAATTTCGAGTTTAGAAAAGCCCAGAAAATTTAATGTTAATCCATTGATAATGGTCACTTTGTGTCCGAAATGTACATTTGGTAATTCAAATAAAAGTGTGAAGAAAGGTTATTAGTGCTTTATTCGATAAAATAAGAGGATTAAACTTTCAAACGACGTTAATTATTTAGGAATTTCAATTGATAGACGGTTAAATTTCAAAACACACGTTAGAAAAAGAAATGTCTTTGCGACAAGTAAGACAATGTCATTGTTTCCATTGCTATGCAATAAAAATTTTAGTCAAATAAGCAGATTACGTATATTTAGAAGTGTTGTCTCGCCAATGCAACGGTATGGCAGAGAGGTTTGGATTTTGGGATCTGAGAGGACGTTATCCTTGATTAGGGCCAGGGAAATCAGTTTAATTAGAAAAATTTTCAAAATTCCGTAGTATATAAAAAATCATTATATTAGGAGAGATTTAGAAATTGCAAACCAAATTGAAGAAGCAAGGGAGGGTAGGGCCAAATTTATTGAAAACTTGAAAAATCATTTTAATCTGGGAATTGCAGAAATTGGGGAAAATTTGGAACAATTTGAAAATAAAGGGCTATAACTTTGTCAAAATTCATAATAAAAGAAAACAAACTTCTTTAAAGGTACTCAACCTAATATTTATCCATACTTCAAGATTTATACACTCCAAATTTTCCATGTTTTCTTTATATGTATTATTATTAGTAATAGTTACACTATATTTTAGATATCATTATACATTTCTCTGTAATTGGAAGTAATTCTGTTGAGAAATAAAGCATTATTATTATTATTACATTAAAAACCCGACACCATATGGTAAAAGGGAATACTGATTATATATATATATATATATATATATATAATTATTATTATTATTATTAGAGTATTTTGTGGACTCAGGGAAAGAAGATGCGTTTTATAAAAACTTTTTTGTTATTTATAAACTGTGTTGTGTTTTTTGTTATTGTTTGTTGTTATCTATTATGTTTTTAATCCTTCCCTTTTCACATTGAAAAGGGAACCGTCAATGTTCATAAATCATAGCCATACGGCTGAAATTTATCAAATAAAGGAGGTAAAACAAAAAAAAAACATACTCATTTTTGTGAACAATTTCTTTGTGTAATATTTTTTAGTACTTTTTTTTGTTTCCTCTCATCTGTCGTTTGTTATAATGTTTGTTAAGATGTCGTTTCGTTTTGGATTTTTTCAGGTCAATTCGGCCAAACCCGTTGCGATGAGTTAAGCTAATGGGCGAAAAGGCTTTTAGCGGATGTGATATTGGTATTGTAAATCATACATATGTACTGTTAAGTAGAATTTGAAGTTTATGCACAAGCTATTTTTATTTCTATTGTGAATGCACGTTTTCAGTCATTTGTATTTTTAAATTCTTCATAAATAAAAATATACAAAGTATACCGGGTGTTAACTTTGCGGACGCAACATAGGAAATCGCGTGTTAATTTAAAAGTGTTCAAATATTGGCTTCCCTATTCATTTTAGAGACAAAATGTATTTCACTTTTTAGTAGAGGGAAAAATTCTAAATTTATGAATGTTCACACTCAACACTTTACGTCTCTCTGGGTTAAAATAATTAAGTAAAAGTAATGTGATTTTATAAAAATAATGGCATACCATGGAATTGATACAACAATTGCGGATATTCCCTGTTATTTTTTAAGTTCAATTTAAAGCTTTAAACAAGTGTTTTCCACTCCCAGACTAAGCATGAAGTAAAATTTCGAGTTTAGAAAAGCCCCGTGAAAATTTGTCGAGGGTCGCGCAGCGACCTGAGACAAATTTTCTGGGCTTTTCTAAACTCGAAATTTTACTTCATGCGCCACGCGTATAAAACACTATAATATTGTCAAATTTATGTATATTCCAACTTTACTTAAAATCTGTGTTTTATACGCGTGGCACATGAAGTAAAATTTCGAGTTTAGAAAAGCCCAGAAAATTTGTCTCGGGTCGCTGCGCGACCCTCGACATTTTCAACAATTTCGACAATTTTCACGGGGCTTTTCTAAACTCGAAATTTTACTTCATGCTTAGTCTGGGAATGGAAAACACTCGTTTAAAGCTTCAAATTGAACTCTTTTAAAAATCAACGAATGTCAGAAAATTTACAGCTAAAATGATTAAGAAAAGTAATGTGATTTTATAAAAATAATGACATACCATGGAATTGATACAACAATTGCGGATATTCCCTATTTTTTTTTTAAATTGAATTTAAAGCTTTAAACAAGTGTTTCCACTCCCAGACTAAACATGAAGTAAAATTTCGAGTTTAGAAAAGCCCCGTGAAAATTTGCCGAGGGTCGCGCAGCGACCCGAGACAAATTTTCACGGGGCTTTTCTAAACTCGAAATTTTACTTCATGCGCCACGCGAACAAAACCAAAATATTGTGAATTTATGTATATTTGAACCTCACTTGAAATCAGTGTTTTATACGCGTGGCGCATGAAGTAAAATTTCGAGTTTAGAAAAGCCCAGAAAATTTGTCTTGGGTCGCTGCGCGACCCTCGACAAATTTTCACGGGGCTTTTCTAAACTCGAAATTTTACTTCATGCTTAGTCTGGGAGTGGAGTGGAGTGGAGTGGAAACGTAAAGTGATAAAAGTTAACACGAATAAATTAAGAATTTTTCCCTCTACAAAAAAGGTAAATACATTTTGTTTCTAAAATATATAGGGGAGCCAATATTTGAACATTTCAAAATTTACATGGGATTTCCTATGTTTCTTCCGCCAAGTCAACACCCGGTATGTCAATTTTTAATATAATTTCATATTACTTCATTACGTATCAATCAACATGATTTAAGAATTTACTTTACTGTATTGACATTTTTAATACAAAAAATATTCAAATACGCGAATATTTAAATATTCGAATATTCAATTAAATCAATAATTTGGTGATTGAAATATTCATATTTGACTACTCAAATATTCGAATATTTAAATTATTCGTATTCAAATCCTAGCCATAATAAAAATAATAGTCGGAATATAATTATTATTTAACATTTATTAATTTAATTAAAATTGTATTGCTTTCTTTTTAGAGGAAACTGGACGAGAAGTAAATTTTAGAATACGATTTTTTTGTTAAAATAGATATTACCCTGCATTTTATGTAAAATAAGACGTAGATGAAATAATAATAAGGGGATAACCATGATACATATCTGACTTGAAGTCGTATTATAATTTTCTTTCAGCGCGCAATTTATTCCGGTCCAATCTTCATCTTATCTTTCCCATTACCGTTCAGCCAGCCTCTAAGCCCTCTTTAAGTCAAATGCCGTTTGCCCTTTTTAAATGGCAATCTCATTGTTCTCATTCTCCGTGGCTTGTTGTGATTATTCCTACTTACATACA
The DNA here is from genome assembly GCA_932526585.2 of Philonthus cognatus. NCBI lineage: Eukaryota > Metazoa > Arthropoda > Insecta > Coleoptera > Staphylinidae > Philonthus > Philonthus cognatus. The sequence continues at coordinate 62,335,383 of OW052248.1, read as the reverse complement.
TATTATCTCATACTAAACAACACTTACTTGGACATCAACAATAATTTACGTCCAATTGTTAATTCAAGATATCTTGTGGTGGAGATGGTTACTTTGTAATACAATATAAATATTTAAATAATTAACACTGGCTGATTGTTAAGGCACTTATTTTTTGAAAATTCATTAATTAACACTGATTACTTTTTTGTATTCACTTTTTAATTTTAAATTGTAACCTGTTTGGACTCGTCAACGAGTCATTCTCACTTTAATCAAGTGTTGTTGTTTCAATTCCATGGCATGTCATTATTTTTATAAAATCACATTATTTTTTCTTAATTATTTTAACTTAGAGAAACGTAAAGTGATAAACGTTAACACGAATGAATTCAGAAAAAAAGGTAAACAAAATCTTCAAATATAATTCAAATTTTCTAAATTTTTAATAGTAATATATTAAGTGCATTAAAAATGATCGAAAATTTTGCACGAAAAGCCGTTGCCTAGAAACTGCATGAGTCCATTTTGATTGTGATTTGACAAAAAGTGCCCGAGACGCGAAGCGTCGAGGGCACTTTTTCAGTCAATCACAATCAAAATGAACGAATGTAGTTTCTTAAAGGCAACGAGCTTTGAGTACTAAATTTTCAGAGCATTTTTAATGCACGAAATGTATTTAATAGACTATTTCCTGAAAAATACGATTTTTAATCAAGTTGACGTATTATTTAAAATATTAATTATCAATCAGTGTCACTTAATGTGTCAACATGAATCGCTTCGGAAGTTTTTCTTCGAAGGATATATTGAAAAATATCGAGAAAAATTCATCCGAAAATACAAGAAAGAGTAAAGAGTTCGTTTGGAGACAATTTATGACATTCTGTGATGAAAGAAAATACGAGTTAAATCAAAAAACTTCAGATGCTTTCTTCGCAGAAATGCTCAAAGACTGGGCATATAACATGAGGAAGCAAAATGGAGACGACTATAAAGAAATGACAGTCAAGACAATATGGAATACAACAGCTAAAATATTAATGGACAGATATTATAAACAATATGGGCGCAAGATTTATCCGTTTCAAGCAATAGAATACAAAGAAGCGAGGGAGGCACGAAATTCAAAAAGAAAGGAGTTACAAGTGATGCCTTCAAAACGCAAGCAGAGTTCAGCCTCCCTGACTCATGATGAATTTAAAAAACTTGTACATTTTTGCAATGAGGATACCCCAGACGGTCTCCAGAAAAAGGTTTTTTATATGCTGTCATATGAATTAGCTTGGAGGGGAGGTGAAGGAGTTAAGTGCTTACTAAATTATTTTCATGAAGAATTGGATAATTTGGGAAACAAAACCAAAAGGATTGAATATAACCCAATTTTTGAAAAAACTGCACAAGGGGGAAGTAAACGCTGTGCCGAATCAAAATGGTCAATTCCTAATGAAACTAATCTGAATTTGTGTCCTGTAAGATTATATAGTAAGTTTATAGAAAAACGACAATATGTAAAAAGCAATCGTTTTTTCTTAACAGCAAATCCATATTGGCAAGTAAATAATAATTGGTATAAGGATGCCCCAGTTGGCAGAAACAAAATTTCAAAGTGGACTCTAAATACTGCAAAACAAATTGGTCTCAATACTGTAACAACAAAAATTACGAATCACTCACTACGATCATCAGCTGTATCTAATTTAGCCAAGAAGGGAGTAGGTGAACAACAGTTGCTTAAAATTACTGGCCATTCAAGCACCAACTCAATTAAACCTTACCTTCAATTGGATAAAGAACATCACCAACAGATAATTAAGAAAATGAGAGGCGAAGGCTATTTAGAGGAGGACAGCAATAAGGCAGTTGATGTTTCAGAGTTTTTGTCTAATCAAGAAACACACAACACAATACAAGCAACTGCATTTACATCAAAAAATAATTCCACAATTTATAATAATGCGTTTGTAATTGTACTAATATAATTGGTTCCAATTTTAGTAATATGTTAGATTAATTAAAAACCTTATTTTTAGTTCTGGAAATAGTCGCATAAATTATTCTCATTACTTCCAAGATTCTTTTAAAAGAAAAACTTTCGAATCGATTAATTTTGAAAGATTGAGAGAAATTGATTGATACCTGACATGTGACGTCACAACAGTGCAACTTTCGCTGTAATTTTTCGTAGAATTTTCACCTACTATGCAATTTTCGCTGAAATTTAATTGTGATTGGGCAATGAAAATGAATTCTCGTAATATGATTGGTAGACATTTTTTGAAGGAAATGGTCAAATAAATTTTAAATAATTTCTTAAATATTTTTGTTTTGTGTATTGGACAAAGAAATAGTCAAATTATGTTTGAATTAAGCTGTGGAGTTAAAATTGATTTGAAATGTAGATATTTTTTTAATTAATTGTTATGTTAAAGTCATAAGAAAATCGAGTATTTTTATATTACAAAATAATATATTTTGACTTTGAGATACAATATATGCACAACAATATACTAGATGCATTTGAGAATGAAAGCACGCTTGACTCTGCCTATTTAGATTTGTCAAAGGCGTTCGACTGTATGAGCCATGAGAAATTACTAAACAAATTAGAATATTATGGTGTAAGGGGACAAGCTTTAAATTAATTCCACTCGTATCTATGTAATAGAAAACAAGCCGTATGTCATAATGGGCAGTTATTCCGTCTTGAGACTATCAGCAGTGATGTCCCGCAAGGATCTATCCTGGGGCCACTACTGTTTATAATTTACATTAATGATTTGAAAAGTAACATTGATAACATAACAAATATGTTCGCGGATGATGGAATTTACCAGGCTAATGACTGGTTTCAAGCTAATTCCCTCGCAATTAACACTGACAAAAACAAATTTGCTCACATTTAATTTAAATAGCAGTAACAATAATTTTCCCCGTAGTAATATTCCTTGTCCCACTATTAAATTTATATATGCACAATAATTTCCATATAAAATTGTTGGTGTGAATTTCCAACCTAAATTAAAATATGCCATATATGCCATTTTAATTTAGGTTGGAAATTCACACCAAACATTATATATGGAAATTATTGTGCATATATAAATTTAATAGTGGGACAAGGAATATTTCTACGGGGAAGTTCACCACATGCTGAGAGAATAATTAGTCTTCAGAAGAAGGCTTTCGCATAATTGAGGGAGTGAATAATACAGTATCGTGCAAAAATTATTATAAATCTCTAAACATCTTGACTATACCATCTTTATTTGCCTTACAATACCTCCTGTATATTAAGCGTAAGGAATTACAAGTGAAAAAACATCACAGCATTCACAAACACAACACAAGGACTAAAAATAACTTAATAGCTCCAAAAGGTAAACTACAAAAAACACATAATAATTATGGATATATCTCCATAAAAATGTTTAACAAACTTCCCCAGGCAGTTGCTGATCTTCCCATCAAGAAATTTTAAAGTAGAAACTAGAAAAGGCGACCAGACCAAAAAGTCTAAAATCTTCCGATTTCTATCTCTTTCCTAAAATGTGGGAAGGTAAGGGGAAAGAGGCCGAGCACTCACGGGGTAATCCATTATGAACACCAACCGCATTTTTTGGGTGTCAATGTCAACCCGATATTAGCAGGTAGTAAGAAGTCCATATGTTTTCAGCCGGTGCGTGGTGTTATCTTTTGTCCGGTTTGGGGTGGTTTTGATAGGAAAATTCATTTGATATTTATGAAATTATTTAAAATGTAATTATAATTAATACGACATTTGTAAAATAAAGTCGAGAATTATGTCTACGTGTACAATTTTAGGTCAATTTTTTAAAACGTATGTGACGTTTACATCTCGGTAAATATTGATCATCATCACATCAAAATTTTATTTCATGCTTAATCTGGGATTGGAAACACTCGTTAGATGATCAATCATAACCAGGGTTGTTATATTGCTAGATTTTTCTCTGTAAATAGAATTTATTCTGCTGAGAAATAAAGGATTATTATTATTATTATTATTATTATTATTAAAACACTTTGTGTTTTAAACGGTTTCGTTTTAAACATGTTTTAAATCTTAAATTTGTTTAAAACATGTTTTAAACGTTGTATTTGTTTAAAACCGTTTTTTATTATCTTAGCTGCTAAAAATAAATATTTGCTAAATTATATTTTATATTAATTCATTAACATTTTTTGTTTGTTTTTAAATTTTACCCAAATTGTTTAAGATATTTCAAATTACATTATCAAACATAACATTTTATTACAATAAAACTGTGTGTGCATAAATGTGGTTTTTAAATACAGGATTTTTTTCTTTCAGGTATACACATAAGCACACACTGTACATTTTTCGACGTTTGTTGTGTTTTGATCAAGATTTCAATTTGAATCTTTAAACGAGAGTTTTCCACTCCCAGACTAAGCATGAAGTAAAATTTCGAGTTTAGAAAAGCCTGAAAATTTGGATTGGCCGCGTAGCGAAGCGGAGCGGCCAATCCAAATTAGGCTTTTCTAAACTCGAAATTTTACTTCATGCGCCACGCGTATAAAACACTGAAATATCGTAAAGTTTAAAATATACGGCTTTAGCAATCTAATATGCAAATGTGGATAAAACGTGAGTCAAATTCTGCGCTGATAAAATTATTTAAAGCAGTGATTATAGGCAACCCAATAATTCTAACGTATATTAGGTTGCCTATAACCGTTGTTGTAAGTGTGTGTTTTTTGAACTTCACTGTAAATCAGTGTTTTTAAGCGTGGCGCTTGAAGTAAAATTTCGAGTTTAGAAAAGCCTAATTTGGATTGGCCGCTCCGCTTCGCCACGCGGCCAATCCAAATTCTTAGGCTTTTTTAAACTCGAAATTTTACTTCATGCTTAGTCTGGGAGTGGAAAACACTCGTTTAAAGCCTTAAATTAACCGCATTAAAACAACGATTTCCCACAACTTTAAAAAACGCTGTAATTATCGGGATATGCACACAAAAGAAAAATGCCATGTATATTCTGTTTTAAACACGTTTTAAACGTGTTTTAAAAATGTTTTAAACACGTTTTAAACCCAGATCATAACCTTATTTTGCATTTTTTTTATTGCTAGATTAGCGTGCTCTATTTAATCGATTTGATTAAAACGTAACCAAATATTACCATTGCATAACATATTGATTAACTAATATGCAAATGTGGATAAAACGTGAGTCAAATTCTGCGCTGATAAAATTATTTAAAGCAGTGATTATAGGCAACCCAATAATTCTAACGTATATTAGGTTGCCTATATCCGTTGTTGTAAGTGTGTGTTTTTTGAACTTCACTGTAAATCAGTGTTTTTAAGCGTGGCGCTTGAAGTAAAATTTCGAGTTTAGAAAAGCCTAATTTGGATTGGCCGCTCCGCTTCGCCACGCGGCCAATCCAAATTCTTAGGCTTTTTTAAACTCGAAATTTTACTTCATGCTTAGTCTGGGAGTGGAAAACACTCGTTTAAAGCCTTAAATTAACCGCATTAAAACAACGATTTCCCACAACTTTAAAAAACGCTGTAATTATCGGGATATGCACACAAAAGAAAAATGCCATGTATATTCTGTTTTAAACACGTTGTAAACGTGTTTTAAAAATGTTTTAAACACGTTTTAAACCCAGATCATAACCTTATTTTGCATTTTTTTTATTGCTAGATTAGCGTGCTCTATTTAATCGATTTGATTAAAACGTAACCAAATATTACCATTGCATAACATATTGATTAATGAGTTAAATTGTTGGAGTCATCAAATGAACATGAACGACCGTTTAAAACACCTTATAAAGGGAAATTTTTGACTTTATCTGTTAGAATAGCAGGTAGTTTCCCATCTACCTGCTATTCTAACAGATAAAGTCATAAATTGTGACATCAACACACCATAAATTGTGGTTTCTTTTCTTCCATTATACTCCCGCGCTTATAGAGGGTGTCTCTCTTCAAAATTTGCTGGTTTAGATTTTTTGGAGAGGCCCTGATATATACAGGGTGGAAACCTTAACTGGAATAAATTCGGTATTTATGAAATAAGAAGTTCCAGAAAAAAAATCTCGGACAGGTCGATTTTTGTTCGTTATTGCGAACTTTTTAGCGTCTTCAAAACAAGTGTCACGTCGCTAGCCTTTCACGTATGACGCCATAGGCAAGTTTTTGAAATAGAAACATTTTTTTTTTATTTCACTAAATTTGTAGCTCTTTTCATTCTCTTTACAACCATATAAAAATATTTAGTGTTTTTAAATTTTTTTATTTCAACAAAACAAGAAATGTTTTTTTATAAATTTATTATTTATGTAACAAATGTTCAAAATGAGTACCGTTTCTCTCTTGGCAAATAGCTAATCGGTGATAAATTCCATCCCTTACATTTTGAAACAGTTCCGGTTAAATATATAAGTTTTTCTTTAAGAATTTTTGTTTAATTTTTTAAGTAAAAAAATTTAAAAAATTAAATACTTTTACATGGTCGTAAAGAGAATGAAAAGGGCTACAAATTCAGTAAAATAAAAAAAAAATGTTTCTATTTTAAAAACTTGCCTATGACGTCATAAGTGAAAGGCTAGTGACGTCATATTTGTTTTGAAGACGCTAAAAAGTGCGCAATAAAGAACAAAAATCGACCTGTCCAAGGATTTTTTTCTGAAACTTCTTATTTTAGAAATACCGAATTTATTCCAGTAAAGGTTTCCACCCTGTATATTGGAGAGGCCTTCTAGAAAAGCCTGAGTGTTAGTTTTGGACGCGTCCAAATCCAAACTCAGGCTGTTATAAACTCGAAATTTTACTTCATGCGCCACGCATATAAAACACTGATTTTAATTCCAAAATATACAAAAACATTTTTGAATCATAGTTCTTCGTATTTTCATTTATTGTACTCGGTACTTTGTACTCATAAATGTACTTAAGTACTCGAGTACAATGTGCATACAGTACTTGTACTCAATACTCGAGTACACGTTACTCGTACTCGGTACAGCTTTGACTTCAACTATTTCTAAGTTTATACAGGGTGATTCTTGACATATACGCATAATTGCCAGGAATAATAGTTCGTGATGTGTATTGGTGGCAAATGAAACAAATGTGTAGTAAAAGTTTTATATTAACAGAGATAACGAATTAATGATGTTGAGATAGGTGAACTGGTAAAGTTATCGCAAGTGCCTTGAATTGTATCTGTCACTCTCTGTCACTAGTTGCTAAATTTGAGTTTCTTTTATTTGTAAAAGAACAATTTGATCGTGAAGGTACAACCACTTAACCTTCTAGGTCACCTGACCTAAATCCCTTTGGCTTTTATTGGTTGGTTCCGGTTCAAAGGAAGTGTGCAGTTCTGCACTGCACTTAGGCCTCATTAGGCCCATTGTGGCTTTTATTATTGGGAATACTGTTACCGGGGATTATTTTAATCTACGGCAACAAGAATTGTAAATAACATTTACAATTCTTCTTTTATTTAAAATGAGTTCGTACCCAGCAATTAACTAATTGACCGGTCTAGAGCCTGGGTCTCCAAACTATCTTCTTCGCGGGCCACAAATACAATTCTACATAATAAAGTCGGCCAAGATCCGATTAATTTTATAAAATTATGAAAAATTTAAGGAACAATTGTTACAATATTTCAAAATATGATATTTACAAAAAAAAATTACAAACAACCGCGGGCCGGATTCATGCAAGTCGCGGGCCGGACTTGGCCCGCGGGCCGTAGTTTAGATACCACTGGTCTAGAGGATTATCTCCCGCGATTCGAACCGTGCCCGGGCCACCATCTACATGGGCAGGTGTGGCGGATTGTCCCTCGGTTTTTTCGGCTTAACGATTGTTTGGATTTAAGAGTTCGCTGAAAGTAATTATCTTGTATGTGATAATTTCTTTCTAGCGAATTCTTTGCCAGCGGTCACGTAGTCCTCAAACCCTCTCTTTTCCACGCCAATTTTTGAGGTATAAATACCGGGGGACGGCATCCAGAAAGAAAGTCCACTCTTGTGCTGTACAGGGGACAGCATGTGGATTCAAAAGGAACTTCTGTTCTTCGACTCTTCTCTCTGAGCCAGGAAGCTCTGACCGACGCCGACGCCAGATGTCTTAGCCGTCGTTCCTACCGCCAGAGGAAGATTCCAACAACAGGAAACAACCGACGCCGACGTTAGCCGTCCTAGCCGTCGTTCCTGTTCTTGGACCAGGACGCCGAGAACCCGATTGCCAGCGCAGTCGCCTCGACGCCACAACGACGCTCCAGTGCAGCGTTCGTTGCTTCCGCCGGATCCAGGCCAGGCCAGCAACCCACCGACGCCAGGAAACTTTGCTCGACGCCAACGCTAGCCGTTCCGCCGTCGTTCCTGACGTCCCGCACTACGAGCGTAGTGTTTGTTGCTGCCTCCGGATCCAGCCAGACGCACCACCTCACCGACGCCGTCTCACACCGAAACGCCGTCTTGCTACTTGGACGCCGCCCCCATCCGGAAGCCACCACTAGCCAGACGCCACCACTGGGCTAGTAGAAATCCCGATCGCGACGCCGAAGCCACACCAAGTCTGCCCTTTAACTCGTGCACTGTTTCTCTTGTTCTTGTTCTGTTTGCTGTTTTAGTGTTTTATTTGTTTTATTTTGTTTAAAATAAATAATTTAAAACAGCCTATGTATTTCAAAAGTTAGTTGCTCATCTCTCTTTAACTCAACCAACCTGAGCTAGTTGGTAATCAGCGTACCTTCCCTCCCGTTGACAATACTTGAAAAGTTTCAAAATTGAATTTGTGTTCAGTATTCCGGCACCAGATACCCACAGACGCGTTTCGGACTTCAAGGTCCTCTTCAGTGTGGTCCCGACCCAGTGCTGAGGAATACTGAACATTTCTGACTATTTCAAGCCAATATGTGGAAACTATTAATGATTTCGATAGCTAACGCCATCTAATGCTTCATAGTGGCAACGTCAGTGACGTCGTGTCACTGACGATGCCACTATGAAGCATTAGATGGCGTTAGCTATCGAAATCATTAATAGTTTTGAAAAGTTTATTGTACTCAACCAAATTATTTAATAAATTAATTCGCCAGCTTGCTGGTGTACGCCATGTGCTTAGTTGTGCATTAAAAACGATTTCCTTCTTCAAACACTTGTTTTAATACTTTAGTTCAAGTCACATAATTAATTCGTTAACTCTGTTTATAAAAAAGTTTTACAATTTTTTTTATATTTTTCATCACTACACATCACGAACTGTAATTACTCGCAATTATGCGTATAACTCAAGAATCACTCTGTATACATAAATAAAGATGCAATGCCATCAAGTTTTACAAAGGACTATACATTATTTAAATCCACTCCCAAATGTACCGTAAAATTTAAAATTTAAAAATCATTTTTACATTCCCGCACAATTTAATAAAGGCGATAATTATAACAACCCACACCACAAATCCAAATAACTTTTTAATTAATACGAATGCTTGTTACGCTCCCACGTTCAATTAAAACTCTTGCAAAAAAACCCTCTGCAAGCATTTACTGTTACGAAAAATAAATATTTACCAAAAAAAATATTCATTTTTAAAATCATCACTTCGACATTGGCGAGCGCAAACGTTAAAAATTACACGGGTTTTCGAAGACATCAAAGAAGAAAATGGCCTTATGCAAAGTGGAATCGCGCATTCATATATTCAAGATGTGTATCATACATATGGGGGATAATATGCGGTGTCGGTGAATAAATATTTGGGCGGTGGCCGTTTGGGGGGGAGAGGGGGGGGGGGGCGGTGGGATGTGTCCCGTGGGATGCGGGATGTGCTCGGATAGTTTTAGATTCGCCCAGTCGAATTTATGAATTTTTTATTACATTTTACGTTGAATATTTGATAAATGCCACTCGGATCATGCTTGGATTATATGAACAAAAAACAGTTGATACGATTTACGAGTATGTTTTAAAATAAACATTAAAGACATCAAAAATGTACTTATTTAAAATAATACAATGTGTGAGCAGTATTGGCAGTAAAATAGTTAGATAGAAGTATGGTAGAAATAAAGTTGATTTGAAAACAATCTGTTATCTGATAATTAAGACAAATCTATATTATTGTTAGAAGTCTTATTTCGTAACTAAAAATGTATTTTTTTTAATCATTTATTGTGTTATGAGCCTAAGCCTTACACTTGTCAGTGCATGTTTGGAGCTTAAAAATTAAGTATAAATAATATACCGGGTGTTGACTTGGCGGACGCAACATAGGAAATCGCATGTTAATTTTAAAGTGTTCAAATGTTGGCTTCCCTATTTATTTTTGCGACAAAATGTATTTCACTTTTTTGTAGAAGGAAAAATTATAAATTTATTAATGTTCACACTTAACACTTTACGTTTCTCTAAGTTAAAATAATTAAGAAAAAGTAATGTCATTTTATAAAAATAATGACATCTATGGAATTGATACAACAGTTGCGGATATTCACAATTTTTTTAAGTTCAATTTAAAGCTTTAAACAAGTGTTTTCCACTCCCAGACTAAGCATGAAGTAAAATTTCGAGTTTAGAAAAGCCCCGTGAAAATTTGTCGAGGGTCGCGCAGCGACCCGAGACAAATTTTCTGGGCTTTTCTAAACTCGAAATTTTACTTCATGCGCCACGCGTATAAAACACAGATTTTAAGTGAAATTCAAATATACATAAATTTGACAATATTATAGTGTTTTATACGCGTGGCGCATGAAGTAAAATTTCGAGTTTAGAAAAGCCCAGAAAATTTGTCTCGGGTCGCTGCGCGACTCTCGACAAATTTTCACGGGGCTTTTCTAAACTCGAAATTTTACTTCATGCTTAGTCTGGGAGTGGAAAACACTCGTTTATAACTTTAAATTGAACTCTTTTAGAAATCAACGAACGTCAGAAAATTAACAGCTAAAATAATTAAGAAAAAGTAATGTGATTTTATAAAAATAATGACATACCATGGAATTGATACAACAATGCCGGATATTCCTTGTTTTTTTTTTTTCTAAGTTTAATTTGAAGCTTTAAACAAGTGTTTTCCACTCCCAGACTATAAGCATGAAGTAAAATTTCGAGTTTAGAAAAGCCCCGTGAAAATTTGTCGAGGGTCGCGCAGCGACCCGAGACAAATTTTCTGGGCTTTTCTAAACTCGAAATTTTACTTCATGCGCCACGCGTATAAAACACAGATTTTAAGTGAAGTTAAAATATACATAAATTTGACAATATTATAGTGTTTTATACGCGGGGCGCGTGAAGTAAAATTTCGAGTTTAGAAATGCCCAGAAAATTTGTCTCGGGTCGCTGCGCGACCCTCGACAAATTTTCACGGGGCTTTTCTAAACTCGAAATTTTACTTCATGCTTAGTCTGGGAGTGGAAAACACTCGTTTAAAACTTCAAATTGAACTCTTTTAGAAATCAACGAATGTCAGAAAATTAACAGCTAAAATAATTAAGAAAAAGTAATGTGATTTTATAAAAATAATGACATACCATGGAATTGATACAACAATGCCGGATATTCCTTGTTTTTTTTTTTCTAAGTTTAATTTGAAGCTTTAAACAAGTGTTTTCCACTCCCAGACTATAAGCATGAAGTAAAATTTCGAGTTTAGAAAAGCCCCGTGAAAATTTGTCGAGGGTCGCGCAGCGACCCGAGACAAATTTTCTGGGCTTTTCTAAACTCGAAATTTTACTTCATGCGCCACGCGTATAAAACACAGATTTTAAGTGAAGTTCAAATATACATAAATTTGACAATATTATAGTGTTTTATACGCGTGGCGCATGAAGTAAAATTTCGAGTTTAGAAAAGCCCAGAAAATTTGTCTCGGGTCGCTGCGCGACCCTCGACAAATTTTCACGGGGCTTTTCTAAACTCGAAATTTTACTTCATGCTTAGTCTGGGAGTGGAAAACACTCGTTTAAAACTTTAAATTGAACTCTTTTAGAAATCAACGAATGTCAGAAAATTAACAGCTAAAATAATTAAGAAAAAGTAATGTGATTTTATAAAAATAATGACATACCATGGAATTGATACAACAACTGCGGATATTCCCTGTTTATTTTTTTTAAGTTTAATTTGAAGCTTTAAACAAGTGTTTTCCACTCCCAGACTAAGCATGAAGTAAAATTTCGAGTGTAGAAAAGCCCCGTGAAAATTTGTCGAGGGTCGCGCAGCGACCCGAGACAAATTTTCTGGGCTTTTCTAAACTCGAAATTTTACTTCATGCGCCACGCGTATAAAACACAGATTTCAAGTGAAGTTCAAATATACATAAATTTTACAATATTATAGTGTTTTATACGCGTGGCGCATGAAGTAAAATTTCGAGTTTAGAAAAGCCCAGAAAATTTGTCTCGGGTCGCTGCGCGACCCTCGACAAATTTTCACGGGGCTTTTCTAAACTCGAAATTTTACTTCATGCTTAGTCTGGGAGTGGAAAACACTCGTTTAAAACTTCAAATTGAACTCTTTTAGAATGTCAGAAAATTAACAGCTAAAATAATTAAGAAAAAGTAATGTGATTTCATAAAAATAATGACATACCATGGAATTGATACAACAATTGCGGATATTCCCTGTTTTTTTTAAGTTTAATTTGAAGCTTTAAACACGTGTTTTCCACTCCCAGACTAAGCATGAAGTAAAATTTCGAGTTTAGAAAAGCCCCGTGAAAATTTGTCGAGGGTCGCGCAGCGACCCGAGACAAATTTTCTGGGCTTTTCTAAACTCGAAATTTTACTTCATGCGCCACGCGTATAAAACAATATAATATTGTCAAATTTATGTATATTTGAACTTCACTTAAAATCTGTGTTTTATACGCGTGGCGCATAAAGTAAAATTCCGAGTTTAGAAAAGCCCAGAAAATTTGTCTCGGGTCGCTGCTCGACCCTCGACAAATTTTCATGGGGCTTTTCTAAACTCGAAATTTTACTTCATGCTTAGTCTGGGAGTGGAAAACACTCGTTTAAAACTTTAAATTGAACTCTTTTAGAAATCAACGAATGTCAGAAAATTAACAGCTAAAATAGTTAAGAAAAAGTAATGTGATTTTATAAAAATAATGACATACCATGGAATTGATACAACAACTGTGGATATTCCCTGTTTATTTTTTTTTAAGTTTAATTTGAAGCTTTAAACAAGTGTTTTCCACTCCCAGACTAAGCATGAAGTAAAATTTCGCGTTTAGAAAAGCCCTGTGAAAATTTGTCGAGGGTCGCGCAGCGACCCGAGACAAATTTTCTGGGCTTTTCTAAACTCGAAATTTTACTTCATGCGCCACGCGTTTAAAACACTATAATATTGTCAAATTTATGTATATTTGAACTTCACTTAAAATCTGTGTTTTATATGCGTGGCGCATGAAGTAAAATTTCGAGTTTAGAAAAGCCCAGAAAATTTGTCTCGGGTCGCTTCGCGACCCGAGACAAATTTTCACTGGGCTTTTCTAAACTCGAAATTTTACTTCATGCTTAGCCTGGGAGTGGAAAACACTTGTTTATAGCTTCAAATTGAACTCTTTTAATAAACAACGAATGTCGGGAAATGTACAGCTTTATTCCTTGTATATTGATCAAGTAGTAATTTAGTTTTCATCATTGTCATGGTGCTATTAAAAATGATTACAATAAGTAAGTTGTTCTTTCATGCTCATTGTTTATTTTGTTAGGGCGTAGGTAAAGTATCGCACGTTTCTCGAGTGGTATGGCAATTACATACTCGTGGAATACTGCACTCGCCGCTGCGCGGTTCGTGCGCTACATGTCCGCTCATATGTAATGCTGCATACCACTCTCGTTACTTAATATACTATTTCGGTAAGAATACATTTGTTATTGTGTATTGCAACAATAAGCTTTAACAACAAATTCCCCGTATTTTTAATATAATTTCATCTTGTAAAAAATCCCCATTTTGATGAATTTTGAATATTTGTCAACTGCTGAAAATTTTGATTGAATGTGAACTTTAAAAAATTGATTACTTACATCATTAAAATTTAAATTTATGAAATTTCGGATTTGTAGCTTCGATGGCGCCTCTCTCTTTGATGTGAATTTCAAAGATTGCCGTTAATATTCGAAATGTTGACGGTTTTTATGAATTTTTAAGATTTTCGTCGATTTTTATAATAAGTGATGATTTTAATTATTTTAATAATAAAGTACCTATACCAATTTTTAGGAATAAAAAATACAACATAAAATTTGTAAGCCTTAAAATTTAAGTTTACAAAACCCTAGCATTATCAGTGAAGCGGCAAGATTTTAATAATAATAATATCTGGTAAAGTAAACTAAAATTTTAATCATTTCAAGAGGGGCGAAGGCCCCATTCGCCCCCCTTGAAATGATTAAAATTTTAGTTTACATTACCAGATGGTAAAGTAAACTAAAATTTTAATCATTTCAGGAGGGGCGAAGGCCCCATTCGCCTTCCTTGAAATTATTAAAATTTTAGTTTACATTACCAGATATTATTATTATTTTTCGTTAAATCTTGCCCTTGCACTGATAGTGCTAGGATTTTGTAAACCAAAATTTTTAAGACTTAGAAATTTTATGTTGTATTTTTTTATTCCTAAAAATGTTTATGGGTTGTTTATTATTAAAATAATTAAAATCATCAATTTCTTAAAAACCGCCAAAGTTTCGAATATTAACGGCAATCTTTGAAATTCACGCTGCTAAGGGCACTAAGCACCACACAGGTCGACTCCAAGCTAGTGTGGGATTGTGTAAGCGCTCTCAACGAAATGGTCGGTCGCAAAAAAGTGACAAAGGTATGGGTCCCAGGACACAAGGGTCATCAAGGGAACAAAAAAGCAGGCGAACTGGCTAAACAAGGCTCGTCAAGCACATTCATTGGCCCGGAACCCTCCTGCGGTATCAACAACTCACCGACTATGGCTTTTCATGTCTCAATCAAAAAATGTTTTAAACAAAAGTTGTAGCCAACGAAAAGACAATCCACTTTTACCTTAACACTTTTTACCTCAGCTTTTTTGTTTTTGTTCAATAAACCAAGACAGATTTTTTGATAATAAATACACAGCTTTATGATAATTCGAAAATTTACTAACGAGTGTCTTCCACTCCCAGACTAAGCATGAAGTAAAATTTCGAGTTTAGAAAAGCCCCGTGTCGAGGGTCGCGCAGCGACCCGAGACAAATTTTCTGGGCTTTTCTAAACTCGAAATTTTACTTCATGCGCCACGCGTATAAAACACAGATTTTAAGTGAAGTTCGAATATACATAAATTTAACAATATTATAGTGTTTTAAACGCGTAGCGCATGAAGTAAAATTTCGAGTTTAGAAAAGCCCCGTGAAAATTTGTCGAGGGTCGCGCAGCGACCCGAGACAAATTTTCTGGGCTTTTCTAAACTCGAAATTTTACTTCATGCGCCACGCGTACAAATCACTGAATTCAAATGAAGTTTAAAATATACTCCTTGAAAATGATTCATACAAGATCGACCAAAGAGTATTCTCTTGCAAATATTTGACCATTTGGACATGAACAATTTTATGAATGACATGCTGAATATTTCCCAATTTTTATTAGTTTTGACAGTATTTTGCCACGTTCAACCGTTTTCACTTTAATCATTTTCTGATGACATTAAATCACTAGATTGTTACTGAAAACTTCCAACAAACCCCAAAATTTAGCCACGTTTGAATCACAAACAATTTGTCTGAATCCGAAAGTGGAAAACACCAGATTTGATGACAACTGATTTGGCAACCCTGACGATATCCTTAAAAGCTAAAAAAAAAAGAGAGAATGTAACAGTGTGTGCGAGGAGGATAATTGATGACAGAAAACAGCGGGCTAAATGCGCTCCCCCAACAGAACATTCTATATATTTCGCCATTTCGGTCATAAACAACGTGCTGCCGAATTTTCGCCAACTAACAAAACTAATGTACAAAGCGGAGTTGAAGTTGCGCGCGGATTCGAGCGAACGAATTAGTCATCCGATTCGGGCGGATTCAGACCGTATGTATAAATCTGAATCGGGAATACGATTCCGCTCGCCCAATATCATTTGTCAGTCGTCTCAAGTAAATGAATCATTAACGAATCAATTCTTCCTGAAATACGGAATCAGTTCATTCAAATCACCACACAGAATCGTTCTTTTTGAACGAATCATTCACGAACGACCCATATTTAGCATACAGCGAATTTTTCTATTAAGTATACATACATCGATAGATAAAATATAAATTTTCAGATATTTCCACTTCTGGATTAAGCATAAAGTGAAATTTCGAGTTTAGTAAATTCTGAAAATTTAGATTTACCAGGCGGAGCGAAGCGATGCACAAAATATGGTGTAACAAATTGAAAAGTATGACGAATGTCCATTTTCATCAACTTTAGTTAAATCATATTCAAAGATTTGTTTGGCGATCAAAATAGACAATTTCCGTGTCATCAATGTCAAATTATAAAAATTGATTATTTTTTGTTGACATGTATGTAACTATTACTAGATTTTATTATTTGCCGATTTAAATGACGTTGGTGAAACCCGGCATAAGTGTTTTTACATTTATTATAAATCACCTCATACATTGTATGAATATTTAATAGACACTTATAAAACTGTTTTTTAATGAATTATAACGTGTGACGGCGTAGTCGGAGGCGGTATCGAGGTTCAAAAGAAAGCAAAATTTAATAAAACAAAAAATGACTTTTGGGCGCCACTTGGTTTTATAATTTTCCTTTTTATGTTTATCCCTGTATAAACCAAGAAACTATAGGAATCAAAATGTAGTTAAAAGTAATAATATAAAAATATATTAATAAAAAATTACTTTAATAAATAATATCAAAAATATTGAAAATATAAATCAATTTAATTTTAACAAAAATAAACAATTGAAAAATAAAAAAAACGCAAGAGAATTATATCGAGACACTTGAAATATCGAAACGCTTAAAAATGAAAAATAATACTACACTCAAGTGCATAGAAATCAGCCCACCAATTCTTTTTTATGTTTTATAATAAAATCACTGTTGCAATACTACGAATAAAACATTTGGTGTTTTACGATAAAATAAACTATCAAATAGACATTGTATAGTAGAACGCCTAACATTAAACACTCCGACCACATACCATTGGCTTCGTCAATCTTCCAAAAATAGCTACAGCTTTTACACAATTTACAGCACTTAAAACCATAATAACCATAGCAATCTTCAGTGGGTTAATTCCCATATCCACTGAAGATTAAAACAAAAAAGCAAAAACATTGGAAAAACGTAGACATTTTGATACTTTATGCATATTGTCGAAAGAACAGAATATCGTTAAATTTCATTTGTGATGATTATTGTTCATTAAATAAACTGATAAGTACTATATGTTCTTTTTTTTCTATACCATGATAGTCTATTTTATCGTAAAATACCAAAAGTTTTATTTTCAGTATTGCAAGAGTAAAATATTAAAAAATAAATAATGGGTGGGCCGTTTTTTTTGCACGTAAGGGTATAATAAAAATAAAAAAATCGTTATAAGATTAATTTCTCCGCAACAATTATCGATTAATTAAGCGGCAAACACAACTAATAAGAAATAACCCTTATGTAATCAAAAACCTCTATCATAAATAACTAAGAAAATGTTTCATTACAAAAATAAATAAACACGAGTAATTCATAAAAAATTACGTCATTTTCCTTTACATTAATATTACATAAAACATTCACTTTATTTTCTTAGGGCCACATAATTAAATCTTCACCTTCTGTAAAAATGCATTCCTGATTCTCACTTCAATCATTTAGTTTAATCTTAGAAACGCATTGCAAATTAAAAAATAATATATACATTTTATATGGATCTTATAAACAAAAATTTCTCAACATTTCCCAACATACTCAAAAATATAATATTACACGAATCAAAATTTAAAAAAACACTGCTAAATTAACTGAACTTGAAGTTGTATGACTCGAAACAAAACAATCACTTATCTGAATTTCATCTGCCTCCACAGAATTATCTCCTTCCTCCTCACTTCAAAAATACTTCTTTTCTTCACTCCGCAACTACACACGTATCCAAATCTAGTAGCCGGAACCAATCAAAGCAGTAAGTAGGTCCATCGGTAGATAGAATCGGTTTACCCTTCGGTTTACAGAATCGGTTTACCCTTCGGTTTGCAGAATCGGTTTACCCTTCGGTTTACCCTTCTCGGAAAATAATCCGCTCGGAAAAATTCCAAATCCACACCGAAATCGGAAATTTTATTAAATTCAGTCAATTCACTTCCAAAACTTGACTGAATAAACGAGGCCTAAAAGCGAATTTTAGTCTTAGTAAAATGAAAAAAAAAAACAACCAGAGAAAAAGAACCCAAGAGGACATGAAAAATACATATTAGAAGAAAAATATTATCTACTACCTTTAGATATAATGCGGCCTCTTTCAGATTTATTATAACTTATCAAACTAGTCGAAAGATCACACAGATGATTTCAAAAATTTCAGAACGCCGAACACAGCACGTATCTTTTATTCCACCCGAGCACACAGCTCCTCACCGGTGAACACTCAGAATTCAATTCCTCAATCACCTAATTAATCTAATTTAACGCCCTCTATTCGAATTGGAAAATTGTTGGTAATTTCGACTTATCGAATATTAAGACTCCGCTACACTAATGGACCATCCTCGATTTCAGTCTCACAGAAAGTGAAAGTTATGCTCGAAAAATTACTAATCACAACCTCCGCCGACTACCAACTTCTTATTTAGTATTAAAACATATAAATTATTCTATGCGTCTTGCCAGAAATCTGTGAATTCATTTCGCTACGAAGTCGCAGATGTGTGACTGCTCCTTATCAGCGAGTTGCCAACCGTTGCCTATAAAAGTGACAATTAACCAACAAATTGGTAAAGCTGAATTAAGTTAGATGAACCGTTTCTTTATAAGAGTTACGTAACAAGTAAATAGCATGACGGAACCCTAAACACTACTACATCACACCGCCCTTCCCATTTAAGGCTTCGTTGTAAAAAGTGAAAAATGTATTAAATTTATCGAAGCAAAAATATCCGTTTGTTTACATTTTTGTGATACTTGGGTTGCCTATTAATGGATATCGATAGCTAACGACATCTAATGCTTCATAGTGGCATCGTCAGTGACACGTGTCACTGACAATGCCACTATGAAGCATTAGATGGCGTTAGCTATCGATATCCATTAATAGTTTTCACATATTGGCTTGAAATAGTCAGAAATGTTCAGTATTCCTCAGCACTGGGTCGGGACCACACTGAAGAGGACCTTGAAGTCTGAAACGCGTCTGTGGGTATCTGGTGCCGGAATACTGAACACAAATTCAATTTTGATACTTGGGTTGCCGATAATAAATCTCGGTTTTTGAATTTAATTTAATTTAATTATTATATATATCACTTATTTTGTTATTTCACCACTATTTTTAGGATAAAACAGGATAATGAAAAACGCGAACGTTACAAACGTTTATAGAAATAATAAATAAACATAAATAATTCCCATTCTACACTAATATAAAACAAATTACACTAACGATCAACGTAATCTACAAACAAAAATACAGCATGCGCAATAAGGCATGAATAAAATAGACCCTTTTAAGCACCGTACGATTCTCCTTATCAATAATTTTTACGACAACTTACTTTTACGACCACATCTAAACGGAATCTTTCATCTTTTTCCTCATCCGTATGTGTACTGTTTTTATTACTACCGAGAAATCTTGCGCTCGAATCAACGCCTCATTTCCTGAAACTACTTGAAATCTCCCCTATTCTTGAAAAATTGCATTTCCTCTTATACCCTTTGTGGAAACCACTTCATTTTCATTCCCACTTTCCCTAGAACTACTTTGTATCCATAGGGATTTAGACATACTGGGTTAATGGTGTTCGCCTGGATAACTGATCCACAATTTTTTCGCGATGATGAATAATGATGATGGTGTTCATTTGAATGTGGAAATTGATTCAATTATCCCGATTGGATTTTTTAAAAGAGAGGGGAATGGAATTAGTGGGGTGATTTTATGTAATAAATATTGATTGTAACGTAATAGGGTTTTTGTTTCTGATTAAGATGAGTTTGATTTAAATTTGAGATTTTTATCTCCTTTATACTCCTTTAATTTGAATAAAAATAGTAAGGAGTTTTAAGGATTAATTTAAATTGTTTCATATAAGTTTGATGCTTTATATAGGTGTTCAGTTAATTATATAGGTGTTCAGTTAAAAACATGATCGAGTTGGCTGTGAAATTTTTAAAACATCGTAAAGTAAATCGTACATGAATTTTTCAGTCGCTCCTGTCAATGGTTAACTAACCCAATTTTATAAAGGTTTTTATTTTATTTTGTATTTCAATAAAAATAAAAATACATAAATAAGAGCAATATAATTGAAAATGGCATCACATGTTAAAAAACTAATGAGCTAACACAATCTGACATTTATGTCAGGTATGACAACTACCGGGAGGGTTTAGAAATTTCAAAAGCCATAAAGGCAAGTAAAAATGTGGTCAACGACAACGAAAACCTTTGGAATTCCCCGATATTAAATGCCCTTATTACCCAATAAAACCTAAAACTCGAAACTGTATATATTCCCAAACAAATCCATTTGTACATCATTCTTGATAATGGCATTAAGCTGAAACTAGTAGAAAATAAAATACATATAAGTGAAACAAAACCAAGTGAATTTAATTTACAAACCATTATATGACAACGTAAATTGAGCTGCGACTCTACTTTTTCGTTCCATTTCCTTCTATCAAAACAGCAACGCCTTCTCGATAGTGTTTTTAAACGAACACCTCATATACACAGTGTCCCAGACCACCCGTATTAGGCATTTTTTTGTAATAACGGCTGGTCTTAGAAAGTTGGAATAAAAAGAAAATACTAAAGCTATATGGAAGAATCAAATGGTGATTAATATTTTCAAATTGCATGGTAGGTCAAAAGTCAAAAAGGTCTTTGAAAAATAAGCAACTTTTGTAGGAAACATATTTTTGTAACTGGAGTGTGTTTTGAGTAATTTTTGATTGAAGTTACTAAATACCAATATTTCATGGCTACCTTATTTTAAAAGTAGATACTTAGGGCTACTGGTATTAGATATTATTAGGCTGTGAACTCTGAGTCAGAGTTAAAATCAAAACTGTGGGGTCCGAATTTAAGTATTTTTGTGATCAGGACATCGGAACCGTGGAGTTAGATATTTCGTATAATACCAACTTCGATTTTTAATATAATTATTTAAATATAAATGTGTTAGACATAATTAGTTATTTTTCTAAAATTTGAACCCAAATAGAGTTTTTAATTTCAACGGAAATTTATGTAATTTGCATATTAGAGAAAACCAATATTTCGATTTTTTTAAAAAAAATCTATTAAATTGCAATTATGCAGATGTAGGAACCATTAAACAATAATTTGTATTGCAAAAAATTGCATTATTAGATAAAGTTTTCATATTTTTACATGAGTCGAAGCAGCAATCGGAGCTGGTGTAGGATTATCGAAAAATAGAGGAGCCGGAGACGGAATTGGAGTCGAACATTTCCTTAGCGACTCCGCAGCCTTGGTCAGAATGTATCTGAGAGGTCTAACTGACTTTTGAAAGTCAATCTTTTAAAATAAGTTAGCCATGAAAAATTTAAATTGAATAACTTTGATCAGATATTACTCAAGTACTGCCAGAAAGAAAATGATGTTAATAACAAAAGTTGCTAATTTTTAAAGACTTTTTCAATGATACCACTTTTGACCTATCGTACCATTTGCAAATTTTGAGTTCTCAAGGATGCTAACCTTTTTGCGAAAAAAAAATATCACCATTTGATTCTTTAATACAGCTATTGTTATAATTTTGTTGTCACAACTCTCTAGAACCAGCCATTTTCTTAAAAAAAGGCTGATACGGGTGATCTGGGACACCTTATATTTAACGTAGTGAAACATTTTAAACAACTACCCAGCAAGCACACTTAATATAAATGTAAATAATATGTTAAATTATATACTTAATATATATGTAAAGATATTATATAATGTACATGTATATATTATATAATATAATTTAAAACATTTTATTACATAATATACAGGGTACGTTTTTGTTTTCATGTTCTCTATAGGCATCTTGGAAACTTTCATTAATTTCCGAACCCCACGTGACCAAAAATAATAGGCAACCAAATGTACAAGGTGGTATGGTTCACACAAAAATTCCCTAGATTTAAAAATATTTATTCGCCGGCGTATTTTTATGACGACTGAAAATATTATATTTAAAATGATTAAAAAATAGGCTCATCAATTTTAAATTTAGTCACGTGGGGTTCGGGAATTAATGAAAGCCCTGTATAAGAGATAGAGAAGCGGTTAAATGGGAAAAGTGGTGCAGTTTTACGAGCTGAATAAAAAGACATTTGTAAATTTTTTGAAAAAGTCAATGGTAACTAGATATTTTGAAAAATATAAAAAGTATCGACTATTTTAAATCAATTTTTCTCAGTTATTAAAACTATAAATGTCAAAGTTTTAGATAATTTTATACTAAATAATAAAATGTTATCAGATTTTTTTCTATCGAAATTAGTTTTCTAGATATAATACAACCTTGCAGTTTTCTGCAAATAACTTTTAATGTGTTAGGAATTGTGATAGGGTTGTAATAAGGAAAAATGTTTGTTCTGTAATTTCGCATGGAATGACTTTAAAATATACAGGGGGTTTAATTTAAAATAAGAAAAATTAAGTGCTTTAAAGTTTGAAAAGTTTTACACTAAATTTTAGACACTCTGTATAATTCATATGAATAAAACTTGGTTAACGGGACTGTCAGACCTTATTTAATAAGTACATTGTATAATTTTATTAACAAGGCGTTATTTTTAATTTTTTATTAATTTTTTAAACCAATGGCGCAAAACTGATTTTATTTAGTTTTTATTTTTTTTTTGCTAAAATTACTAAACCAATTTCTATAACATTTTAGGGGTATGTAGGTATCCATAGAAGGCACCCAAATAACGAGCAAAATATATAGCATGTAATCTAAAAATATATATCATAATGACGTCAAACTTTTTTGGGACACCCTGTATAATCAAAAATATTTTCTTGAAATACGCCCTAGGATACAGGTAAAGTCTGCTAAATATCAAAAGCCTAACTTAATTATTAACTGAGTTACAGAAGACGGGAGGTAAGATGCAGGACCCTGTATACGATTTATATGATTTGCTTTGCTGGGTTATATGATTTGGTTTGCTGGGTGTGAACTATTAATTCATTTTACTTTTGGATTCAACTAGTGATCAAAGTCCACTAGTAGAATCCAAAAGTAAAATGAATTAATAGTTCACACCCAGCAAACCAAATCATATTCAAATAAGATAAATTCAAATTCAAAACTATTTGAATTCGAGAAAATAAGCTTACGCTTCTTATAGTTTGCACACTTTAAACATAATATATAAAATTACGAAAAAACTATTTGTTAAAATGTAAACAGTGTCTTAATTAATTAAGACACTGTTTGCATTTTCACGAATAGTTTTTTCGTAATTTTATATATTACATATTCGAATATTTATTTTAAATGAAAAACTAATGGTTTTCTCAAAAGTTCTTGTGATTTATGCAGTTTCTCTAGTAACCCATTAGAATGATAGATTCATATTTATAAATAACATATGATTAACATTTTAACATTATGTAGGTGCTATTACTAGATTAACTATTAGATTTGATGTTAAGTAATCAAATAAAAGTACAATTATTTTCAGCATAGCACTGAAATCATCTACATGAATTACAAAGTAAACTTATTGATCGGTGAAAAAGAAGTGCTCAGCCCCTCATTCAATATTTATAACAAACATTCACATTTTATGGATTGTATTCCACAACTTCAGAAGAGGAAGACTTAAATTACCGAAGAAATTATTTAAGGTCATGTCCCTACTCTAAAACGGCGTATGCACTTAACAGAGATTTTCGAAACCAAGAAAAATACCGAATAATTTATCGTGATATGTATATGTATTCTTTTAACATTTCCTGCATACCGGGTGTTGACTTGGCGGATGCAACATAGGAAATCGCATGTTAATTTTGAAGTGTTTAAAGTTTGGCTTCCCTATTTATTTTAGAGACAAAATGTATTTTACTTTTTTGTAAAGGGAAAAAATTAAATTTATGAATGTTCACACTTAACACTTTACGTTTCTCTAAGTTAAAATAATTAAGAAAAAGTTATGTGATTTTATAAAAATAATGATATACCATGGAATGGATACAACAGTTGCGAATATTTCCTGTTTTTTTTTTTTAGTTCAATTTAAAGCTTTAAACAAGTATTTTCCACTCCCAGACTAAGCATGAAGTAAAATTTCGAGTTTAGAAAAGCCTCTTTTCTGGGCTTTTCTAAACTCGAAAGTTTACTTCATGCGCCACGCGTATAAAACACAGATTATAAGTTAGGTTCAAATATACATAAATTTGACAACATTATAGTGATTTATACGCGTGGCGCATGAAGTAAAATTTCGAGTTTAGAAAAGCCCAGAAAATTTGTCGACCCTCGACAAATTGCGCGACCCTCGACAAATTTTCACGGGGCTTTTCTAAACTCGAAATTTTACTTCATGCTTAGTCTGGGAGTGGAAAACACTTGTTTAAAGCTTTAAATTCAGCTTAAAAATAAACAGGGAATATCCGCAATTGTTGTATCAATTCCATGGTATGTTATTATTTTTATAAAATCTCATTACTTTTTCCTAATTATTTTAACTTAGAGAAACGTAAACGTTAAACGAGTGTTTTCCACTCCCAGACTAAGCATGAAGTAAAATTTCGAGTTTAGAAAAGCCCCGTGAAAATTTGTCGAGGGTCGCGCAGCGACCCGAGACAAATTTTCTGGGCTTTTCTAAACTCGAAATTTTACTTCATGCGCCACGCGTATAAAACACAGATTTAAAGTTAGGTTCAAATATACATAAATTTCACAATATTATAGTGTTTTATACGCGTGGCGCATGAAGTAAAATTTCGAGTTTAGAAAAGCCCAGAAAATTTGTCTCGGGTCGCTGCGCGACCCTCGACAAATTTTCACGGGGCTTTTCTAAACTCGAAATTTTACTTCATGCTTAGTCTGGGTGCGGAAAACACTTGTTTAAAGCTTTAAATTTAGCTTAAAAATAAATAGGGAATATCCGCAATTGTTGTATCAATTCCATGGCATGTCATTATTTTTATAAAATCACATTACTTTTTCCTAATTATTTTAACTTATAGAAGCGTAAAGTATTGAGTGTGCATATTAATAAATTTAGATTTTTTCCCTCTACAAAAAAGTAAAATATATTTTGTCTCTAAAATAAATAGGGAAGCCAATATTTGAACACTTTAAAATTAACATGGGATTTCCTATGTTGCGTCCGCCAAGTCAACACCCGGTATAATTCAGGTTATGCAGCTCTTTAAGCCAGGCAACTTTGTAAAGAAACTTTTTTTCTATCTTTAACTTGAGCCGAGAACGTACTAATGGGACACCCTGCATATATTGTTTTATATAAATATCGTATATTCAAAAATGATAATTTAATAACAAACACAATCCATTTAGATAGAAACACGTAGCATCCCCATATTAGTGGCATCCAAAAGTCGTTGTGACAAAATGGACTGTTTTAATCTGTTTCAGGTGTGAGAAAAGGGGGGTCCAAAGCGAACTCGGAGGCCCAACAACCGCCGGCCAGCCGTCCTTCCCAAAATCAGAATAAAGTTCGAGCGACGTCCGCCGAGCCGATATACCAGGAATATGTTGTGCACGCCGGTATACAGATCATGTAAATTTGCACATTCTGTAAATACACTTGTATATCAGAACCACATTATGTCACAACACACTACTATTGTACCTAGTACACGGGGAAAAGGGCTAAACGTACATGTACGCGGTCATTTAATAAATCATAGGCGCCAACATGTTAATGATTAATATGCACGTTACACGTATGTTTACGGGATGAAAATCTCTGTTTACGACGTAATCAAGTTTAATTTGCGTCACGTAGTTTTGAATTGTAATAAGTTACTGTTTAATAGTCAATAATCCTATAAATAAGAATATTTCAATTGTTTTGTTACATTGGAAAACAATTTTACTAATAGTATAAATGAAATTGCCAATTCTTGGTTGCAGAATACTTCAAACATTAAAAGTGCGATTGTTTCGCAATCTACAACAAGTTAGTCTTACAAAGACTATATCAAACACTCATTGAAACAACTACTTCCCGGGCTAGTACCCCGACGGACATTGAATTGTACAACAAGTGTTTGCTGTTACATACAGTAACCTACTGCAAATGTAACAATTATTCATCTATAGACGCGTTTCGAGATTTATCTCTCATCAGTATAGCTTTGCCATTCCCTCTAAACAATTTGACATCTTAGACTGGCGGTCACGTTACCGTTCAAACATAAGTATAAATGAAATTGCCAATTCTTGGTTGCAGAATACTTCAAACATTAAAAGTGCGATTCTTTTCGCAATCTACAACAAGTTAGTCTTACAATGAGTGTTTGATATAGTCTTTGTAAGTGTTTTATATAGTCTTTGTAAGACTAACTTGTTGTAGATTGCGAAAAGAATCGCACTTTTAATGTTTGAAGTATTCTGCAACCAAGAATTGTCAATTTCATTTATACTTATGTTTGAACGGTAACGTGACCGCCAGTCTAAGGTGTCAAATTGTTTAGAGGGAATGTCAAAGCTATACTGATGAGAGATAAATCTCGAAACGCGTCTATAGATGGCCTGAATAATTTGACCCAAATTGTTACATTTGCAGTAGGTTACTGTATGTAACAGCAAACACTTGTTGTATAATTCAATGTCCGTCGGGGTATTAGCCCGGGAAGTAGTTGTTTCAATCAGTGTTTAATATAGTCTTTGTAAGACTAACTTGTTGTAGATTGCGAAAAGAATCGTACTTTTAATTTTACAAATCTTGAATCGAGTTTGTTCTAATTTTATTTATTTGGTACAAGATTAAATTAATAGGTTTCTTTGAATAACTTTCCCGTTCGTACATTTGCAAGCTACGTGTTATAAAAACACGTACAGTCGTTTGTGAAAATTCCCTCACGTAAAATTCCAATTTCTCGCGTACGTAATATTTATATAAAATACGTAATCCCAGCAGAACGGTGTGCATTTTTCGCACAAGGAAGTAATTTATATAAAAGTCATTCGCATTTACTCTCAAGAAATATTCCGTCAAAAGTGCGCTGCGGCACTCTAGTAATACGAGTGAATTTCATTCAACGAGAAACTTACAATCAAACAAAGTGAAAACAGTCGTGTGTCAGAAAGTTTAAAGCACATGCATTTTTAAGATAAGGATTGATTAGAATAAAAATGGTGATGTGTCCATCATAGTACTTTCCCCCCGTAAATTGCGTATTAAATCACTTTTAAAATATTTGTCGCATTATTATTTTTAAAATGTCTTTAACTTTTTGATAACTACAACTTTTATTTGAAACATTTTTCAATTGGATCAACACATACTCACACAAACTAATGACTAGATAAAAAACACTATTGAATATCTCAAAAACTAAGAGTGCTATGACAAAAAGTGAAGATACAAAAAATCTTTAATATTTTATTACCTACAACTTTTATTTGAAACATTTTCCAATTGTATCAACACACACACTGACACAAATCAATGACTAGATAAAAAACACTATTTATTAAATATCTCAAAAACTAAGAGTGCTATGACAAAAAGTGAGCCCACAAAAAATCTTTAGTTTTTCATTTCCTACAACATTTATTTAAAACATTTTTCAATTGTATCGACACATACACTGTCACACACCAATAACTAGATAAAACACACAACTTTTGAAATATCTCAAAAACTAAGAGTGCTATGACAAAAAGTAATTGAACAATACATCTTCATTTTGTTATTATCTACAACTTTTATTTGAAAGAATTTTTTGTTTGATGAACATTTATTGAAAAAATTTGAAAAAACTGAAAAACGCTAAGAGTAAAGTACCACTTCCGGTTTTCTGATTTTCACCAAAAGCTTTTCAGTTCTTCCGATTGTAACAAAAAGCTTAAGTTTCAAGTTTCATCTCGATATCTTTAGCGGTTTTTACGGTACAGCGCACACAGCCACACACAGACTCACAGACAGACAGACAGACATTTTTCAAAAATGGTCTTATTCGACTCAGGGGACCTCAAAACGGATATTTCCGCTAAAATGTTTGATTCGAAAATGTTCACGAAAACAATACTTTCCCTTTGTATTACATACGGGGGAAAGTAAAAATCACTTAAATTGTTTACTTTTTTATAAATTAGAAAACTAGTGAGACAGATTGAATTATTTCGATCTTAATTATATTTAAAAAAATTGTGATGTGTCCGTTATAGCACTTTCCCTGCCATTTAAACAATTGAGAATTGACATACTAAACTTATTTCACTCGTCCATTGGACTAGTGAGACAGATTTAATTATTTCGATCTTAATTATATTTCAAAAATAGTGATGTGTCCATAATAGCACTTTCCCTGCCATTTAAACAATTGAGAATTTACATACTAAACATATTTCACTCGTCGATTGGACAGTCCCTGCCATTTAAACAATTGAGAATTGACATACTAAACTTATTTCACTCGTCAATTGGACAGTTGACAATCATGACATTAGTCTGTCAATATCGCTTTCAGTTAAAAATCATTCTCACATTAAATCAGTGTTTTGTACGCGTAGCGTATGAAGTAAAACTGGTTACTTTTCAGATCGAAATACTCCGATTTGTGAATTGTTTTAAATTGAGCCGGGTATAGACATGTGTGGGACACACAAATGTTAGGATAAAGTTCTCTCGGAGACTTACCATTTCGCCGCAAATCGTATTTTAAGTTCCGATTTTGAGGTTATATACGTTGGTATTTTCGGGTGAATAAGCATATTACAGTTATAAATTGTACACATCTAAAATTATAACGTAATTAATCCAAATTGTAGTATTATCTTCATTTATACAGCCAAAATCACAATATTAATTTCACGACGTCTACTGATGTTTATTTAAACTAATGGATAAATAATTCTAGATTGATTATTATTCATGTTTAGATTATGAGTATTTTAGCTTTTGGTATAAGAAAACAGATGGCGCAAAGTGTATTAAATTTTTAACAAATTATCCGCTTACTAAAATTTTTTTCCAATAACTGGGATTATAACGTAAAAAAATAATTTTGTAATTGAAATATTCTAATTTGTCTCTAACTTCTATAACCATAATTTCTAGTTGCGTTGATGGCCAACAATTTTGTTGTTACTCCACTGCTGCAACCCAAATTGATTTTCGTAGACGGCAAATGTGAATTTATTGAAAATCAAAAGATAAGTGTTTACTATAATTTTGTACATAACATGGTGATTTTATAACTACAGTATATGTGATATTGTTACTAAAAAGTAATGGTACAATATCATAATATTCTCGTTTCCGTGTAAAGGTAGCGCCAGCTACTTTTTTATATCATAAATTAAAAGCAGCTTGGTGGTGTAGTCATTTATTTCCCATATGAATTTTACAGTTAACATTTACAAATAAAACTCGGGTTTGCCATTATTGGCACACACAATCTTAACAACTAAGTAATAAACATATGTACATAGAATAACATAAACATATGTACATAGAATAACACATATGTACATAGAATAACTTTTTTTCGATTGAAGTAGGTTGACGATTTTCCGGAACTCCTTCTCGGCTGTATGGATTTCTGGTGTGGGTACGGAGGGGTTGGGTGGATTGTGAAGGGTTTCTGGGGGCAGTGTTGTGCTGGTACTGTTATCTATAAACAAATCAATATTTATATTAGTGGACATGTCAGGTACATTTGTAATAGATTCTTTGGTTTGCGGGCTTGGGTAATTGCTGACTTCGTCTTCTATTCTTGTTGACGGGCCGTCGGTAGGTGTTAGGACGTCTTCCAGTTGTAGTTCTGTAGGCCTCATCGTCGGTTGTGCTGGGATGGTGAAGTCGCCGGGCTGGGGCGATCTAGGGGGCTGGCACGGCACTGGTGTCGGGGTGGTAGGTTCATACGCCACTGCGTTAGGGGCTGCGTCGTGAAGGGTCAGCGCAGGTAGCTGGGATGCGCTCGCTTGCGAATTTCAGCGCGCCAAATTCGTTGTAACGGTCGGCGCTGGTGACTAACCGCGCGTTGGAGGGAAAGTCGCACTTTTGTTATAATATATTTCAGGGTGGTCCTGCTGCAATTTCGTTTCCATCGCCTTGATTGTGCGATTATTAAATAGCGGTTGCAATATTTCCATCCTGGCCTTCTTGGTCTTGATATTAGCTTATTGACTACACTATCTAAAATCTTAGAATCGCTTGTAGCCTCACAAATAATTGACTTCTTTAATAAACATAAATTACTTAGTCACACCCAGCATGGCTTCATAAAAGGAAAATCCATTGACACAGCACTGTTTGACTACTTGACCTCTATATACTCACATGTAGATAAGGGAAATACCGTCTGCGGAGTTTTTCTAGACTTGTCAAGAGCGTTCGATACCATTGACCATTCTATCTTATTGACAAAATTACATCATTATGGCATACGAGGGAAAGAAAATGAATGGATTTGCTCATACCTTCAAAACAGGAAACAATTGGTGAAAATCACGGACACTAATACAGGCGTAAACGTACTATCTGACACGATTGACACTAATATGGTCGTTCCCCAAGGGAGTATCCTGGGTCCCCTATTATTCATAATATTTTTTAACGACCTCAATAGCATAGCAAATGACTGCCGCTTTATCAGTTACGCAGATGACACTAATATCATTCTTTTTGGATCCACACTCAGTGGCATAATCGATACAGGAAATGTGATAATGCGTAAAATAGAAAAGTGGTTTGCCGATAACTGTTTAATACTTAATGCAGAGAAAACGAACTGTATTTATTTCAAAACAAGTCAAAGAACTTCAACCCCACAGAACATCTGTTTAAATAACACACTTTATCCATTCACAAATCAGTGCAAATTTTTAGGTATTTTATTGGATAAAACACTGAGTTACAAACCCCATGTTGAGCATGTAATTAGCAAGATTAGTAGAGCAACGTATGGCCTTAGAATTCTATCCAGGAACACAAATGAGAAAATTTGTGGAATGTTTTACTATGCTTACATATATTCAAAAATTAGGTATGGTATAATATTCTGGGGAGGAACATCAGATATGACTGCAGTGTTCAGGGCCCAGAAGCGTGCTCTACGTGTTATCTGCAAAATTAAATTTGATAGCAGTTGTAGGGGATTATTCAGAAGTAAAAAACTGTTAACGTGTACAGGTATCTATATTCTAGAATGCGTAAAGTTTTTATGGAAGCATAAATACTTATTTGAAAAACACCTAATGCCACATATATACAATACGAGACATGGTGTTGAATACAGTCTTCCATCCCATAGATTGTGTCTGTTTGAGAGAAGCCCGTATTACTCATGTATTAAAGGTTATGATAGTTTGCCTAGTGCAATAAAAACAGCAAAGTCGTACGCAGTCATGAAAAAATTGTTGATCGATAAACTGCTATTGATAGAACCATATAACTTAGATGAATATTACTCTAACATTTAGAATTAGTATTAAGAATAGTTATATTGTGTTATATAACTTAATGTGGTTGTATGAGTTACGTGAAGGTGTTAAGTCACTTAATTAAACACAGTTATATTCCTTTCTTCACTTTTATTTTTCTTGTTAGATGTACATTTCGGGTACTAAGTACCGATTATCAATAGCTATTGATAATGGGTACTTAGTACCCGAAATGTACATCTAGCAAGAAAAATAAAAGTGAAGAAAGGAATATAACTGTGTTTAATTAAGTTATATAACTTGTTGTTGTGTCTTGGCCTGTTTTCATGTAATTGCTGTATATATGAAATTTTATTTGTATTGTATTTGCAAAAACACTGAAAATAAATGTATTATTATTATTATTATTATAAACCAGCATACCTTTCAGCAAGTGTGCGGCTTTCATCTTCGGTCTACGGGGTGAATTTTCGCGTGTGTACTCGTTCATTTTTAATCTCCAGGTACTTCTTTTTGATTGCAGCGGCCGTGCGATTGGGTATTGTTTCTCGCAGGTGTTGGATATCATTCTGTTTGAGGGCTGATATCTGTTTTTCCGCGATATAGTTTTTAATGGTCTGAATTTCTTCCTGCTTCCAACAGGACATTGTACTTCTATTGCACTCGTGAGACTTATTTACACTAATTAACTAACCTAAATTGTTTTGATTGTGTGTCCAAGTGTATTCTACATCACTTTTCACTTGTTGATGATTATCAGTGGTGTAGTGGTTAGAGTGTTGGACTGCCACGCCACGGGCCGGGGTTCAAATACCGGCCTAAGAAGTTGTCTGCATTTATATAATGACAACACCATGGAATTGATACAAATTTTCTGGGATTTTCTAAACTCGAAATTTTACTTTATGCGCCACGCATATAAAACACTCTACTATTGTCAAATTTATGTATATTCGAACTTCACTTAAAATCTGTGATTTATACGCGTGGCGCATGAAGTAAAATTTCGAGTTTAGAAAAGCCCAGAAAATTTGTCTCGGGTCGCTGCGCGACCCTCGACAAATTTTCTCGGGGCTTTTCTAAACTCGAAATTTTACTTCATGCTTAGTCTGGGAGTGGAAAATACTCGTTTAAACCTTCAAAATAAACTCTTTTAAAAACCAACGAATGTCAGAAAAAAAACAGCTAAAATAATTTAGAAAAAGTAATGTGATTTTATAAAAATAATGACACACCATGGAATTGATACAACAATGCCGGATATTCCCTGTTTTTTTTTAAGTTCAATTTAAAGCTTTGAACAACTGTTTTCCACTCCCAGACTAAGCATGAAGTAAAATTTCGAGTTTAGAAAAGCCCCGTGAAAATTTGTCGAGGGTCGCGCAGCGACCCTCGACAAATTTTCTGGGCTTTTCTAAACTCGAAATTTTACTTCATGCGCCACGCATATAAAACACTAATATTGTCAAATTTATGTATATTTGAACTTCACTTAAAATCTGTGTTTTATACGGGTGGCGCATGAAGTAAAATTTCGAGTTTAGAAAAGCCCAGAAAATTTGTCTCGGGTCGCTGCGCGACCCTCGACAAATTTTCACGGGGCTTTTCTAAACTCGAAATTTTACTTCATGCTTAGTCTGGGAGTGGAAAATACTCGTTTAAAGCTTCAAAATGATCTTTTTTAAAAACCAACCAATTTACAGCCAAAATAATTTAGAAAAAGTAATGTGATTTTATAAAAATAATGACACACCATGGAATTGATACAACAATTCCGGATATTCCCTGTTTTTTTTTAAGTTCAAGTTAAAGCTTTGAACAAGTGTTTTCCACTCCCAGACTAAGCATGAAGTAAAATTTCGAGTTTTGAAAAGCCCCGTGAAAATTTGTCGAGGGTCGCGCAGCGACCCAAGACAACATTTCTGGGCTTTTTTAAACTCGAAATTTTACTTCATGCGCCACGCATATAAAACACTATAATATTATCAAATTTATATATAATCGAACTTTACTTAAAATCTGTGTTGTATACGGGTGGCGCATGAAGTAAAATTTCGAGTTTAGAAAAGTCCAGAAAATTTGTCTCGGGTCGCTGCGCGACCCTCGACAAATTTTCACGGGGCTTTTCTAAACTCGAAATATTACTTCATGCTTAGTCTGGGAGTGGAAAACACTCGTTTAAAGTTTAAAATTGAACTCTATTAAAAATCAACGAATGTCAGAAAATTTACAGCTAAAATAATTTTAAAAAAGTAATGTGATTTTATAAAAATAATGACATATCATGGAATTGACACAACGCTTGCGGATGTCAAAAATGCACAAGATATTGCTGTTACTTAATTAACGACAAATAAAACATAACGCAAACATCGTGATAACTGTGGTCTGCATAATACCACTTTATTAGGAGAATTTATTTTTATATAGTGTAAATCATTTTGAAAACATTAACTTTAATCAAGTGACTGCGATATCTTTTGCCATTTTTTTTTTATTTCCCTTCTTTTGCCATTTTGACATCCGCAATTGTTGTTTCAATCCCATGGAATGTCATTATTTTTATAAAATCACATTACTTTTTCTTAATTAATTTAACTTAGAGAAACGTAAAGTGATAAACGTTAACTCAAATGAATTAAGAATTTTTCGCTCTACAAAAATGGTAAATACATTTTCTTTCTAAAATAAATAGGGGAGCCAAAATTTGAACATCTCAAAATTTACATGGGATTTCCTGTGTTGCGTCCGCCAAGTCAACACCCGGTAAATTTATCATTATAGTGTAATTATTTCCTTGTACAGATAATATTGGAAATAGCAAATAATTCACAATTCAAATATTTTTTACATTCCAAATCTTTTCTTAATAATTATAATCTCGTTTTGTTATTCCATGTTATGCGTACACATAATCAGTGTCTTATCTTATCACTAAAGAAATGGAGTTGTTCTGGTGTTGAGGAGAACACTTATACTTCGGCAGTTGATCAAGACAGTTAATTCTAAATCTCTATATTAAATCTTAAACTCTAAATCTCCGAACTCTAAATCTTACATCTAAGTCTGTTTCAATCTGTAAATTAATTTATTAAGTATCAAATTAAATACTAAGTAAAACTTTAAATCTCTGTGATTGGACCCAAGTTGACTAAATTGCGTCTTCAACGACAAATGCAGAAAATCTAAATTATATAAAAGAACCATAACGATAAACAACACCTTCGTACGTTACACTCGTTTTCTTTTAATAATTAAAGCACGCAAGAGAGATAAATAAAATATATTTTTTACGAAAAAACTATTCGTAAAAATGCACACAATGTCTTAATTAATAATAAGACAACTTAAGACGATAAATATTCATTGAAATAACTACTTCCCGTGCAAATACACCTACGGATATTGAATTATACTTTCAGTTAATTAATAAGACAACTTAAGACGATAAATATCCATTGAAACAACTACTTCCCGTGCAAATACACCTACGGATAGTGAATTATACAATGAAATATCCGGAAGTGTATTTGCACGGGAAGTAGTTGTTTCAATGGATATTTATCGTCTTAAGTTGTCTTATTAATTAAGACATTGTTTGCATTTTCACGAATAGTTTTTTCGCAATTTTATATATTATGTTCAAAGTGTGAAACTATAAGAAACGTAAGCTTATTTTCTCGAATTCAAATAGTTTTGAATTTGAATTTATCTTGTTTGAAATATGTTTTTATTAAAGTATTCGAAAACCTCTTTGCAATCGTTTTAAACGATCGGAATCCTAACTAATTCGAATCGTACCCAGATTGGATACATTTATAGTTTTAATCGATTAAATTATGTTTTTATTATTTTCATATTCACGATATTTATATCACACTTCAGGTCTTTTTCCTGCAAATCTTTTATATTTCACATTTCTTTGATTAACTTTTTTATATAAAAATGAAGTTCTCTGTTGAACTTGTTTTATAAAAACCCTACTTTATATAAATAACGTAATATTGTAAATTGAGTAGCACTAGCTGGGGGGATATTTTTTTTCTTTTTTTTTTTTTTCGAAGGAGCTCGGAGACGCTTTTTTGCCGTCCTATATTAGCGCTTTTGACGACGAGGGGAAATATTTCAATCCCGCCAGTTTATAACAGAAAGCTAAAAGGGACAAATATAGCATTGAAACAAAAAATGCAAGCCACATCAAAATAAATGTTGATTTCATAATTTAATAAAGAATACTATTTTGAACACGAATTTTATTTTAAATTAAGAATGTAAAACTATTAAAATCACAAATTTACATCATACGAAATCAATCAAAACTTGTGTTCTTATAAAATTTATCAATAATATTTATTTAAATAAAATGTTGATTTAATAAAGAAGAAGATTCAATTTTGAATACGAAGGTAGGGTGGCGACCAACCGGAAAATTACAAAATAGACACAACCAATAAATTAATTAATTTACTCACATTAGGAGTCACAAAATAAAATTAAGTACCACCCTATTAACTTGAAAGAAACGGTCTCAAAAAAGTTTGCTAGATTCATTTACCACCCATCAATTTGTATAAGAATTGTAGGTTTATTGAATAAATTCAGCCTTCATTCTGCTTTTTATGTCAATACAAAATTAATAATAATAATAATGTTTATTGCCCAACAGGAAACAAATTCCCAATTACAAGACAATTTAGTACAAACAAACAAGTTTTAAAACTATGAACTAAAAATAATAACATTTTAATAACATTTTACTTCGTAATTAACAAAATTCTAATAAGGATGTCAATGGTTGAAAAAATACGTCACAAGTTGGTGGAAGTTGATTAAACGAATTGCAGATCACATTAATAGGCGATTTTAATCCAAAATTTGTTCTATTTTACATAATATTAAATGTGGTCTTATATCTACTATTGAAAGATGGAATATGCAAGCCAACTAGCTGTAAAATATCAGGGCTGTCAATTCTATCATGCAGAAGCTTGTGTAAGAAGGTGATGCTTTGTGACGTCGGCATTCAAGAGATTCTACATTAAATTTATCTAGCAGTAGTGAATGATCGCAGCCTCTGTCAGGATAAAATCCCTCAACTTTCAAGTGCCAAAACTTCAGGAACTTACGTTGAACACTTTCTACTAGGTCAATCTGAAGTTGATTTGAGGATACCAAATTAAAGATGCATATTCCAACTTGGAACGGACATAAACATTAAATAGAGATTTCAAAGCATTAGGATTTCGCAAATTTGTAGAATTTCGAAGTATAAATCCTAATGCTTTAAAGGAACTCTTTACGAGTGTTTGAACATGAGGATAAAATGTAAAATTGTCATCAAACCAAATCCCTTAATCTTTGAAGACTCTGACTTGCTCAATAGAATTATTGCTAACTATATAATTAAATGAGATTTGTTTAGATTTTTTGGTGAAGGATATGAATTTGCTCTTATTGCTATTTAAATTAAGATTATTAATACCACACCAATTCGAGATTACATCAAGTTAATTTTGTAAGCGTTGACAGTTAGCAATTGTTGAGTAAATCTTTAGGTCGTCCGCGTATAAGAGGTGTTTACACTTTAATAAATCAGAAAGATCATTTATAAAAAGGTTAAAAAGTAAGGCACCCAAAATCGAGCCTTGAGGTACCCCTGAACTTGGAAAGTATGAGTCCGATTTAAAGTTATTTATTGCGACATACGTTTCACGATCTGTAAGATAAGATGCTATAAGCGAGGTTGAATTGTCACAAAAACCAAAGTAGCCAAGTTTACCTATTAAGAATTGATGGTCCACCCTGTCAAACGCTTTTGACATATCAGTATATATTACATCAATTTGCCCCGCTGAATCTAGTGATTTGGCTATATCATGCGTAATAATGGTCAAATTAGTTACTGTAGAACGTTATCGAATAAAGCCATGCTGTTGAGAAGATAGGTATGGAGAAACGTGGAAAAAGAGTTGATTATAGAGTTTTCTCGAATATTTTAGCGATTTGAGACAGTATTGCTATTGGACGGTAGTTTGTTATATTCCGTTGATTAAGTGACGTTTTTGGGATGGGACAAATCGATGCAATTTTTAATTTACTAGGAAATTCAGATGTTTTATAGATAGGTTAAATATTATTGAGAGCGGGTAGCATAGAATAGAAGCACAATCTTTCAATATAAAGGCTGGTACATTATCATTGCCTGATGAAAATGTATTTGGTAATTGCTTTAAATATGTAAATACAGTTTTATCGGATATTTGCGCAAATGAAAAAGAAGGGATATTGTTAACGTTCGGAACTGTGGTTCCTACAGATTGCATTATGAAAACTGATTGAAAGTATTCTCGAAATCCATTAGCAATATGTTCAGGTGTTTGATAAGCCTCATCCTCGTAAAAAGTTTACTTGGCAATACTTTTACAAAAACAACCACCTAGGACAATCCGGAATTTATTCAATAAACTGCAAAAATTAAATAGACGTAGGTTAAACACAACGAAATATATCGAACACCAAAATTATTTTCAAATTCAAAGCCCAAACAAATCAGCGGTAGCACACCATTCATTAGAAACAGGACACACATTTTCGGTTAACAATATTAAACTTTTAAAGCAGTGAAATCATTGTAGATTATATATGCTTGAATCCATTCATGTGTACAAAAATAAACACAGTTATATTCCTTTCTTCACTTTAATTTTTCTTGCTAGATGTACATGGAAACTTGGAACTTTCTCATCACCCGCTGTTAGTTTGTTTGGAAAGGATGCCATAATGGATACAAGCTGTGCTTCATCTACTTTAGAAATTGTGAAAGGAGGACAATTGATAAATAGAACATACGAAAATGAACATTAAAAATGTTCGGTATTACATAAAACTCTTCGTATATTATCTTAATCATTTAATTTTTTAAATTAAGTTAATCTCCATCGAATGTGAATCGCACTTGATTCATATAACATCTAACGTGTTACATTTAATAAGATCTTATTTTGCCTTTATACCATTAATATTATTATTACACAAGTAACATGAAAGTCTAATTAATTTTATTTGTCCTGTTTATCAAAAGGGCAAAAATATGTTTAGTCTTTATTGCAATCGGCAATTTATGGAAAGTAATAAACCCGCCGGAACGTATAAATATTTACTAAAGCTATAAACGCCTAAACGCCATGATATCTCACCATAAACGCAACACAAAGCCGCATAAATAAAGTATTTGATTTTAACACACATAACCAGGAACTGTTTATTATTGCGATTTTCTTTATGCATGTTCAGTTGGTCTATTGTTAGCACGCTAAACATGCATGGTCCAGTTGCCGTATTATTCAAGCTAAATCATCAATAAATATTAATTTTAGTACTATAATAATTATAACATCTAGGGAAATATGAAGAGATTATTTCCCAAGGTTGGCTAGTTACATCCCGATGGCGAAGCTAGAGGAATGTATAGCCAACCAAGAAAATTTTCATATTTCCCGTGTTGTAATCAATATTTTTTTCTGATTAAAGCAATACCTTTCTATCAATAGGTAAATATTGGATTCATTTTTTGAATTTATTAATAACGTTGCTAAGGGCTATGTTTGTAATTATCAAGCAGACTTGTGGGCCTGACTTTTTCATCATGTCATAATTTGAAATGTTGTACGTGCTAACGCAAGCGGCGAAAGCCCGTTAATATTTGGTTCCAGCCAAATATAAATCTGTATATAAAAAAAAATGTATGCAATTTTTATGAATAATCGAGGATCCAACGGTCCGTCAACGGCGCTGCAGCAAATATTTTATAGGCGTTTTTTGAAGATTTGATATGATGTTATAATTTTTAATTTCATTCGTCAGTGTGAATACGCTCAAAATGTGAACGGTATCGAGGAAAACATGTTCTTGTCACGTTTGAATATCCATATTGCCCTAGGGAATTATGGATTGTCAAAAAGTGTCATATTTCCTTAGGGAGATATGAGTATGTTATGACATATCGAAACCCAGGCAATATTACTCATTACACAAATAAGACAATTAACTTTGTTTGTATAACTGAGGATTTTATTGTGACTATAGTTTCGACAACTTTAACTTGTCATTATCAAACAAAGTATTACTCATTATTGTATCAATCAGAAAAAAAGATAATAACATTGGAAATTAGAAATGCTTATACATTCAATTTATTTAAAATTTTATAAAGTTTTCTAATGTAACTCACTAATCATTTATATTACAAATTACGAGTGATGTCCTATGCTTACAAATTTGAAACCTACGTTCCAACTTTTCTTTGAAGTATTTTGATATCAGCATTATTTCTATTTCTTTTGCATGCTTAATCACAATTTTTGCTTAACCCTTATAGCTAAGGGCTGCATATTATTAAAGTTATTTTAATTTGATCTTAAATATCATAGGACACCTTTCTTGAACTTGACCATATTGAAGTATATGAAATATAAATCAACCTCTCTTTTCGATATCTCTACAAATAATCAGAAACTACGGCCTTAAATATTCAATTATATTTTCCTCGATAAGCCCATTACATGAAAAGGGAAAATAAATTGAAAAAAATGTTGATGTGACGATAAAATAAATTAGGCCAGAGTTGCCGAACAATTTACACCGATAGGTAGCAGAATGTGGAAAAGGTTTATTTTATGTTTCCCCTGTCAGATGGCCTACTTGATTTATACAAGATATTATTCTTGTTCGAGAAAAAAAATATTATTCCCCCGTTATTAGAATTAATTTATTTTCTGTAGCCAATCAAGCTTGTTTTGTCCCCCATAAAAAATATAATTATATTTTGGTGTATTACATAAATCATGATTAATGATGATAGATAGTAATTTAATAATGGGATTAAACAAAGCTAAAATAGCTTTGCATATAAAAATTAATGGGCATCGTTAATATAATTTGTGTTGTAATGTATTATATGGTCGGTTCAAAAGTAAAACCCATGTGCTTACTAAAACTAATGAACTTTATGAAAACAATTGTGATTCTTAAAAATAATATTGTAAGAACGAGAGTCTCTACTAGCAGATTAAGCGTGAAGTATAATTTCAAGTTTAGAAAAGCCGTACATTTGGACTATAATAACAGTTGACATAAGTCGGTGCTAGCCGACATTTGAACAAGGACGACACTTGACACAAGAAACATTTATTTTTTTAATAAGAAGATTGCTTAGATAATATTTGTAGTATGCACTAAAACAATTTTGTTTGCATCTATGAATAGTAAATTGCACAATAAATATTTATTTATATATAAAAAATAGAAATAGTTATAGTAAATTGCACAATAAATATTTTTTTTTTACAAGAAAACAACGAAAATCTGAAGATTTACAGCATGGATAGGAAAGAACACATCTAATTTCGAAAAAATATCGAAGTTGGGTTGGTTTTCAGTGCATTTTTAACTTCACTTGAAATCAGTGTTTTATACGCGTGGCGCATGAAGTAAAATTTCGAGTTTAGAAAAGCCCAGAAAATTTGTCTCGGGTCGCTGCGCGACCCTCGACAAATTTTCACGGGGCTTTTCTAAACTCAAAATTTTACTACATGCTTAGTCTGGGAGTGGAAACGCTCGTTCGAAACAACGTTCAGTGTTAATAATAATTTTTTTTTTTTGGGTTTGCCTTTGCCTGGCCTTGGAAACTTGCCCATTAGCCAACATCATTTTATTTATATTTGTATTTGTTTTATTTCTTTAACTTATTGCTAATTACCTATAACTATATATTTGGACGTCACAACACATTCACACACACCCATGAACTCCGGGACGAATATTTTTCGTTAGAAAAATTACTCGCCCCGGCTGGGAATCGAACCCAGATCACCGCCGTGAACGATTGGCGAAACCAGCGGCTCAACCGCTCGGCCACGGCGGTAAATTTTATAAAAACAACGGACGCTTGAAAAGTTACAGCGAATGCAATTGGATATATGGGAAATGGTTCTTTTAAGTAAGTGTATACTACTTAAAAGAACCATTTCCCATATAATTTATCTGCAATTTTAATTACACACAAATAACTTAATAATTATAATTTTCAATCAATCAATAACACCATTTCAAGGTTCTCGACATTTAATTAATAATCAATATCAGCATACCGTTAAAGCCGACTAGTTGCAATCTATTACCAACTTACCGCAAACTATACATATATAATTAAATCCTTCTTGAGTCGATAATTTATGACCTCGTAAATGTTACACACACATATTATAGCCTTAATAATTAAATTCAAACATTTAAATTGCACTGTAAACATATTATGTGTAATCAGATTGGAACGTTAATAATTATGACTGGAATAAGGGTGTCTCATAATAGTTCGTTATGTTCTTGTAAACGACGTAATAACAGGTAGAGATAATGACAAAGGTAGACTAATGAATCTCGTCATGTTTGAAATTGATGTGTGAAAAATAGAGGTTTCCCCTATATGATTACTCTTTCAATGATGTGGATGATTGGGCCGGTATGAATGAAGTGTGATTTTGGTGAATGCGCCGGGTTTTTTCTTTGATAAAAATTTAATACATAAAATATTGTTGAGACTTATAATCCAACTAAATATTTAGTTGTTACAAATTTAAAGCGGGAATTAAGTGTTCACTTTGGGAAACAATTCCATGTTTTTTGTGCGTTTTAATACCTTTATTTATAATTATGTTTTATAA
The DNA here is from genome assembly GCA_932526585.2 of Philonthus cognatus. Taxonomy (NCBI): domain Eukaryota; kingdom Metazoa; phylum Arthropoda; class Insecta; order Coleoptera; family Staphylinidae; genus Philonthus; species Philonthus cognatus. The sequence goes on along the minus strand of OW052248.1, from coordinate 62,292,852 downwards.
ATTAGTAGCTTGCAGTCAGAGCTGGGTGGTAATCGAGTAGAAGTACTCTAAATTTGTACTCGGAGTACTTTTCATGTAGACGGTACTCAGTCTATGAGCACTTTATTTTCCAAGTACTTGTACTCGACGCAGTTTTGGATCGCAAAATGACCCCAAGTACATTTAGATACACAATTTTGATATAACTGTAAAAACAAATGAGTTACAGCACTTGAAATCTTTGTTTTGACAACTCTCTCAATTCTGACATTAAACATTTAAACAAATGAAAGCCAGCAGACCACAGGTTGAAGAACATCTTACCTAATTTTACAATGATCAACCAACTCAACTTTATGATTTGTTAATTAACTTAACCTAGCTTTACAACTTGACAGCTGTAATGATTCGATCCTAGGTCTTGTACAAATTTATAATTTGTATTATTGTTTACGTTGTGTTGTATATGTAGTAATCCTTCAATTTATTTACCAGGTTCGTTGTTTGTGTCAATATGTCTAATCGTAAATACTTTGTCTTCCTTCCCTTTTAATTTGACCAGGAGAATGTGTGGACAATAAATAAAACAGGATATGAGTTTAATGTATGCAAAGTTTATTGATCTTTCATGACATTTCTAATGAATTGGTATGTCTTATACTATTTATATTCACAGAATATTTAATCAAAACGTTTGTGCTTAGAAGCCATGTGCATTTAGCTAAACTCAAAACATGTATGATTCTACTTGTGGCAGCAAAATTAACTAGCCCCTGCATTTGCATTACGAGATGGAAAACCCACAAAAACTACCCCGGAGCTAGCATCACACAATTGACTCACTTGCGATTGGTTAGTGGGACAATCTCTCACATCGGCCCTACACATCAATCGCACATACATCCCGTATTCTTGTGATTAGTTAGTAGGACATCTACCTCAATACCAACTCAGTAGTTAGTAGGACATACCTCGTTTTCTAGCTCAAGTCGGCCTTACACATCAACCACCATACATTCCTCATTCTTGTGATTAGTTAGTAGGAAATCTATCGCACATACATCCCCTATTCTTGTGATTAGTTAGTAGGACACCTATCAAAACATGTATGATTCTACTTGTGGCAGCAAAATTAACTAGCCCCTGCATTTGCATTACAAGATGGAAAACCCACAAAAACCACCCCGGAGCTAGCATCACACAATTGACTCACTTGCGATTTGTTAGTGGGACAATCTCTCACATCGGCCCTACACATCAATCGCACATACATCCCGTATTCTTGTTATTAGTTAGTAGGACATCTACCTCAATACCAACTCAGTAGTTAGTAGGACATACCTCGTTTTCTCGCTCATGTTGGCCTTACACATCAACCACCATACATTCATCATTCGTGTGATTAGTTAGTAGGAAATCTATCGCACATACATCCCCTTTTCTTGTGATTAGTTAGTAAGACATCTATCGCAATATCAACTTGATAGTTAGTAGAACATACCTCGTTTTCTCGCTCAAGTCGGCCTTACACATCAACCACCATACATTTCTCATTCTTGTGATTATTCAGTAGGTCATTATCGCAATACTAACTCAGAGTGGCCCTACACATCAATCGGCTGGGTCGATTAGTTAGTAGGACACCTCTCGTTTTCTCGTTCAAGTCGACCCCACACATCAACCACTATACGTCCCCCATTCTTGTGATTAGTTAGTAGGACATCTATCGCAATACCAACTCAGATTGGCCTTACACATCAATCGAATGAGACGGTTAGTTAGTAGGACATACCTCGTTTTCTCGCTTAAGTTGGCCTTACACATTAACCACCATACATCCCTCTTTTTTATCCTTTCGACCCTTTCATTATTCACACATATATTCTGCTTATTTAATCATTCGTCTCTTTCATTGTTCATAGATATATTCTGCACAGATATATATTACCCTCTCTCTCTCTTTCATAGTACCACATCTAACTCTTTTATAGTGGAACCAGCCCTTGTCATAAAACTTAAGTGGATCCCGCTCAACAATTGCTTTACACAATTAAATAGTGAAACCAGCCCTTTGCTTTGCCTTTATCTTACCTTTCTTTGGTAGATAGGCTCGACACTATAACTGCTTCACACAATTGAATACCGGGATCAGCTCTCGCCCCCATGGCTTAGGTAGGCTCGATACTGCCTCCATTAATAGATTTGGTAAAGAAATAATGTCATTCTTACGTGATTCCAACGTTGTTATCCCCAACTCCATTCTTAATACATCACTTAACTCTTTTTATCAACATTAATTCATTACCTTGAATCCCATTGAAACTTCAGTTTCTCAACTGTACCTGTTTCCATTCAAATACCGACTGTCCTTGTCCCCATTCCAAAATTAACTGCCTTTTAGAATCGTTTCTTCGCTGCTCTTCAAATTCTCCCCTCCCCTGATTTTGGGTGTAGACTGTATGTGTTACCCATATATGGGTATAAAAACCCATACCTCCTGACGTCAACGTAATTTCCCTGACTTGCGCTCGGTAAACCTTGAACTCAGTCTTTCTGTATATTTCAGCATTTCTCCACGGGCCCGAATTTGTTTATTATTTTAAGGCGATGCTGCATTTGTCATTATCTAACATCACAACTTGACAACCTAAAGTTAATCTAAGTAAGTAACCTAGTTATATGATTTGTAATTTAACCTAACCTACTATCCTGAACTTGACCATTGTGGATCTCTTTGGCAAGCAGATCGCGCTAAAAACTACCGTAAGATTAACTCCATTAGCAGAGTGACACCGGACATGCAGGGACACACAAGAATCCTCAAGGAATTTGCTAGTGTCCTCTTGAACATCGACCGCTGTCTAACAATTCCTGCTTTCGGCAATATGTTCTCTGTCTAAATACCTACTAGGATCGACTGGGAGGAGGACAGGTTGCCGGATTCAGGCTCACTCAACGTCTTCGCGAACGGATCTAAATGTGATGATAAGGCGGGGGTGGGGTTTTCTGTGAGGACCTGCACCTCCGCATCTCCTTCAGACTGCCAAACCACTGTAGTGTTCTGCAGGCGAAGGGGATTGTTATTAAGACAGCTGCAGACTAGGTAAAGGCTAATGGGACTTCTGCTGGTCAGGTCGATATATATATATATACAGGGTGTCCGTAATTCGAGAGAATGTATGGGGATCTCGCTTATTTGAAGAGATACAGAGTCGGTTAAATTGGGGCAAAGTTGCGTAATTTGATGCTTATTAATAATCTGAAAACAGATTTAAGATATCTTTAATTACTTTTGAGATTTTCGCAAAAAACCGTTTTTTCGAAATTCTGTTTTTATTTTTTTATTCAAAATCTATTTATTTTAGAAATATGGTACTTTGACATTATTAAGGTACTTTTTGATGGGGAATCGAATGGTATTTTTTATTTTGAGATAACTCTTCAAATTACATGAGAACTGGAACTAACTTTTGTTTTTCTTATGGGCGCCATTTTGAATTTTGATTGCATATGAAAGGATGTTTTTTTCTGAATTCAATAATGTATAACACTTATACTTTATTTTGTTTGTAACATGTATAATTCTATTATCAAAACTATTACTTGTTTATTGTAAACAAGCCCTTAGAAACAATTGCAGCTTGTTTGTTTACAATCGATTATAAGTATGTTCGGTTGTTTAACAATGTTCCTTAGAGATGTAATTTTAAATTGTTACAGGTAACTCTAATTTAAATGTGTACATTACATTTTATTATGAATTAAACATTAATTAACATAAAATAAATATTGTTCATCCTATTAAATAAGTCTTTTACAAATAACAATAAATAAAGAATTATAACAAATGCTCAAATAATCCGCCATTTATTTCAATGCACAATTCTGCCCTCCTTCTTAAATGTTTAATTGATCGTGCTATGTCTCTTCTTCGAATATTATTTAATGCTGCTAGAATGTTTCTTCGGAGATCTTCAACATCTTGTGGAATGGTTTTGTAAACATTATCTTTAATTGAGCCCCACAAGAAATAGTCAAGAGGCGACAGATCTGGTGAGCGCGCTGGCCAGCGGACTACACTTCTATTTGAAATAACATTATTTTCGAACATTTCTTCTAAGCAACTACTGACAACGGCACTATTATGCGGAGGTGCGCCGTCTTGTTGGAACCAAAGTTCACTTAATCGATCCAACGTAATATGTTCGTCTAAATAATCTGTTAAAACAGTTCTTAAAATATTTAAATAACGAGCAGAATTTAAATTTTCTTCGTAAATGTATGGGCCTATCATTTCGTCATTTAACAAACCTACCCATACATTTAGACTAAACCGAATTTGCGGCCGTCGTTGTTCAAATTGTCTGGGATTATTTAAACTCCAGAAATGTTGGTTGTGGCGATTAAATAAACCGCAGTTGGTAAATTTACATTCGTCTGTCCAGATAATATTTTCCAAAAACTGCCGATTTTGTTCCAACTTATTTAATAGAAAATGGCAAAATTCTGTACGTCTCTCGTTGTCGCCAGGATGCAGAGTTTGGGTTATTTTAATTTTGTACGGGCGATATTTATGCTTTTTTAAAACTCGCCATACTGATTGATGAGACTTATTAATGGTTCTCGCAATTTGTCTAGTTGACGTCGTTGGTTCATCCTGCACCTGCATAAACCACGTTATCATATTTTTAAAATAAATATTATTATTTACCTGCTGTAAAATTTCATCCTCGTAATTATTTATAAAACGGTCTCCATATTTTGTTCTAGGTTTTTTGAATGAACCGTATTTCAATAAATTTTGATGTAGGGTTACGAAGTGACTCTGGGATGGTTGTCGCCTTTCTGGATACCGCAAGAGGTACTCTTCTGAAGTACGGTGTACATTTTTATTTGATAAATAATAAATATTTATCATATCACGTAATTCTTCATTACTGTATGACATTTTTTCTTATATCCGTAAGAAATACTTCTAAACAATGCAATGTAGTTGCAAACAATGAATAATTTGATTGTAAACAAACAAGCTGCAATTGTTTCTAAGGGCTTGTTTACAATAAACAAGTAATAGTTTTGATAATAGAATTATACATGTTACAAACAAAATAAAGTATAAGTGTTATACATTATTGAATTCAGAAAAAAACATCCTTTCATATGCAATCAAAATTCAAAATGGCGCCCATAAGAAAAACAAAAGTTAGTTCCAGTTCTCATGTAATTTGAAGAGTTATCTCAAAATAAAAAATACCATTCGATTCCCCATCAAAAAGTACCTTAATAATGTCAAAGTACCATATTTCTAAAATAAATAGATTTTGAATAAAAAAATAAAAACAGAATTTCGAAAAAACGGTTTTTTGCGAAAATCTCAAAAGTAATTAAAGATATCTTAAATCTGTTTTCAGATTATTAATAAGCATCAAATTACGCAACTTTGCCCCAATTTAACCGACTCTGTATCTCTTCAAATAAGCGAGATCCCCATACATTCTCTCGAATTACGGACACCCTGTATATATATATATATATATATATATATATATATATATATATATATATATATTAAAACGTAGATTTTCGCGGGCGTAAGATGTATCACTGTTTCTTCGGGTTTGGTCCCGCGTATTTTCTTGGCTCTGGTCCATTTTATTTTTAATTCGACGTTTCGATGACGTCGCAGTTATCATCGTCAGGAATAACTAATAAAATTCCATTGCTCTAGCAACCACTTGTTTGATTTTTTACGTACTACTTGGCTTCGTGTTACTGTTTTGTTTTGTTCTTCTAATGATGTAGTAGTGACAATTTCAATATTATTTTCGGAAGGGGTTGGATTTTGAATTTCTTGGTTGTTGTTCGGAGATAATATATTTTGACCAGAATTCATACAAGTTTTCCAAATTGGTGGTAGTCTTTTAGCATTATCTCTTTGATTTAGACTGTTCGGCCGCTTTTCAATTTCTATCGCTTCTCTAATAATCCTCGTAATACGAAGCCAAACAAGAAATTCACGCATCAAGTAGTACGTAAAAAATCAAACAAGTGGTTGCTAGAGCAATGGAATTTTACTAGTTATTCCTGACAATGATGACTGCGACGTCATCGAAACGTCAAATTAAAAATAAAATGGACCAGACCCAAGAAAATACGCGGGACCAAACCCGAAGAAACAGTGATACATATATATGTATATATATATATATATACCGACAGTCAAGCTGCCATTAAGGCTCTAGCATGTGTATGCAGCACCTCAAAAGCTGTAACTGACTGCCGCAAGGCATTGAATGAATTGGCAGCTCGGGTACACCTCCAGCTTATTTGGGTTTCAGGCCACAACAACAACCCAGGTAACAATACAGCGGACAAGCTAGCAAAGAACGGTGAAAGGCTACACCCGCCCTCAATAAATCAACATCCAGGAATTCCCTTAGTGTCATGTAAGGCGGTCTTAATAATACCATTTCTAAGATCACAAACAGTAGGTAGAGAAATAAGAGCAGCTGTAGCATTGCCAGACAGATATGGCCTCGATACAACAGGAAAAGAATCGATGCTCTTATTTTGCTAAAGAGGAATGACGTCATTTTGCAAACATGCTCAAAAGGCTGGAGTTACCCTATAATGACTACTGGATAGAAGTCGTGGTATCACAACGGGACTTTCAGGCCTAAGTGTGCACCTCCTTAGGCGGTGCAGCCACTAAAACCTAACCTAACCTAGAACTTGACAGAAAACATGATTCAACTGTATTAAATTAGATGGAATCTAACAATTAGTCCTATAAAATAACATAAAAACCTGTCATCTAACCTAATTTCACAATGTGTACTCTAACCTAGCTTTACGATTTGCCGTCTAACATAATCTAACATTACAACTTGATTTATTTTGAAATTGTTACATTAAGTTAAGTTAATCTAAGTATCCACGAAATTGTAAGGTTCTGTTTTAATGTTTTTATTCATTATCATCACATTTCTTAGTCACTCCATATACTTGGTACTTTGTACTCAAATAAGTACTTAAGTACTTTTTGGTAGGTAATTGTACTTAATACTCGAGTACATTTTGTGTAATGTACTTGTACTCAGTACTCGAGTACATTTTACTTGTACTCGGATCAGTTCTGCCTGCAGTTAATGTGGAATGAGCTATTCCAGATTTATCAGGGTTTAAATTTTTTGCATGGTAAAATACACAAACATTTTCAATCAAGCATAATAGTAAATTTGAGTGTCAATCGAATTGGAAAAAAGTAATTAAAATATTTGTTTATAGAGTGGGACAAGGGCCACGAGGGGCAACTCATGGAGGTGGTTCTTAGTGAGGAGATTGATCCATCTCAGGATACCACTACACTACTGGGTAATAACACTTCTCCATATCCCATGGCAGGTATTGTTATATTTATGTCTATTACCTAGTTTAGTATTACTTTACACAATTGCCAGCAATAACATTTAACTTTACTACAAATTACATACTGATTACGTAAAATTAACTCAAAATAATTGTCCAAGTGTACAAACTAATAACATTAACTTTTGCATGAATACTAATTAGTGTATTATTACGCATTTAGCATTGAAACAAAAATGAAATGCTAAAACCGAAACCATTAATATCCTTCATCGTACCGACTGTTTTTTTGTGTTTTTAGCAGCGCTCCATTTTTTATTCACGACCGGTAACTGTGACAGTTTGTTCAAATATAAATTCGAGCTAGTAGGTTAAATGTTTACTCTCTCGCGTCATGCATGAAATATAAGGTACGTATGTGTATGTACGGGAACGGGCAAAAGAAAATGCATTCGCGTTTCATGGCAACGTAATAATGTACGTTTTGCATTAAAATTCTTTTGCAAATTATACAACTCGCTGGAATTGTGTCGAATTTAATTAATGCACCAGAAGCTCATTGCTATTCACAACTAAGAAGTTATATTCTCTTTGCAGTATAGTTTTTTGTTGAGAAAAATAATTGTCTTTAATTTTAACCTAATTAATTTGTTTTTGAAGACTTGTGTGTACCGGGTGTTGACTTGGCGGACGCAATATAGGAAATCCCATGTAAATTTTGAAATGTTCAAATTTTGGCTCCCCTATTTATTTTAGAAACAAAATTTATTTATCTTTTTTGTTGAGAGAACAATCTTGATTTCATTTGCGTTAACGTTTATCACTCAACGTTTCTCTAAGTTAAAATAATTAAGAAAAAGTAATGTGATTTTATAAAAATATTGAGATAGCATGGAATTGATACATCAATTGCGGATATTCCCTGTTTTTTTTTAAGTTTAATTTATAGCTTTAAACAAATGTTTTCCACTCCCAGACTAAGCATGAAGTAACATTTTGAGTTTAAACTAGCCGCGTGAAAATTTGTTGAGGGTCGCGCAGCGACCCGAGGCAAATTTTCTGGGCTTTTCTAAACTCGAAATTTTACTTCATGCGCCACGTTTATACAACACAGATTTTAAGTGAAGTTCGAATATAAATAAATTTGACAATATTATAATGTTTTATACGCGTGGCGCATAAAGTAAAATTTCGAGTTTAGAAAAGCCCAAAAAATTTGTCTCGGGTCGCTGCGTGACCCTCGACAATTTTTCACGGGGCTTTTCTAAACTCGAATTTTTTTTTCATGCTTAGTCTGGGAGTGGAAAACACTTGTTTAAAGCTTTAAATTAAACTTTAAAATAACAGGGAATACCCGCAATTGTTGTATCAATTCCATATTATGTCATTATTTTTATAAAATCATATTACTTTTTCTTAATTATTTTAGCTGTTAATTTTCTGACATTCGTTGATTTTTAAAATAGTTCAGTTGAAGGCTTTAAACGAGTGTTTTCCACTCCCAGACTAAACATGAAGTAAAATTTCAGGATTTTCTAAACTCGAAATTTTACTTCATGTGCCTTGCGTATAAAACACTAATTTCAAGTAAAGTTTAAAACTTATCGCATAGATATGTTCGTTTATAATTCATAGCCTACTTAAGCTTGATTTTATATTTCATCTTAACAAAAAAACAAGAAGTTACAGAAACATTTTTAAAAATGTATTAATTTTTTATAAACGTTTCTATAACTTCTTGTTTTTTTCGTTAAAAACGTGAGGATGAGAAATGAACAAATAATAAAGATCACTAAAGTATTTAAACAGAAAATACCCGGCGCCTTCGCCGTTTCTTGAATGAATTTGAATATCGTCTTTTACAATGTTTTCTAGTCTAAATAAAATCTCACGGTAAATTATATTCCGAAAACTAGAAAATGATTATTATCTACATTATATCCATTTAAATAAAGTACCTGACTGTAAATAATATACAGTTAATTTAATTGAAAATTCTCATCCTAAAACTAAAAGAAATTAATTAATCTCTACATCGTATACAAATGATTAAAGTACGAAAGTATAAATTATATAAAGTAAATTTAATAGAAAATTCTAGTCGTTTGTTGTACAAACATTGTTCCACTCAATAAAATTTGAAATCCCTTGGCTTTTACGAAATTCATACACTACAATAACACGTTTCCTGTCTGTGGGACGAGTATACGTGACATTTTATATAAGTTCTAACAAGATATGAAAGCGCGTTTCTTTCGGTTATATTTTTCACCACAAAGGCGGAAATGTAGGTCAATGGTGTGTCTTAATCAGAGGGTCGTGCAATCCCTACTCTTAAACTGATAAACCTTATATCTGTCTTATCTGCAGATTGGAGTAATTGGATTTATAAGGTGAGTTTCCTTTGATATAGTTGACTGATTTATTGATAAGTGAATTTTAATTAAGTTGATATATTTTGTGGCGTTTTTGATTATGCAGCAAAGTTGTAAAAGGTATTATACATACATATTATTATTTGAATAATTTGCAATGAATGCAAGTTCATATACTGAGATTTGTAATTTGATCAATTTATGTACACTAGATATTTTAGTCGGAAATTAAATGTTTCAAAATTAATTGATTTAAATAAAAATTTAGAAAAGAGTTAATACCAAATTTCTTTAATGTCCGGTATTATAAACGATTAATAAATCATTAGATAACCATTTGTGGATAAAATTTGTTTACCTAGTAAACTAATAGACAAATAAAATTGCTTATTATAAAGCAAACCTACCAAATAAATAGCAATTCTAGAAATAAATAATTTAAATTGTTGATTACAGACCGAAATTATAAGTTTTCGTTGTGGCCATAGCTAGAACCACCAATTTGTTAAATTGAATTGTCAATATTTCAAATTAAATTGTCAATCAAATTGGAAATTTAGTATAATTCCTTATAATTATGGAGAATAACCATGGAATAGAACAGAATTACACAGATCAAAAAAAAAAAATACCTTTATTGGCATCCAAAACTAATGTACATTTCCATAAACACAATACAAAACTAAACACATGAAACACAGTTCTTCTCCTCTCCCTCTTCCACCCTAATCTTATCACAATCTTTACGCCCGCCCCATCCTATCGCATCCACTCCTCTATCCTTTTAACACCTATCGTCCATTCCTCACTTATCTCCTTACACTCATCCGCTATATGTCTCCACGTATCCCTTCCACTTACCATACCATACTCTTCACCCATCCATACCTTTCTTCCTCTCTCCTCCGACCCACATCTAGCCCTCGCCAGTGCTACCATCTCCCCTATTTTTAGTAAATTCCTGCTGAGGTACCCTGGCAGTTTCCCGTGTACCTGCCACTTTTTATATAGAGCCTGGGTCTCCAAACTATCTTCTTCGCGGGCCACAAATACAATTCTACATAATTAAGTCGGCCAAGATCCGATTAATTTTATATAATTATGAAAAATTTAAGGAACAATTGTTACAATATTTCAAAATATGACATTTACAAAAAAATTACAAACAATCGCGGGCCGGATTCATGCAAGTCGCGGGCCGGATTTGGCCCGCGGGCCGTAGTTTGGAGATCACTGATATAGAGGATTATAGGTACTTCTCTCAATATACTCTTGACGCTCCTGTTTGTCCACTACCTCCCATTTTTCCTTCATCCACGCTGCCACATTCACTCCTTTTTCCAACCACTCATTTACCAAACTTTCAGACACCCCTGCTCTTTCATACATTTTTCTCCTCTCCATTCTCCAATCACTCTCTCCTACTCCCACACATGTTCTCCATACATCTTTTACCAGTCTTTCACTACCCAATCCAATCAATTTCATCTCATATCTTGCCACTCTTTCCATTGCCTCTCCATGCATACATGCTCTGTTCGTTTCCTGAAGCAGAAAATAACTAGGCGTTGATCTTTCCACCGCCAGTAGCTGCTTCAGGAACGGCACCTGCTCTCTCTCAATACATTCATACGCTCTCATTCTCCATGCCTCCACTCTATACATTAAAATTGGCTTAACGCACGAATCCCACAGTTTGCACGCCATCTAAACATTTCCCTCCAGCCACTTTACCCACTAGTTTTTTACCACATACCACGCTATCCTTGTCTTCAGTTGGACCCATCTGGCGTGCTCCCTGTACCCTCCACTACATTTAAACACAAAACCAAAATATTTAAACTCTTTCACTCTTTCGATCACTTCACCCTTCCATTCCAATTCTTTCACTCTGCCTTCTCTTCCTTTATTCCTAAATCTCATCCACTTCGTTTTCTCTACATTTACACATAATCCTCGCTTATCCATATACCTCTCAACCCTTTGTAACATTTCATTCATTTCTCCCCATTCCGTCGCCAGCAACACCACATCATCCGCATACGCTAATATCCACACCTTCATTTTCCCTATCACAACCCCGCCCGCTTGCCCGTTTCTCAGGACCTCTTCGAGTTCACTCAGATATAAGTTAAATAGTAACGGGCTAAGCGGACATCCCTGTCTCACCCCCGTCCATACTCTAAACTTTTCCGATACCTTTTCGTCCACCATTGCTCTCCCCCATGTTTCCTCATATACTCCTCTCACCCATTCCACTGTTACCTTGCTCACACCTCTCCTCATCAAACACTCCATCAACCTTTCTCTCGGAACCGAATCATACGCTGCTTTCAAATCGAGAAACACTGCATACATACTTCTCTTTTCCTCTAACACTCTCTCAACTATTCTTGCTAGCGTAAAGATTTGATCTCTAGTCCCCCTCCCTTTTCTAAACCCTCCTTGCTTCCCTTTTCTTCTACTTCCTTTTCTAGCCGGTTCATAACAATTACCATCGCTATCTTTTACCCGATACACATAATGGTTATCCCCCGATAATTTTCCGCGTCCATTTTATCTCCACTTTTGTGTATCGGGCACATTACTCCCACACGCCATATCTCCGGAATCTGCTTCTCTCCCCTCCACATCTGATTTAGCAGATTTCCAAATCTTCTTTTTCTCTCAACTCCAATCCTCTTTCACATTTCCGCTTTCACTCCATCCAGCCCCGCCGCTTTTCCTACTTTCACTTCTTCAAAACCCTTTTCCACCTCCTCTTCCGTAAACTCCTCCCCCTCTGTTCTCAACTTTCGTCTCCCTACCTCCATCGGTTCCCCGCAGTTTTCTAAACATTTCTTTTTCCATTCTTGCAGAGGTATCTCTATATGTCCCCTTACTCCTCTCCTTAAAATACTCCACATTTCCGTTTCGTTCTGGCAAGATCTCATGTCCTCTGCAATTTTCTTTATAGCCTGCGCCTTCTTCTCCTCGCAAACCTTCGTGTATTTCGTTCTTGCCTCCCTCACCCACTTCTCCTCCCCTCTTCCACTCCTCCATTCATTTACTGCCCTCCTTATTTCTCTCTTTGTCTCTCGACACTCTTCGTCAAACCATGGACACCCCCCTCCGCGCTCCTTCTCATCTTCCTTCCGCATCCTGCTATAACCTCTTCCATCTCCTCCATGTTTTCCACCTGACTCCACTTGACCTTCTCAAATCTTTGACCCATTCTTCCCATTTCCTTTGCCCCGTCTGCCAATTTCCACCAGTCTAGCCCCTGCTGCGGTTCCTTTTCCTTCCCCATCCATATTTCTACCACAATTGGTAGATGATCTGAGCCTAGTACTTCTTCCACCTCCATTCTTCTCACTATTCTCCTATCTATCCCCTTTATTATCACATAGTCTATCACCGACGAACCCTGTGGCCCAATGTACGTTTTTTTCCCATCCGAATCGCCTTCTATACACCCGTTTAACTTATCCCACCCCTCCTCCAATATCCACTCTCCCATCCTTCTTCCCTCACTATTGATCACTTTGTCTTGAGATCTTCGTTCTATTAATTCCCCCTGCTCACTTACCCCTCCCCCCATCTCCCCCATTCTCGCGTAAAAATCTCCCCCCACAACATATATCTTCTCTTCGCTGGCTTTCCTGTCTAACTCATTCCGCACTTCAGCCCAGTTCTTGTTAACATATACTACTCCTATTTCCAATTGCCACGGTCCCTGGTAGCAACTCACCCATACCATGCCTTCTACCTCCTCACGAAATTCTATAACCCCCGCCTATAACTCATTCCTTGTCCCCACAATCATCCCGCCCTTCGCCCTTCCTTTTGCTGCACTCTTTTCTGCCCCTTTAATTGACCATCTAAACCCCACTGGTAGTGCCCCTTTTACACTTTCCCACTCCTCTTCCCTTACCCACGTCTTCACTAATCCCACCACATCCTTATCAACCATCCAATTCTCGAACTCCATTTGCCACCTTGCTCCCCTACACTTAGACTTCAATCCTGTTACATTCCAAAAACCCACCCTTACATAACTCCCCTCGATTCCTCTTTTTAATTTAAGATTGAGTTTTTTGCCTTCAATCCAGTAATTCGCTCACTTGATTCATTCCACGACACCTTTCTGCTGTTTATATCGAGTTTTATATATCCTATTTTAACTACGTTCCCTTTATCTTTCTCTTCCCTGGCAACTTTCCTTAAAGAACTTTGAATATGTCTTTCCTTTATAGTCAGGTCATTAACCACATAAATCTCCGTTCCTTTGAGTCTCCACTTGTTAGTCATTATTTTAATTTTGTCCTTCATGTCTTTTACTTTCGCTAATGTTATCCCATTTTTCAACTCGAATGCGTCTACAATATCCACTTCCACTTCCAACTTTTCTTTCAATAATTCGCTGACTTTTCTCCCCACACTATCTCCTTTAATTCCTGCGTTTTTGATGACAATATTGTTACGCCTCTTCTCTTGCTCGCTCCTTTCCTCCTTTTCTTCTAACTCTTGGATTTTGTTCCACAAGATTTCTTTTTCTTCTTTTCACTCCTCTTCCTATCTTTCATTTCTGCTTTTATTAAGAATAATTCCTTACTAATGGTTTCCACTTCTATTCTTAGCTTCTCATTCTGTTCATTATTTTTGTCGAACCTCTCTTTAATTTTCATTCTCATCTCCTTAATCTCTTTCAGTATATGCTCCATTTCTTTCTCGCTTTTATTTTCCGGTGATCTTGAAATTAATTTACTTTTCCCAAAAATTGAGCTTTCCTCGTCCGTTTCATAACTAGTTTCCGCTCTATTTCTTTTATCTTTCTTGCCGCCCATAATAATAATATAATAATAATAATAATAATCTTTATTAATCCATATTAATCTAGAGATATTGGACAAGTCAAGTTAAGATAATATAAATCTATGTCTAAACATTATAACAGAACGTCCTGCACTTGTTGACTTTTTTCTTTTCTAAATTATTTTCACTTACCTTGCTTTTTTCTTTTGTTGTTTATTTGTATATTATGCTGTCTAAATTACACGCAGTCCCTCAGAACAAGAAAAAGAAAGCTTATTAGAAATTATAAAAGATTTAAACGAGTATTTTCCACCCCCCAGGCTAAGCATGAAGTAAAATTTCGAGTTTAGAAAAGCCTGAAAATTTGGTTTGGTCGCGTAGCGCGAAGCGCGGAGAGGCCAAACCAAATTTTCAGGCTTTTCTAAACTCGAAATTTTACTTCATGCGCCACGCGTACAAGACACTGATTTTAAGTGAAGTTCACTTGTTTGCAATATTTCAGTGTTTTCAGTTTTAAATACGCGTGGCGCATGAAGTAAAATTTCGAGTTTAGAAAAGCCTGATAATTTGGTTTGGTCGCTCCGCGCTTCGCGCTACGCGACCAAACCAAATTTTCAGGCTTTTCTAAACTCGAAATTTTACTTCATGCTTAGTCTGGGAGTAGAAAACACTCGTTTAAAACTTTAAATGGAACTGATTTTAAAAAGCGTATGCATAAGCATAAAAATCTCTGGTAATGTCGGATTTGAAAAACTCTAAGTCTTCGACTCCTTAGAATGTCTTGTAATTCGAATTAATTACTGTCAGGGAAGATACTATGAGCGAACTTAAATCTGACACTAATGATATGGTGGACATGATAACCGTAATGAAATTAATAAACACACACTTTTGACTTTTAACTGTCAAATTATTTAGAGAATAAAATTTACTTGGAAGAAAAGCAAACAAATAATTTACTGAGGAGATATATTAGCCAAATAATGATATTTTGTGTTTATAATACCGAAATCTTTGGAATAAATTAATTTTAATAATAATTAATAAATTAATTTTGTACATATTCTTTGTAAAAGGGGTTTCCCGTGAGAGAATAAATATATAAATAAATATATTTATTCCTAAAGTAAATTTAACTTAGGGAATAAAATGTTTTATAAATAAGCATAAATAAGAGATATTTTATTTATGTAGTTTTTTTATTCAGGTGCCAGTCATTAGCATTTGATCCTGGTTAATGCATTAAATATTCCATTAACAGAAAAAGCCCAGAGTCTTCAAAAATATATCTTTTATAAGTATAAATGAAATTGCCAATATATCTTTAAATTCAAAAGAGACTTTCCAAATTAAGGTTTTCGAAGATTAATGATAGAAACCACGTGAATAACACATTCAATTGCTACTCAAATAAATCCAATTATTAGGATTTAATTAGCTACATCCAGAGCTAACGGGAAAACCAGTAAATTTTCATTGATTTCGTCGAATCGTATTACTAATTAGAACTCTCGTTTCACAACCGATTATTTGTGGTAGCCAAGATTGCCTCAGTTTCAGAATTTCGATTTTACACTTCCGAGATAAAATAGGTCACATTTACCCAGTAACAATCAAGTCTATCAAGTCGGAGCGATGCCGACGCCGACGCCTTCATTCATGTACTCCGGATTGCGTGGTCGGATAAACGCGATTGATCCATTCTTAATCTCCAATTTAAATTTGATCTGACGGTGAATAGATTCGTACATGTGAACTCCAAGTCTTCAGATTTGTTTTTTTTTGTAAATGCACTATTTTTATTTATATATATAAGAAAATCATTTAAAATATACCAAAAAAAGACACATTGTTTACATTTTTGTAGAAATAGTCAGATAATTAATCACTTTCAAAATCCTAAAAAGTTAAACAATTAAATAAAAAACTCAAACTTTGTTATTCTCCTCGACATCAATTAGAACAAAATACTAAATGGGTGCTGATGTTCTTATGATTTAAGACATGATTTTACTCTAATTAAATTCTAAATTGATTAAATTTCTCTAAAATATCATTATTATGTAAAAATAGTACTTGTAAATCTGATGTACGCAATAATAACATTTATTTATTGATCGGTCACTTTATTTTATATACAGGGAGTTTTTCTATTAAAAAATTGATTGGTAGGGCTAATATATGTTGAAAGTTCATCTTCACTTTTATATAAATAAAACAATTTAAACACTTTCAAATATATATATATTTATATATTTCTAATAAGTATACATATCCCAATTACCAGAGCTGGGACGAATCCTCGTTAAAAGGATTCGAATCACGAATCCGAATCACCAAATATGATTCGAATCAGGAATACTCGAATAAAGGATTCGTAAGAGATAAATATCTAATCAAAGATTCGAATCCTGTTTTTTCGAATCACGAATACAAATCGTTTAAGAATAAATTTGATTTTATTATTTTTTTACAACTATTAAAATATAAATATCGTTATCAGTTGTTTTAACAAAAATATTCACAACCTAATTATCTATTATTAACACTGAACATCGTTGATAACAGACTAAATTTCTGTGTTAAATATAAAATGCACAAATAAACCTAAGCCTAATATCACAGATTTTGTGGTACCAGGGTTGTAAAGGACCCTGGCACCGATTATACATAAAGTAGACAAACACACCTTAAACCTAATATCACAAATAGGACGACATCGAGGTTGTATAAGACCCCGATGCTGGAGCCTATTATCACAGATAAGACAGCACTGGGATTGTAAAGGACCCCAATGCCGGAACCAACACACACAAAATAATCACTACCTAAACCTAATATCACAAAGGATGACACCGGGAGTGTAAAAATACCCCGATGCCGAGGCCTACACGAAGCGGACAACACAAGCTAGAATCACAGATATACGGTATTGGGGTTGTAAAAGACCCCGATGCCGGATCCTAAAACTATATACAAAATGTGCTTCAGAGTTTCAAAATGACTCTGGAGCGGACAGACACAAAATTAAAAGGTGACACCGATGTTGTAAAGAGACTTCGATGCCACTGTACATAAATTAGACAGAACAATCAATAAATTAATAATAAATTAACACAGAAAGAACATATACAAATCGCTAAAATCGCTTTAAAAGACTCATATCACGTAGAAAACTAAGACATGTTTCTACGGACCCCTTATCATTTGCCAATATGGATGCCACAGTACCACCAAGCCTCAGCCTATTTCGCTGTATAGCGTAGATTAGATAGATTAGATATTCGTAGGGGTGGCCTCATTGACCTGTACCACCGCGACCTTTTCAGATCTATTGTGGATCCCTATTATCCTAGACGACGTGCTCGAGCTTCGCCTCTTTGATTAGCCCTATTAACCCTGACAGTGAGCCTTGGGTGTAGCTCTCTGCGCTTGGTTTAGTGTTGCCCAGCTTTAGGTATCTAACCCGCGCTAGGGCCTCACATTGGCACAGGATGTGGAGAGGATCCTCCTCTCCTTCCTGGCAGAATCTACATATTGTATCCTCTGCCTGGCCTATTTTGCTCATGTGTTTGTTGAGCCTACAGTGTCCTGTTAGTAGACGTATTATAGCTTTAACCGTTTTCCTCTCTTGGTTAAAAAGATTGGTCGTCAAAGCCGGCGATTGTTTTTTGAGGAACTGTTTCGCCTGCCTCTGCCCCGGTGTGTTCGCCCACCAGGTTTGAGTTTGTGTCTCCGTCCATTTTTTTATGGATTGTCTGACTGTGGTTTTTGCGATACCGCAGGAGGGTTCCGGGCCAATGAATGTGCTTGACGAGCCTTGTTTGGCCAGTTCGTCTGCTTTATTGTTCCCTTGATGACCCTTGTGTCCTGGGACCCATACCATTGTCACTTTTTTGCGACCGCCCATTTCGTTGAGAGCGCTTACACAATCCTACACTAGCTTGGAGTCGACCTGTGTGGTGCTTAGTGCCCTTAGCAGCGCTTGGCTGTCCGAGAAAATAGCTACTGATCGACTTTTGTTGTCTTGCTTTGCTATTTCTCCAATACAGAAGTGGACCGCGATCGCCTCTGTCTGGAACACGGTGGTGTCCCTCGCAGACTGACTGAAATCTTTGTCTCTGGTTTTGTGCCTTATATTCCGGCTCCTTCCTCTGTCTTCGAGCCGTCAGTATAACAGTTTGATTCCGCGTCGGTAGGTGGGCCCTTTTCCCAATCTTCCCTCTGCGGGATCATCACTTTGTATTTCCTGTCGAAATTATACATCTTGACCACGGCATTGCTTGGCATTCCTGTTATAGGGTTTGCCTTTCGCTCGTCTTCTAGCCTTTGGTACTTTTTCCCTTGTGATCGGTTTATGGGAGCCTGTCCTCGCATTAGTCTGTACGTTACGGCCCTGGCTTCCCCTTGTATGAAGATGTGCAGTAGTGGTAGGTACAGGATTATTTCTAGGGCTGTCGGGGTAGTGCTTAGGGCTCCTGTGACACTGAGACATGCTAGTCTTTGTGGGCTGTTAAGGAGCCTTATCGCCCCCTGCTGCTCCGTCCTTGTCCACCACACTACTGCCCCGTAGGAAATAATGGGCCTGATCACCCTTGTATATAACCAGAGGGTCATTTTAGGATTGAGCCCCCAGTTTTTCCCGCACATTCTTCAACACCTTTCCAATGCCATTTGTGATGTGCGTCCTCCACGTCATTTTATCGTCGAAGATTACCCCTAGGTACTTCGCCTCCTTAGCGAAGGGAATTGTTGGGCCTTAGGCCTTCTAGCGCTTTTCTTTTTGTGAACACAATCTGTGTTTTTTCAGGATTGACCGTCAGTCGTTCCCTTCGACACCAGTTGTCTACTATGTTTAGGGCCCTTTGTGTTCGTTGTGTATAGCGTAGACTGGACAATGTAATAATACGTGCTCCACCGTTAACCGGTCGTGACATAGATGACACTCTGGCTCTTCGTCGCCGATAAGAAGATACGAGGAAGATAAGTTGGTATGCCCTATGCGAAGACGGCACAGGGCAACCTCCTCCATCCTCGTAAGTGTAACCGGCGACCGCCAGGGAGTCACGGAGAGCTTAATATGTTTCAGTTTGCTCTCGGAGCCATTCCAACTCTCATGCCAATCCTCTGTAATTTTCCTTTTGATGTACCCTTTAACGTCATCTGGACGCACGGGACGTACGTCTACCACCGTAATGGTAGACGTACATCACCATTGTTATTGCTATCTCTAAGATACTTCTGTAAAAAGCGAGATAGATAGCATTTTGTATATTTATTAAACTAGACATTAGTAACACAATAAAATAATAATTATCATACATTACATGTATCATATCCCAATACATACTCTTTTATTCGTGAAAACGCAAACAATGTCTTAATTAATAAGACAACTCAAGAATTAATACATTGTTTGCATTTTCACGAATAGTTTTTTCGTAATTTTATATATTATGTTTAAAATGTGCAAACTATAAGAAGCGTAAGCTTATTTCCTCGAATTCAAATAGTTTTGAATTTGAATTTATCTTGTCATACTCTTTTGATGTTCAGGCATTCGTTGTTTTTACAAAAGCGTTCAATCGAAGTCTCGAACGAGTGATTAAGCATGAAGTAAAATTTCTAGTTTAGAAAAGCCTGAAAATTCGGTTTGGCCGCGTAGCGCTACGCGACCAAACCAAATTTTCAGGCTTATCTAAACTAGAAATTTTACTTCATGCGCCACGAGTATAAAACGCTGAAATATTGTGAAATTTCAAGTATTCTTGTTTAGCAGTCAATTATTAATGCTGCTTAAACTGGACATACTTAATACTGATGGAGCAGTATATTTTGAATTTACCAATATTTCAGTGTTTTATAGAATAGAATAGAATAGAATAGAAATCTTTATTAGTGCTAACAACATAAAGTCTTACACACGTCAAATATCATTAATATTTACTATAATAATATCTAAATTATAAAATAAAGTTATAACTAAATTTAAAGAAACATTTAGAAAAATAATAAGTAAATAGAGAAGGACATCGAATGCACCAGTGGATGCAAAACATCATATGCCTTCACTGACTTTCTGCAAAAATTCTTCTAGTGAGTAGAATGCGTTTTCTAAGAGTATTTGTTTGATTTTGGTTTGGAATAATTTTGTCGGTAGTGACTTTATATTAGGTGGTAGTGCGTTTAGTAGACGAAACGAGTAGAAACGGGGACCTGTTTTAGCTTTCGATAAACGAAATGAATTTAGCCGGATATTATCCCGCTTACGAGTATCGTGCTCATGTATGTGTCTGTTGCTTGTAAATGTGTGCTCATTTTTCTTGATATACATCAAGCATTCAAGTATAAACAGACAAGGTACCGTAAGAACGTTTAACTGTTTGAACGCTTCACGGCAATCTTGCCTGTAGGACAGTCCTGCGGTAATTCTCACTGCTCGCCTTTGAAGCCTAAATATATCATTGGTAATAGAGGAATGACCCCATATAGGCGCGCACTTTAAGGAAAATACACACTTCGAGTATAGAAAACCGAAAAATTTGGATTGGTCCCTCCACTTCGCGCAGCCCAACCCAAATTTTCAGGCTTTTTTAAAGTCAAAATGTTAGTTCATGCTTAACTTGGGAATGGAAACATTCGTTAGAAGCTTCAAATTGAACACTTATTAAAATTATGTTTATCCAGAAAATTAAAAAAACGCTGTAATCATCGGGATGTGTATACTTAAAAGAAAAATTATCTGCATTTCCCTGTATCTGCTGAGAAATAAACAAATAAATAAGATTATTAAAAATTACATTAAAATACAATGGAAATAATTCCATGAATAATTTTCAAATGCCTATAATTAATTACATTTACCACCGAATACGTTTACTCAAAATGAACATTTCCGCAGTTATTTCGTGTAACAAAATAATTTACATTAATGGGTAAAAGGTGACAATTGAATCTAAAGTAAAACAACTCCATAACAATGGAAGGTCGACGGAGAAACGCTGTTATTATTCACAATGAACGGAGAGGAAGTCAAGTTTCAAACTCAATTATATCTACTGAAGTTATCGTGCTTTATATAGACCAGATTTTAAGTGTTCATTTTCCTCCTGTTGATCGAGTCTCTTTACTAAAAAGCAACGTCAATAATAAGTAATCGTTTTAATTATATTTTATACACAAAGGAAAATAAGGTCACTGTTATAAGAGAATAAAAATCGATAGCACAACACAATACAAGTAATTAAAAGTAAATTCTATGTTAACGAATTAAACATAGAAATAATTATAATAATTAAATCAAAATAATTGGAATTATTAATTGAATATAATTAAATAAAATTATTATTAATTATATCGTATATTTAATAAAATAAAACCTCTAATTTCTCGAAACCCTAATATCACTCCCAAACGTAAACGTTTTACCTCTACAATTCATGATTTCATTTCATCATTTCATAACCCTAGTGATCACGACAATTTAATTCATTTGACTAGACAATGGACGACATTAGCAATCAAGACATTTCTTACACAATAACTGACAAGGACAGAACTCTATAATTCCAGTCAGAAAGACCAACGGTCGATAGCCAATTGGCAAATTATTTAATTTTTACTTTATTTAATTGTATTATATTTTTGAATTATTACTATTACCAAAATTTGCCAATAA
Organism: Philonthus cognatus; assembly: GCA_932526585.2. Classification (NCBI taxonomy): domain Eukaryota; kingdom Metazoa; phylum Arthropoda; class Insecta; order Coleoptera; family Staphylinidae; genus Philonthus; species Philonthus cognatus. Next base: position 62,270,658 of record OW052248.1, on the reverse strand, counting down.
AGATTTATATAGGGTTTTTCAAAAATAAGTCCTATTTTTAAAAATTGATATCTTCATCAATAATTGAGCAATTTGAAAATGAAAAATGTCTCTATGTGCCAAAAGAAATGGGATTTAATAAAAATATTACAATTATCGTAAATGTTGAATGTGACCGCCATCTTCTTCTACAACAAGAAGTAGCCTTTCTTCAATGCTGTAAACCGCAGCTCTGAGTAGGTCTGGTGGAATAGCTGCTATGTTCTGAGTAATGGACTCTTTCAATTCATCAATTAAATTAGGTTTCATTAAAAAAACCCTTTCTTTTAGATATCCCCATAACCAAAAATCAGCAGGGTTAAGATCTGGCGATCTTGCGGGCAAAATTACAGGAAATTGTCTACTGATAATGCGGTTTCCAAAAGTGTTTCTTAAAAACTGTTTTACTGCGTTAAAGATGTGCGGAGGTGCGCCATCCTGCATAAATACGATATTTTCAATGTCGTGCTCTTGTAATAATGGTATTGCATAATCACGAAGCATATTCAAATAACGTTGTCCATTTACTGTAACTGTGTTTGTTCGTCCATCCACAATCTGTTCAAAAAAATATGGACCTATGATAAATCGTGATGTAAAACCGCACCAAACGGTAACTTTTGAATCGTGAAGTCCTTGTTGAATGACCGAATGCGGATTATTTAATGACCAAATTCGATAATTATGTGTGTTCACACCACCATTAAGTTGAAAGTGTGCCTCGTCAGTCCATAAAACATTATCAAGCCACTGTGGATTCACTTCAATTTCCGCTATTGTTTGCAGGGCAAAATCAGTTCTTATACCTTTATCAGCTTCCTTCAGTTCAAACAGAACTTGCATTTTGTATGGATACATTTTAAGTTGCCTTCGAAGAATGCGACTGTGGTGCCACTCATCTCCAGACGTCCTGCTATTTTATTGACACTAGATGTTCCATATTCGTTTTCATTTGCTAAATTTTGCGTTTCTTGTAAAACTTCAGCAATTGCAACATCTGTTGCCACAGTGGGTCTTCCTGATTTCATTTTATTCATAACAGAACCAGTTTCCTCAAATTTTGCTACCAGTTCGAAAAGCTTTTAAAGTGCATGGGCCACCACTTAAATCGTTACCGTTGCGAAACCGTCGAATACCTGCCAAAAAACTCCGTCCACTTTCGTAATAACATTGGACAAGTCCAATGCGAGTTTGCAGAGGCAAAACCATGTCTTTTCACAAAAGAAAGGTATTTGAAAAACCTGCGAAGACACTTTATTCTTCACGCAATTGTTGTAAACAAGTTTGTTGCTATGACGACCGAAAGGTGTAAAACAAAAATCCCGCTTTCCCTGAGACCTGATACTGTTATTATTTTCAAAAATGCATAAAAATCAGCCACGATACGAGTCGTTTAAAATAGGACTTTCTTTTTAAAAACCCTATATATATAAAACCTCTAGAGTGCTATGGAAAATATTGTAGGTTGGCAACTCTGAAATCATATAATATATATATTATGTCTCACGTTTTATATGTAGATTCCTAAAGCGTTTAGCCAACTTTAATTAAAAAAAAGAGAAAATCATGGCATAAGATTTAGAGGTTTTTTTTTTTAATTAAACATACGACATTTACTATATCCTTTTTTTTTTAGAAACGGACAATTTTGGAAAAATAAGCACACTTTAAGGAAAATACACACTTTTTGCTTGTTTTAAATTGTCAACATTTTTACATTAAACATTGGAAAACTAGCCTAATCACGTCTAAAATTTAATTTATGTCTGCAATATCTATAGAACAGATTATAACACTAATGCCGGGTTTCAACAACGTCAGTTAAATCGACAAAGTTATTCATCGATTAAAATCTAGTAATAGTTACATATACCGGGTGTTGACTTGGCGGACGCAACATAGGAAATCGCATGAAAATTTTAAAATTTAAAAATTTTGGCTCGCCTGTTTATTTTAGAAAAAAAATGTATTTACCTTCTTTGTAGAAGGAACAATTCTGAATTCATTCGCGTTAACGTTTATATTTTAGCTGAAAATTTTCTGACATTCGTTGATTTTTAAAAGAGTTCAATTTGAAGCTTTAAACGAGTGTTTTCCACTCCCAGACTAAGCATGAAGTAAAATTTTGAGTTTAGAAAAGCCCCGTGAAAATTTGTCGAGGGTCGCGCAGCGACCCGAGACAAATTTTCTGGGCTTCCGCGTATAAAACACAGATTTTAAGTGAAGCACGAATATACATAAATTTGACAATATCATAATGTTTTATACGCTTGGCGCATGAAGTAAAATTTCGAGTTTAGAAAAGCCCAGAAAATTTGTCTCGGCCCTCGACAAATTTTCACGGGGCTTTTCTAAACTCGAAATTTCACTTCATGCTTAGTCTGGAAGCGGAAAACACTTGTTTAAAGCTTTAAATTGAACGAACTAAAAAAAAAAATAGGAAATATCCGCAATTGTTGTATCAATTCTATGGTGTGTCATTATTTTTATAAAATCACATTATTTACTTATTCCTAATTATTTTAGCTGTAAATTTTCTGACGTTCGTTGATTTTTTAAAGAGTTTAACTTGAAGCTTTAACCGACTGTTCAATTTGAAGCTTTAAACCATTGTTTTCCACTCCCAGACTAAGCATGAAGTAAAATTTCGAGTTTAGAAAAGCCCCGTGAAAATTTTCTGGGCTTTTCTAAACTCGAAATTTTACTTCATGCGCCACGCGTATAAAACACAGATTTTAAGTGAAGCACGAATAAATATAAATTTGACAATATTATAGTATTTTATACGCGTGGCGCATGAAGTAAAATTTCAAGTTTAGAAAAGCCCAGAATATTTGTCTCGGGTCGCTGCGCGACCCTCGACAAATTTTCACAGGGCTTTTCTAAACTCGAAATTTTACTTCATGCTTAGTCTGGGAGTGGAAAACACTTGTTTAAAGATTTAAATTGAACTTTAAAAAAAAAAACAGGAAATATCCGCAATTGTAGTATCAATTCCATGGTGTGTCATTATTTTCATAAAATCACATTACTTTTTCCTAATTATTTTAACTGTAAATTTTCTGACATTCGTTGATCTTTAAAAGAGTTCAATTTGAAGCTTTAACCGACTGTTTTCCACTCCCAGACTAAGCATGAAGTAAAATTTCGAGTTTAGATAAGCCCCGTGAAAATTTGTTGAGGTTCGCGCAGCGACCCGAGACAAATTTTCTGGGCTTTTCTAAACTCGAAATTTTCCTTCATGCGCCACGCGTATAAAACACAGATTTTAAGTGAAGCACGAATATACATAAATTTGACAACATTATAGTGTTTTATACGCGTGGCGCATGAAGTAAAATTTCGAGTTTAGAAAAGCCCAGAAAATTTGTCTCGGGTCGCTGCGCGATCCTCGACAAATTTTCACGGGGCTTTTCTAAACTCGAAATTTTACTTCATGCTTAGTCTGGGAGTGGAAAACACTTGTTTAAAGCATTAAATTGAACTTAAAAAAAAAAACAGGAAATATACGCAATTGTTGTATCAATTCCATGGTGTTTCATTATTTTTATAAAATCACATTACTTTTTCTTAATTATTTTAACTTAGAGAAACGTAAAGCGTTAAGTATGAACATTCATAAATTTAGAATTTTTCCCTCTACAAAAAAGTGAAATACATTTTGTCTCTAATATAAATAGGGAAGCCAATATGTGAACACTTTAAAATTAAAATGCGATTTCCTGTGTTGCGTCCGCCAAGTCAACACCCGGTTAAAAAAAATCAATCAATTCAATAAAAAAATTCAATCAATATTCACATGACATTGATGTTTATGATATCAAAAATGTTTATTCCAATCGAAAAATAAATTTAATCAACAAATAAGATTAAATCCCTCCCTATTCACATCCACGAATACATCCTAGAAATCCTTAACTATAGCTACCAATCCCAATACTTTCCTCCTAAGTGGAAAATTGGAACCATCATTTGTATCCCCAAACAAGACCACATACCGTCCCTAATCTCCAGCTACAGGCCCATCACTCTTCTCCCTGTAATAGGCAAACTGTACGAATCCCTAATTAAGCATAAAATCTTGTCCTACATCTCTCACCGAATACCCAATTACCAATTTGGATTCCTCCCAAAAAAGTCCCGGGAGTGTAGTGGACTTTTTTGGGAGGAATCCAAATTGGTAATTGGGTATTCTCCATAGTCGCATCCAACTTGCAAACGGCACACCTCGAAGGCCAAGCATCTGCAGCCCTATTTCTGGATATACAAAAAGCCTTCGACTCTGTATGGCACCGAGGTTTGCTGTTCAAGTGTCATCTTCTAAATATTCCTAAACATCTCATCCTACTCCTCAACAATTTCCTATCCCATAGAACCTTAAAATTTAAAATAGATAATTATTTCTCCACAACATTCTTCCCCGAGCAAGGGGTTCCACAAGGATCACCCGTCTCTCCCATACTATACAACATTTTCTGCACTGACATGTATAATCCTGATCCCAAATACTTTAATCCTACATCAAATATCCTCCAATACGCTGACGATACCGCTCTCATAACTCACGAACCCTCCCTTCCAAAAGCCCTACAAACCCTGCAGCAACTAATAGAGACACTCGAGACATGGTTTGCAAAATGGCGAATCAAAATTAACCCCAAAAAATCCCAACTATCAATTCCTTTCCGTCGACTCTCCCCTAACTATCCGTATAACCTATTCATCTCACAAACTCCTATAGTTCCTTCCCTTTATATTAAATACTTAGGTGTCACATTTGACACTAAGTTAAAATTTAAAAAAACATGCGGCAAACATTAAAAACAAAATAATTTGTAGAGCGAAGCATTTTAGATGCTTAACATTTAGAAATAAGGGTATTTCCACCCTAACCGCCACCCGCATCTACAAAATGATCTGTCGTCCACTCCTTGATTACGCATCCATTCTCTTGTTCGAATCCTCCAATCCAACTATAAAATGCATACAAGTTATCGAACGATCAGCTCTCCGTGCACTTACAAAAATACGCCATCCTAACAACCCTTTGTACAACCCATCCAACCATATCCTCTATACCACAACCAATGTATCCCCAATCGAAAATAGGCTACAATACCTCGCAGACAAATTCGCAACAAACCCTTCAAACTTCCAATTCCTTACAAAAATACGCCATCCTAACAACCCTTTGTACAACCCATCCATCCATCTCCTCTATACCACAACCAATGTATCCCCAATTGAAAATAGGCTACAATACCTCGCAGACAAATTCGCAACAAACCCTCCAAACCTCCAATTCCTTTCCCAATTCTGTAAACGTCTAAACCCTCATGTTACCCGAAAACACAAAAATCCCACATCTACCATTTTCGACTTCATTTCATCTCACCACCCACACTAACTGTCAAAGTAAATAGTACCATCATCAATTCTCGGCGGAAAGACCTCTGGTCGATAGCCAGTTATCAAGATTAAGTTTATTTTATTTATATTTATTGATTATAAACAATAATGTAATTAATTATTTTGTATTGTCCTCTGATAATAAAGATTTGTTATATATATATATATATATATATATATATATATATATATAAGATTTAATTAAAGTTGGTGAAACCAGTCATAATTCAGGCACATTGTAATAAATAAATACATCGTGTAGCTTACTTATACTAATATAAGATATTCAAAATGAATGCACGAATAATTCCTTATTGAGAAAATTTAGCTCAAGACGTGGTTTTTCTATTGAAATTTTCATTGCGGAAAAAAAGTAAGGAAGAAGACTTCATTAAAAGTTAAGTGATGTCGGAGTGCACGCTGTCGATTCAATCTCATAACAAATGGGGTGTACTTTACTGAGGGCGTTTGTATTACAAACAGCCCGTGGAAAGAGCTTTTCCTCGCAATGTGTGAGAATGGATCAAATTTCAAATAAAACTTCTTGCAGCGAAATAAAACTTGGCGGAATATGTTTATGTTGTGAAATCATAAAAAAAAAATGTTTAAGATTTTGTATGGATCCATTGAGTAAAAGCAAATATTGATAAATTTAGTAAAGTTTGTAAAGCTTTATGTACCTATTAAAAATACGAGAATATTTCGTCGGAGTAAAGATAACGTCGTTTATAATATAAGGAATATATTTAACTCTATTTACACTACTTTCATTTTACTTTTATGTTTCTTTATTGAACGGAGTCTCCTTTTACAAAAAATAAAAAATAATAATAAAATAAACAAGTCTGGGAGTGGAAATACTCGTTAGAAGATTCAATTTGAACGCTTTCAGGCTTTTCTAAACTCGAAATTTTACTTCATAATTAATCAGAGATTGAAAACACTCGTTAGTAGCTTAAAAATTGAATTATTAGAAAAATAACCAACGCTTAAAATTGCATGCGCATCGGGATATTTATTTATTTATTTGACCAGCAGCCAAAAAGGCATATTAACATATACGGAATTTTTCTTTCAGGTAAACATATGCATTAACCGTGCATTTTCTGACATCCGTTGTTTTTTAAGAGAATTAGCCTATTTTCTTTAAATCTTTAGATTTTCTTTGTTTTTTTAAAAGAGTTCAATTTGAAGCTTTAACGAGTGTTTTCCACTCCCAGACTAAGCATGAAGTAAAATTTCGAGTTTAGAAAAGCCCCGTGAAAATTTGACGAGGGTCGCGCAGCGACCCGAGACAAATTTTCTGGGCTTTTCTAAACTCGAAATTTTACTTCATGCGCCACGCGTACAAAACAAAAATATTGTGAATTTATGTATATTTGAACCACACTTGAAATCAGTGTTTTATACGCGTGGCGCATGAAGTAAAATTTCGAGTTTAGAAAAGCCGAGAAAATTTGTCTCGGGTCGCTGCGCGACCCTCCACAAATTTTCACGGGGCTTTTCTAAACTCGGAATTTTACTTCATGCTTAGTCTGGGAGTGGAAAACACTTGTTTAAAGCTTTAAATTGAACTCTTAAAAAAAACAACGAATTTCTAAAGATTTAAAGAAAATAGGCGTTTTTATTTTCACTATGTGTTTAAGTTAAGGTAATTAATTTTTGAATTAAACTTTAATTTTAAATAGTGTGTTTTTATTCGGTTGCAGAAGACCCAGTAGTGATAGTCCGTATCGAAGAAGTGCTTCTCGTGGTCCTTGTCCTGATACTTTGGGTCGCAGCCATCGCCCTATTCTTCAACAGATGGGGCAAAATAAGAATGTTGGAGCCTTATCAACCCAAGTTTCAGCAAAGTCATCGTCCATCATGTCCTCTAGCGCCCTTATCACCACCACACATCACTCCTCAGGTAAATCTATTATTTCCACAAATATCAAGCAATAATATAAGTCCGCAAAGCATAAACAAATTATTATTAAAATAGTGTGTGTGTTGTCCATTATATCAAGTATTTTTTAACTTATTGGAGTAGTGGAGAGAAAGAAATGTACTTCTTGATATTATTAATGAATAATAATAAAATTATTAATGAATAATATCAAGAAGTACATTTCTGTCTCTCCACTACTCCAATAAGTCAAATTATTATTAGTCATAAATTTCAGAAGGATGGAAAGTTTATCGAAATATCAACAATATCTGTTTAAACACGCGCAAATCTAATATTAAATAACACTCGATATTTTTCAATCGCATCACAAATCAGGTATGTAAATTTTATGTAATATTCGCTGCTACAATGGAAGTTCTTTCTTTGCCGTTTCCATCACGAAACTCCGAGCCATGCATTGTTAAATTAAACACAATTCGGTTATGACATGTAACATCCGGGGTGCAATTTGCCTTCCAGTATTTACTGCCGTTTGCTTTTTCCTGCATTCAACTTTCTGTTCAATATTTCCGAGCAGCAGAATTTATGCGAAATTCACTGGATATTGGAAAAACTATTGTAATAGTATTCTATGAGAAAAATCTGGAGATTTAGTAAAATGTTATTGAAAAGGATAGGAATAGTTATTTAGGATAAATTTACTTTAAGTTAATTAAATGAGATAAACTTTTTAAAACATAAAGTTATTAAAGTAAACTAGTTTCCGGATTATAGATTAAAATTCACTCTGAAAACTTTAATTACCGACGGAAATTCAGCCGAGCCAATTCATTAAAACCCCCTCACCGCTCGCAAATACGTGACATTTATTACCCCCAAGAATGTTCACAACTCACAACTGAAACAAATCCCAATCGATAGGTCAACACGCCGAGTATGATTGCAATTACAACCAACACTCAGCTTGATCCAAATTGGATCTAATTCCTGTTTAGTTAATCACAATCATGAATGTCTTAATTCATTTACGAAATAGGTATAATAAGCATAAACATTGAATTAAGAAATTGAAGTAATGTCGTATGTACGTCAGTAGCGTACAAGGGGGGGGGGGGGGTTAGGGGATCAGCCCCCCCCCCCCCCTATCTTGAAAAATATTAGATTAAAATAAAACGCTCTTTTTCTGTTAGCGATAAAGTCGTTCAATAAAACGTTTTTATTTTGTTTTAAACGACCATGTTTTTTTTTATAAAACAGGTTTCGCTTCATTTAAACAGCGTAAGAAAAATTACAAAATTTTAATTATAATTACTAAGAAAAATCATTAAATTTGGATATAATGAATACATTTTATAAACCAGGAACCAGGACAGATTTTGTTTGAAACGATTTCAATAAAATCTAATCAAAATTTACAGAATTCATAATATATTCATAAATACGTTTTATGAATATATTATGAAATCTGTAAATTTTCGTCCGTCCAATTCATAATATATTCATAAATACCTTTTATGAATATATTATGAATTCTGTAAATTTTGATTAGATTTTATTGAAATCGTTTCAAACAAAATCTGTCAGGTTAAAAATAATGCATTGCTTATTTTTACCTTTGCATTGGTTCAAATTTATAAATAAAATCAACTCTCAAAATTATCAATTATCAAAATTTGACAATTTTGACAACTATACAACGCGTTGGACTCGATCTTTACATGTTTTTATTAATTAGACAGCAACAGTTTGATAAGATAATAAAATTTTGAAATTCGTGACTTTCCTTACAACGCCAAACTTCAAATTTTGATAACGCGGCTGTCCCTAGAATGCCAAACATCATATTTTGACAACGTGACTGTCCCTACAACGCTAGACGTCATATTTTAACAACGCGACTGTCCGTCCAATATCAAATGTTATATTTTGACAACGGTACTACCCATACAATGCCAATCGTTATATTTTTGACAGCTATGACGTTTGAAACATTTCGTTAATTTTCTTCAAAAATATGACTCTTGGTATTTGTGATTTGTTTTAAATTTATTTATTTAAATCTTTGTTTTTATATTATCACGCTTAACACATTTAACATTAAAAGAAATCTCAGACACATGTAATTAAATTAAATTAATTTAATGAGATAACATAAATAAATAAAAATAAAGTAATTACGTTTTATAATATTTACCACATTTTATTGTTTGTAATTTTTTATTTATTTATTTATTTCAATCAACGGACGAATCCAGTTACAGATTGATTAAAAGATATGAGACAATATAAAATAAAGATTGACACTAAACAGTAAAGGAAAAAACAGTATACGCAAAATACAATACAATATGAGCGCAAATTATTCGATATACTCAACAATCAAGTCGAAGAACGCCTTAGAAGATATGCAATTAAAAATGCCAATATCTGGATGAAGTGATAACACATTATTATATAATGAACACATTGAATACACTGGTGACTTGAGCATAATATTTGTATTTGGGATTTATAACTGGAAGAGACGTTTGTTCCTTATATTAACAGGCACATTAATATTAATTCGTGCAAGTAGGTCAGAGCAATCCATACGATTGTTGAGTATTTTATACAAGGTGGTCACTGCATGCGATTTTCGGCAACTTTCTAAGGAGTGTAAGTTGAATTCACGCAATAGTTCAATATAATTATAATCAGTCCCAGGATATGAACCAAACTTCTTAAAGTGAAGATATTTGACAAATTTCTTCTGGATGGCCTCGACCATCAAAGAATATTTTGCGTAGTATGGATCCCAAACGCAACAGGCATATTCGTTTGGATCTTACAAACGAATAGTATAGTATTTTAATGGCATCGATATTCTTAAAAGGTTTAGTATTTCGTATTATGAAGCCCAACGAACGATTTGCGGTCGATACTGCTTTCAAGACATGACTATTAAAAGATAGTTTATTGTCAAATAACACTCCTAAGTCTTTGAAAGTCTCAGCATGGGATAATACAGAGCCATTAATCATATAATCGAACGTTATTTGTGACTTATTCCTAGTATAAGACAATGTCTTACATTTTAAAACGTTTAAAGTGATGCTGTTATTCTTGCACCACGTTACTATCAGGTCGAGATTATGCTGAAGATACACACAATCGTCTAAAGTATTTATATGATGATAAATTTCCAAATCGTCAGCAAACATTAACATGTTATGATTAACTACATCAGCAATATCATTAATAAAGCAATTAAACAGTACCGGTCCGAGGTTGGAGCCTTGGGGGACACCCGAAGAAGCAATAAATTGATGAGACTTAAACCCTTTGTATTCTACAAATAACAGTCTGTTGGTAAGGTAATTGTAAAGTAATTTACATAGGTTTGTTGAGAGCCCAACTAGGCTTAGCTTATTTACAAGTATACCGTGATCGATTCTATCAAAAGCTTTTGATATATCGGTGTAAATTACGTCGACTTGGATTCGGTTGTCTAAATAATCCGAGAGAGTTTGCGTCATTTGCAAAATGTTGGATAACGTTGATTTATTAGGTCTAATCCCATGTTGCCTAGATGATAATTTGTTATTAATGTAGGGATTAATGAATTTACATAATGTCAACTCAAAGCATTTAGCAACATTTGAGATGATAGCTATAGGTCGATAATTAAGGACATCTCATTTATTACCAGATTTAAAAACGGGTACAATGCGCGTACTTTTCCAGCGGTTAGGAACGGTATTGTGAAGGAGACATAAATTAAATATATGAGATAGAGGAAGTGCAAGCATATTGCGGCAATCCTTAAGTACTACCGAAGGAATGCCATCAGGGCCCGCGGTAACTTTATTACTTAGCTTACTAAGGGCTTCAATTACTAAATCATCAGTGACCTTAGAAATGCTAATAAAATCATTTACAGTGTTAAGGTTATTATAAACAGCATTAATAACAGGTTTAGTGGAAACAGTAAATGATTTGGAAAAGTGTGCAGCAAATTTTTGACATATTTTGAATGTAAAAATTATATATTTTCAGCACTTTTAGTAAATAACACAACAATTGTTTCGCCACACGGTGGCTTTATCGGGCAGATGAATGACGAAGCCACTCAGTGGCGGATTTCCTATTAGGCTAAGTAGGCTGAAGCCTACGGCGGCAAATTTTCAACGGATACCTAATTTCGACTTTGAGGCTTTTATGAATTTTTATTTAGACGGGAAATTTTATTTCTCTCGGCTGATTACCCCTGGGGAGCAGTGTTGCTAACTCTAAACCATCAAATGTCTTAAAGTCTTGTATTAAAAATCACTAGAAATCATTAGATTTTTCGGTTTTTATTAAACGAATTTCAATTATGTTAACAACAAAAAACTCCGAAATAATTAAAAACTTTGTGAGACTGAAGAATTTTCAAAAAGATTTTGAGACTATTTTTTTGACATACAGGGAGATTTACAAACTTTGGCATTTAAAAGTAGATTTAATTTCATGAAGAAATCATTCATATTATTGCCGGTTCTATCTGTCCTGGTTTAGAAGTTATAGCGTTTTTCAAACAGTGTCTCTTGGAACACTAATATGTAATCATAGTTTAACACTTTAACTGCCATACGACGCGCCGGCCGTCGTATGTATTTCTGAACAACTAGGCGGTACGACGGCCGGTCGTCGTAAATATGGCCATACGACGGCCGGTAGTCGTTTGTTTATATTTCCAAAAAATGTATTAAAATTAAAATCCTAACCATATACCTGTATTTATGAAACCTTTATTAAAGCTTGATTAACGATAATATTGTCTTTGGCCCACAAACGTGTACATATGAAATATGCACATGGCAGTTAAAGTGTTAAAGAAATCAAAAACATTCCTGTAACAAACGGAAAGCAAAATTTACCTACAGTGAATGTTTAGAAATGAGTCCATTTTCCTGAGTACATAATTGGCAACGACGAATTAAACTCTCTTGTACGCATAATAAATGAATGTTATTTCTAATATGAGTTGCAGCATCTTGAATCCTCTGCAATAACTAATTGCGATCGTATATTTCTACGGCATAAACACGTTGCTTGAAGTGACCCCATAAATAAAACATCGTAAGGATTCATGTCAGGTGATCTAGGTGGCCATGGTATCGGCCCTTCGTTACCAATCCATTGATTTGGGATATAAGTATGCAGCCATTGGATCACTTGTATTTCTTGGAGAGGCAGGACCCCATCTTGCTGATACCACATATCTTTTATTATGTGGAGTGGAACATCCTCCAGAGGATCAAACAATGTTGTGTTAAAACAATTATGGTACCGCTCTGCATTTAAATTTCTAACAAACAATTCTGATGAAAGCATTAATATAACCAAATGGATTTTTGACAAGTGATCATTTTAAATAATGGTTACTAAATTTTGTTTGGCTAAATCACGACTACTACGTTATTTCAACTCAACAATTATAATAGCGCTATAACTTCTGAACAAATAAAGATAGGACTTGCGTTTATATGAACATTTCTTTATGAAATTAAATCTACTTTTAATTGCTAAAGTTTGTAAAGAGGCTTATGAATCGCCCCGTATGTCAAAAAAGGAAAATAGTCTAATTTTTAAGCAATATCCTTTTAAAATATTATAAATTTATTGCTTACTTATTCCTTAATGTATCACATTATTTTATAGTTTTTCAAAAAATGTTTTAAACAAAAGTTGTAGATAATGAAAACAACTAAATAAGTAAGGATCTTTAAATTTTTATAACAAATAAGGTAACGGCTCAATAGGTTAGGATGAAAATGAGTGAAAATGATTATTGAATGAAATGAAAAATCAAGTGTGCGTGCAAGGAGGACAGAGGATGACGACGATCGTTTCGCTCTTATTTTGAGCTCCTCAGGCCACCACATCCATCAACCCAACTGTACAAGCAAATCGAGATAAATGCCCGCATCAATGCAGGAATATGAAAAATAATAATAATAATAATAATTTATTTCCCAACAGAAATACACATTTCAAATTACAGGGAAAAATATACAAAATTCTAGCAGAAAATTATTACATATACAATATTTAATTCAGTTAAACAATACTTAACGATATCTGACATAGTGACTAAATTAATACAGCGGACATTTGGTTAATAAATTGTTTACGACTACAACAAAAGAAATCAGCAACGTTTTGAGAGTTATTATAATTGCGCATCATTGTATTGAGAGGGGAGTTGTAATTTACATTACTTTGACTTCTATTACATACAAATTGTACGCTATTTCTACTACAAATCCTAGGTGTAAAAAAATTTAACTGAGCGAGTATACCGGGAGCATTTATATTGTTGTGAAGCAAATTGTAGAGAGTGGTTAATGAAGCGATCTTGCGTCGTGCAGATAAAGATTTTAAGTTAAACATAGCCAACAAGTCTTCATATCTAATAGATACGTCCGGGTATACAGAATGTACTACAAAATACAGATACCTTACAAACATTTTTTGAACATGTTCTATAGATTTGATATGGCAATCATAGAACGGAGACCACACTAACGAGCAATACTTTAACTTCGGTCGCACATACGACGTATACAACTTCATAATGGTTCTGGTGTTTTTGAAAGGCTTTGATATTCTAAAAAAAATGTTCATTACCGAAAACTTATGGTTGATGGGATTAACATATCAAGTGTGTGTGCTGGGTTCTAGTTCCCACAAATGAAACAGTTTATATATCTTGTAAAATAGAACTGTATATTTTCATTAGCCAGCCACCATAATTTTGGGGGTATCTTTCTCTTGAGACCCAGGGTGTGCTTGTAAGCACTTTAAATGCGACCGTTTTCGCTGATCCTATTATGTTCCTGCGAAGGGCACTTATTAAAATATAGTGGATGATAACGCAAGATAATTCCGACCTAATTAACTACGTTGTTGGTGGAGAAAGTGATTATTGTTAATGTATATAATGGTTTTAATAAGAAAGAACTGTTGTTGTTCGTTAGTAAATCAACTTCATTTTTTTAATTAAGGACATTAATGCCTAATGAAAAATCATATAAGGTAGAATAAGAAGTCTTAGTTATATAAATAAAGTTCTAATCGTGCTTTATTTGTAAATTATGATTTATAACGAAAAAGAAATCCTTGTAAAAGGATTCGAATACTTACAAAAGGATTAGAATCGTCAAAAATAGTTCGAATTAATTGTGAGGAATAACAAGAAAAATGCTTTTTGTGTTTTTTAAATTTCTCGTTAATACACTGTTTTGTGCGCGTGGCGCATGAAGTAAAATTTCGAGTTTAGAAAAGCCCAGAAAATTTGTCTCGGGTCGCGGCGCGACCCGAGACAAATTTTCACGGGGCTTTTCTAAACTCGAAATTTTACTTCATGCTTAGTCTGGGAGTGGAAACGCTCGTTCGAAACTTCAAACTGAATACTTTGATAAGAACATTAAATGATTGAAAATGTTTTGAAAGATAATAATCTAGTTTTCAAAATTTTGTTTAATATTGTTTGAATTAAAACTGACATGATAGCCACAATCTGTAATGTTGAATTTTTCCGACATTTCACTGACTAAAGATTTTTTCCCTGGCCTTTTAATATAACTTTCTTCTGTGGGAAACCCCCATTCTGTTCAATAGTTTTCATTGTTTTTTCCAATATTTAAGTTAATTTTATAAATTTTTACGTGTTTTGTAATTTGCCTGCTGATTTTGACAAATTTAATAAATATCATATCGCTTTTTTGTTAGTGCTTTGGTCAATTTGAATATAATTCCATGACTTTTCTCTGACTTTCCCTGTTTTAATGATATTCAGTGAATTTTATATTTACATAAATTTCAGGCATTAGTCGATTTTATAATTGAGTTCAATTTGAAGTTTTGAATGAGTGTTTCCACTCCCAGGCTAAGCATGAAGTAAAATTTCGAGTTTAGAAAAGCCCCGTGAAAATTTGTCGAGGGTCGCGCAGCGACCCGAGACAAATTTTCGGGCTTTTCTAAACTCGAAATTTTACTTCATGCGCCACGCGTACGAAACACTGATTTGAAGTGGAGTTCAGAAACACACAAATACATCTTTAATCAGAGTAACAGGGAGTCAGATATTTAGTCTGTTATCAACGATGTTCAGTGGTAATAATAAATAATTAGGTTTTAAATATTTTTGCTAAAACAACTGGTAACGATATTTATATATTAATGGTTGCAAAAAATAATAAAATCAAATTTGTAAACGATTTGTATTCGTGATTCTAAAAAACAGGAAAAACAATCATATTTATCTCTTACGAATCCTCTATTCAAGTATTCGTGATTCGAATCATATTAGGTGATTCGGATTCGTGATTCGAATCCTTCTTACGAGGATTTGTCCCAGCTCTGATAGAGACACATTATCTTTGTGCATATTTGTGATTCATGTTTTGTGTCTTACATTTTAGTTATATGTTTTTGGCTCTACATTGTAAATGGCTTGTCCGTTAATAAAGAATTATTATTATTATTATTATTATTGTATAAATTCCATATTATATTATGAACATAATGTAAATATGTTTTTTTTCACAGATATGTGGCGAGATGCCGTATATGCATTTTAATTGAACTGACGATATCGTACGATAAAAAAGAAAATACTTAACCACAATTAAGAGGTACAAAATGGATATTTGATATTATTTAAAGAGTAATTATGAAATTATTTAAAATTGCCGCCAAATTTATCTAGTGATATTTCTGGTAACTTTTTATAGTGTAAATTGGACTTTGGCACTTACTCCTTCTAGTTTTTAAACAGACTATTTAATAATAATAATAATAATAATAATAATATGTCTTTATTTTTAAAGTGTCAAAATTTGTACAAAGTGAAAATTGCGTCAGGTTAACTAAATATAATAACAAAGCAGAACAAAATAAGTAAAGTATACATTCACACTACATTCCTATACATAAACACACACATACACAAATACTCAATGTAATAATAATGTTAAAGACACAAAACTAATTATAATAATAAATTAGTTATAATAATAAGTCTTGCAGTGAGTATGGTTCCTTCTCAATTAAAAAATTTAATAAGGATCTTTTCAATCGTTTTAGGTCATTTTTTAAAGTTTTTATGTTCTCTGGGGGAGCATTAATAATAATAATAATAATAGCCATTATTGTCCAACAGGATTTCCTACTTACAGGACAATATAATAGAAGGTACAGTGCAAATAAACTTAAGTATTACAAGAAAAAAAATATACAGAAAATTAAATTACATTTTATAAAAATAAATCGTCGAATGACTTTTCTGCGCAACGACACATTGTGAAAATTGGCGACCGCTGCAGAACACACGTCCTTGGTGTGGGTAGTCGGAATGATGAAGCGAATCTGGTTGATTGTTGAGGAACATTGAAGGGTATCCCGGAAAGTAATTGGGGGCAGTCGATTGTTCCGTGAACCAGTTTCCTGAGAAATGTGGCGCAGTGGTGGTCTCGTCTGGTCGATAATGCCATCATTTTATGCCTTTCAAGTAGATGTTCTTGCTTCGCTCCAATAGATGGATAAGTACCGTCAAGTTTGTAAGACAAATATTTTAAAAATCGCCGATGGAGGCGATCTAGTAGAAGGGAGTGACTAATACTTGTCGGATACCAGACTAAGCTACAGTAGTCCAATTTACTTGATACAAAAGCGAAGTATAATGACTTTACAGCATTAGTATTTCGAAATTCACGAACGTTTCTCAGTATAAAACCTAGTGATCTGGAGGCTGCGGAGCGAATAGCTTTAATATGGGTAGTGAAAGTGAGTTTCTTGTCAAAAGTAACTCCTAGGTCTTTGAAGCAGTCAACGACCGACAAATAATCACCTGAAATATGGTAAGTACTTGGGAGAGCATTGCGTCTCCGACTGTAGTTTATAACGCTGCATTTGTTTACGTTGAGTTTTAAATTTACACGGGAGCACCAGTTAGATATGATATTTAGATTCGATTGTAGCATATCGACATCTTTCTGACATTGGATCCTCTGGTAAATTTTGAGGTCGTCGGCGTATGCCGAATAATGTATTCCATCTTCTGTAATCTTTCTTTTATGGCGAGGAATCATGAAGTTGTTAGTTCTGGTTTTATATATGTTTAATTTGTTATCCCCTCCCTTTACGTGTTTATGATAAAATATTATGGTTTCCAAAATGTATATTCCATAGAAGGTGAGGATGTTATTTTATTTGAAAACCCCGCGGCAGGATTGTCTATTTTTCAAACCATAAACGATGCGAAGTGCTTTTTTCTGTAGTATGAAAATTTTCTTTGCATATGACTGCTTTCCCCAAAAAATTATGCCATACCTCATGATGCTTTCAAAATTAGCGTTGTATGCTGTTTTTACCACCGATTTAGTAAGATATTTTGAGAGCTCTTTAAGAGTGTATAGAACAGAAGTGAGCTTACTCTCTGTTTTTTGTATGTGATTTTTCCAGTTTACTCTGTTATCAATGTGAACACTTAGGAATTTTACTGAGTCGGATATAGTTGTTTTTTGATTGTCTAGATTTATGGTTTCAATGTTATAGGATTTATTAGACGGACTGAACAGCAGAACATTTGTTTTTTGGTTATTTATTAATAGTTTACTTTTTTTAACCATTTTTGAATCTGGGTAAACAGAAAGTTTGTGTCAGTTAACAATGTGTTGATAAATTTCAATCGAATCGAACATGAAGGCAGTAATGTATTGTATACAACTTTACTAACAAACCTTTTAATATAGGTGCATATATTTAACGTTGATAATTCAAATAGCCTATCTTCCTTACTAAAATATTTTAATTATAACTTTTGTATTGGATTTTCAAACTTTTGATTCACCTAAGAAAGCAATAAATTTGCGAAACAATTGTTGTGAAATAAACACACATTTTTTATACAAAGTAAAAGAATCAAATCGATATAAAAGTAAAACCTGATTTTTATCGAATTGTCATAAAAAGTAGTTTCGACTCCTTGTGTAAGCACGAGGTAAATGTTCGAGTTTTGAAAAGGCTAAAAAATTTGGTTTGGTCGCTCCGCTTCGCTACACGACCAAACCAAATTTTCAGGCTCTTCTAAACTCGAAATTGTACTTTTTGCACCACGCGTATACATCATTGAATTAAATTGAAATTAAAAATATAATTCTAAATCAATTTACTAAAGCAGTATATCTTGAACATCAGAGTATTTCAGTGTTTTATACGCGTGGCGGATGAAGTAAAATTTCGAGTTTAAAAAAACCTGAAACTTTGAATGTTAGTTAGTTTTAGGTTAGAGGACAAATTGTTTAATTCTGTGTAAAGTTAATTAAAGGAAAGGCACTTGGTATTGTTTCACAATTAAAATTGTTTTTAATTGTGAAACAATACCAAGTGCCTTTCCTTTAATTAACTTTACATAGTGTAATATGTTTCACCAAGTGCCAGATGAGAAATTAATTCAAGAAATTGTTTAATTCTGTCTTATTTGGTAAAGTTGATTTAGGTTATCTGTCAACTTGTAAAGCTAGATTAAGTAAAACAACAAATCATAAAATTAGGTTAGTTGATCGCTGTGAAATTAGGTAAGTTGGGTTAGTTGACCTGTGGCCTGTTGCCGGCCCTCGTAAACGTAAACATCCTTTCTAAAAAAAAATTCTATAAACTTTCCTACAAAACAATCAACAGCCTAACCCAAATTCACAATGTATAAAACACTAAAATATTGTGAACTTTATGTATATTTCAACCCCACTTGAAATCAGTGTTTTATACGCGTGGCGCATGAAGTAAAATTTCGAGTTTAGAAAAGCCCAGAAAATTTGTCTCGGGTCGCTGCGCGACCCTCGACAAATTTTCACGGGGCTTTTCTAAACTCGAAATTTTACTTCATGCTTAGTCTGGGAGTGGAAAACACTTGTGTAAAGCTTCAAATTAAACTCTTTTAAAAATCAACGAATGTCAGAAAATGTACAGTTAAAATAATTAAGAAAAAGTAATGTGATTTTATAAAAATATTGACATACCATGGAATTGATACAACAATTGCGAATATTGCCTGTTTTCTTTTAAGTTCAATTTAAAGCTTTAAACAAGTTTTTTCCACTCCCAGACTAAGCATGAAGTAAAATTTCGAGTTTAGAAAAGCCCCATGAAAATTTGTCGAGGGTCGCGCAGCGACCCGAGACAAATTTTCTGGGCTTTTCTAAACTCGAAATTTTACTTCATGCGCCACGCGTATAAAACACTATATTATTGTCAAATTTACGAATAATCGAACTTCACTTAAAATCTGAGTTTTATACGCGTGGCGCATGAAGTAAAATTTCGAGTTTAGAAAAGCCCAGAAAATTTGTCTCGGGTCGCTGCGCGACCCTCGACAAATTTTCACGGGGCTTTTCTAAACTCGAAATTTTACTTCATGCTTAGTTTGGGAGTGGAAAACACTCGTTTAAAGTTTCAAATTAAGATCTTAAAATAAAACAACGAATAACTAAAGTTTTAAAGAAAATAAGCTGAATTTGGAATACGTATACTTTAAAGAAAAACTCCCTGTACATCAAAGAAATGTCATTTGGTTGTGCGATAAGTAATCAGGACTTATCTAAACTCGAAATTTTACTTCATGCTTAGTCTGGGAGTGGAAAACACTCGTTTAAAGCTTCAAATTGAACTCTTTTAAAATACAACGAATGTCCGAAAATCTACAACTTTACCTAAAAAAAATTCCCTGTATATTGATCAAGTAGTAATTTAGTTTTCCTTATTGTCATGTTACTATTAAAAATTATTGCAATAAATAAGTTGTTCTTTCATGCTCATTGCTTATTTTGCTAGGGCGTAGGTAAAGTATCGTACGTTCCTCGAGTGGTATGGCAATTACATACTTGCGAAATACTGCACTCGCCGATGCGCTGCTGTATACCACCCTCGTTACGTTATGTACTATTAAATAACAGTATATTATTTTTAGATAATATTATAATTTAATTGTAAATTCGTAATTATTACTAACATTTTTTTTAGGATGGTAAACAATGTATTATGGAATTGCAATAAATAAGTTGTTCTTTCATGCTCATTGCTTATTTTGCTAGGGCATAGGTAAAGTATTGTACGTTCCTCGAGTGGTATGGCAATTACATACTCGCGAAATACTGCACTCGCCGCTGCGCTGCTGTATACCACCCTCGTTACGTTATGTACTATTAAATAACAGAATATTATTTTTAGATAAAATTATAATTTAATTGTAAATTCGTAATTATTACTAATAATTTTTTTAGGATGGTAAACAATGTATTATGGAAATGTTTCAACAAACATTAAGAATGGTGAACTATGTATTATGGAAATGTTTTAGTACGCAGTTGTTGTTTTTTCTTATGTAAATTACGTGCCAATAGTATCATTCTAGCGAAGAATTAAAAACAATCCACGCATTTGACCTTAAGGTTAATTCAATGCTTGGAATATTCCATTGTTGATTGGCACTGCACTGATGTTATTTTTTTCGTTTGTTTATTGCAACCAACATATGATGATTTGGGGTTGTAAAAATTAATACTCATCCTGGCACATGATGAGTATTTATTTTTACAACCCCAAATCATCATAAGTTGGTTGCAATGTCAAACGCAATAAAATCTTATAATAATAATAATAATAATAATAATAATAATAACCATTTATTTCCGACAGACATGATGTCTTACAAAGAAATATACAAACTTAAGTTAAATGCATATAGTATTCGTTAACATTTATTTCATCAACAATATTAAAGATATGCGCCTATATTAAAGAAAACGAGTGAGGGTAAAAACAATAAGAATAGGAATCAAGGAAAAAAATAATAACAATAATAAATAAATAAAAATAACAAAACTAAGAAATGAAATAATCATGATAAGATGAGCACTAGAAGGAAAAAAAAAAACCTTAAGCCATAGCAGAAAAATATTCTAGAGCATTACTTTTGAAGTCTTGAGAAGAATTGAAAATATCTACATTATATTGAATATGATGCTAAGCGCGAATCATTTTGATAATGGGAGAGTTAGCGTGATGATTTGAGTTTGGTGTGGGGTATGTAAATGTTAATATTATTAATATTTTCAAGTGTTCTTTATTGTTTGAAATGAATGAATGTAATATTATTATATTTATACGTGTCCTCAAAATTTACTACAAAGTAAACTTGACAATTGAACCTCTGGGGGCAATGTTACGAATTTTGTTACTTTATCTAACAGCTTAGAGTGTGCTGAATCCACCCGTATTATAATTTTCTTCCTTGAATTAAGTCCTCACTGATTATTTTTTTAATTTTATTTAAATATTATTTCTTTATCCGGTAGCTAATAAAATTTTATAACTGACGTAATTACTGGTGACACCAGAAGTGCAACTAAAGTTTTAGAATCATCACTAAACTTCAATTTGATTTTACCAAATTTCAAATTAATATGTGTTGTGTGTTACACCTGGCGCACAGTGGTCTGGGCAGCGACAAAATCCTACTTTTTACAATTTTCTAGAATTAAAAACAACTGTTATTTTTAAATTATAGGATAGTTAGGTACTAAATTTCTTTAATTCAAGTCGTACAATTTTGTATTTTATTTTAGTTATGAATTCTCATTATAATAACCTACCTGAAGAATTCAACGGGACTAGTTACGACTTCCTAAACTCCCCGCTAGAAAGGTTTTGATTTGTATGTAAAATATCCGTCTAAATCCGCAAACCGACTTGAGACTTGTGAAACGAAAAAAAGAAATATATTTAAAAAAAATGTTTTTATTCAATGAAGTAAGCCGAATCTTGAACAAACAATTAATTTGTATGTAAAATATCCGTCTAAATCCGCAAACCAACAAAAATTATACAGGGCGCCCGTAGTTCAACAAAATGATCTTGGTTATTTGAATAGATAGAGTCGGTTAAATTGGGGCAAAGTTCCGCATTTTAGGGTAAAATGATAATCTAAAAACAAATTTTAGCGGAAATATCCGTTTTGAGGTCCCCTGAGTCGAATAAGACCATTTTTAAAAATTGTCTGTCTGTCTGTCTGTCTGTGTGTCTGTGTGTGTGTCTGTGTGCGCTGTACCGCAAAAACCGCTAAAGATATCGAGATAAAACTTGAAACTTAAGCTTTTTGTTACAATCGGAAGAACTGAAAAGCTTTTGGTGAAAATCGGAAAACCGGAAGTGGTACTTTACTCTTAGCGTATTTCAGTTTTTTCAGATTTTTTCAATAAATGTTCATCAAACAAAAAATTCTTTCAAATAAAAGTTGTAGATAATAACAAAATGAAGATATATTGTTTATTTACTTTTTGTCATAGCCATCTTAGTTTTTCAGATATTTCAAAAGTTGTGTGTTTTATCTAGTTATTGGTGTGTGACAGTGTATGTGTCGATACAATTGAAAAATGTTTCAAATAAAAGTTGTAGGAAATGAAAAACTAAAGATTTTTCTTTATTTTTCGTAAATTCACTTTTTGTCATAGCACTCTTAGTTTTTGATATATTCAATAAATAGTGTTTTTTATCTAGTCATTGGTTTGTGTCAGTATGTGTTGATCCAATTGAAAAATGTTTCAAATAAAAGTTGTAGTTATCAAAAAGTTGAAGACATTTTGAAAATAATAATGCTACAAATATTTTAAAAGTGATTTAATACGCAATTTACGGGGGAAAGTACTATGATGGACACATCACCATTTTTAAATTTTGTTTTTATTTATTTACCAATAAACCATTAAACAC
The DNA here is from genome assembly GCA_932526585.2 of Philonthus cognatus. Taxonomy (NCBI): domain Eukaryota; kingdom Metazoa; phylum Arthropoda; class Insecta; order Coleoptera; family Staphylinidae; genus Philonthus; species Philonthus cognatus. The sequence continues at coordinate 62,247,548 of OW052248.1, read as the reverse complement.
AGACATTTACAACTTTGACATTATACAGGCACTTTTTAACGAGAAATCTAGTAACATATTTTATTTTAATATAACTTTAACATTTATCCAGGGACCATAGCCAACTTTTTTTTTTATGGGCACCATTTCGGATTTTCATATTTTTTGGAAGAATATTTTTTTCTGAATTCAATGATGTACCATACTTATAGTTTACGGGGGTAGATTGAAAAGTTTCCGGAATGGGCAAGAGATTTTACACCTTCAAATAAACGTTCGTTCCGTTAAAACAGAGCCAAATTTGTTTTCATTTCTAACAAAATGGCACCAAATTCACCAGTTTTTAACCAGATATTAAACGAGAAACAATTCAAAATGCCGTGAAACGAGCACAAATGTGCATCAACTCAGGAAGCGGTCATTTTCGGTCATATCTTTTTTTAACTTAATGTAATCAATTTTACACTTTCAAATAAACGTTAGTTCCGTTAAAACAGAGCAAATGTTTTTTTTTATTGCTAACAAAATGGCAGCCAATTATCATTGGCTGATAAACCATCAAATAAATATCCCATATGGTTTTCTTCTAATCTAAGAAATAAAATTAAAGAGAAGAAAAAATACTTCAAATTGACAAAAAAATATCCACTATCTCAATTCTTCAGACTTAAACTATCTAATCTCCGGCGACAAGTAAGAATATTAAGCAAACACGACTTCTCAACGTTTGTTAAAGATTGCGAGAATTCTGTTCGTAAAACGCCGAAAAATTTCTGGTGCTATATTAATACAATGAAAAATAATTATGCAATACCACAGACTATGAGTTATGATGGCCGTGATATAACATCAGCCCAAGATATTGTAAATAGTTTTGCGGCAAATTTTTCTAAATCTTTTGAGTCAGCTACTGCTACGTCTCCCACTTGTACAAAGTCAATACATAATAATTCTATACACATAATAGGGTTTGATCAACCTGATATTGAAGATGCACTTAGCAAATTGGGTAATTGATTATGCTCTGGGCCAGATAATCTTCCAGCACTCATATTAAAAGATTGTCGTTACGTATTATCAGAACCATTGAAGCATATATTTAACTTATGCTTAAAACAAAGTATTTTTCCAGATATGTGGAAAAAGACTCGCATAATTCCAATTTATAAGTCGGGCGATAGAAACTTGATTATCAACTATAGGCCTATAGCAATCATTTCCATATTAGGTAAATTAAAACACTTGTTTACCTAATATTACAATTTCGTTTCATCAAGAGAGCAGTGAACAAAGTATTTACCGTAATCATTTCCAACTTATCAAAGTGCTTTGAATTTGTTTTGCGTGATCGAATAAGCGCATTTGTTAACTTGAATCTGACTGATAATCAACACGGTTTTAGACCAAAGCGATCAACGCTTAGTAATCTGATGCTCTACACGCAGCAGTTAACAAACTCACTTGATTGACCAGAGATTATGGCTCAGATTAAATTTTACGTTCCCCATGGCTTAGGACACAACAGATTTTTTCAACTTTCAATTCCCAAAACAAATGTTATGATTCGATCGGCTATATTTTCAATGTGCGATGTGTACAATAAATTACTATCATTAGATTCTGCTCTTGACATTTTCAATATGATAAATTCAAAAATATGTTTTAACTGTATATTAGAATTATTGCACGGCTCATAATTATCTTTTATTCATATTCATTGTTTTATGTTTTATATTTAGTTATATTAGTTTAAGTGATGTACAATCTTATATAGGAAATGTAATTTCCGTGATTGTATATATAAATAAATGACATTACTTTTGGCCCACCTTGTACAAACATGTTCATTCTGGGCTATGATTTTATAATTTTCCAAGACAGAAAAACTAACGTTGCAACAACTTGTTACCCTATCTGATGAAGTTTGTAAATGGTTAATTGATCAAAATATGGTGACTAAGAGAACATACAATCCGACCGTTCATAAATCGATCAAATTTCGAGTTGCCTGCCTTGTCTATGGTACAACAAAAATAACCTAATTATTCATACATGATTTCTCTTTGTTTCAGCAGCGCATGTCATTCTCAAAATACAACGTCAACTGTTTCGACACATACTCAGGCCTAAATTCCCCGAACCCCGGCCGACGTCCGCGCCTCAACTCCGTCTTCGTGGGCAGTTCGACGATGGCATTCATGAATCCGCCGCGACGTGCGAAAAGTGCCATCGACATCCAACACATGGTACTGAACGAACGAAGCCCAACATCACTAACAGGATACAGTTCTATGTTGCCAATGATAAACTATAGGGATAGAAAACCATCGATAACGATAGAAAGGGCGCATTGCCACGCGAAACACAGACCTTCCATGCAATCCGATAGACCGATGCTGTCGCACTACCAACAATTCCGAAATCGCAGGTCTTCGTGTGCCGTAGATAGATCGGACAGGCATAAGAACTTCATTAGTTTGGAGCAGCCTAGGAGGAAGGCGTCGATCACGATAGAGAGGCCTTCGTATAGTTTTCAAGGGCCGACGATTAGTTTCGATCGATCAGTCGAGCATCCGACCGTTGTGGTGGAGAAGAGCGAACGGCCGCCGAAGATGTCGAGGAGTTTCGAACAGCCGGCGGTGGATCGGACTGACCAGCTGCCTAGGATGGCGGCTAGTTTGGACGTGAACGCTGTCACTTTTGATAGGAGGGCTTCGATCCCGGAGGAAGAGGGAAGGAGTTCGCCGGTGGTCATCACGCTGGACGATTCGGAATTTACCGCGAACGCGCCTCTTCTCGTACGACTGAAAAGTTCCGATGTGTGATAGATGCCGAAAGTTCCATTATCCCCATATCACCTGCATACGTTTTGATACATACCCTAATTGTGCTTTATATAAATACAGTGAGTCCAAATGAATTTTCACCAAAGCTACTTCTATAAATGACTTAGATTGAATAATACTCTTCTAACTTTCATGGCAACAGTTAAATGAATATAATACACAACATCAAAATTATTAAGACCTGGTATTCCATTTTAAATTATAAATAGAAACGTTGTACTATGTTTAATACCACCTTATTTTTTATTGAGCACCAAACTAAATTTTCAGGCTTTTCTAAACTCGAAATTTTACTTCATGCGCCACCGGTACAAAACACTGACATATTACGAAGCTTAAAACACGCCGCTAAATTTTACATTAAATCAGTGTTTTGTACCGGTGGCGCATGAAGTAAAATTTCGAGTTTAGAAAAGCCTGAAAATTTGGTTTGGCCGCTCCGCGCTTCGCGCTACGCGACCAAACCAAATTTTCAGGCTTTTCTAAACTCGAAATTTTACTTCATGCTTAGCCTGGGAGTGGAAAACACTCGCTTAAAGTTTCAAACCGAATTCTTTTAATTAACCGAGCGTCGAAAAATGTACAACAAATTGTAGCCAATCAATCGCAATTAATGCCTCGACTTTTTAATACAGGTAGTTTTTCTTTCAAGTCTACGTGTCCCAATTATATGCCGTGCATTTTTAGATAATCACTGTTTTTTAAAAGAGTCCAATTTGAAACTTAAAATGGGTGTGTTCCACTCCCAGACTAAGCATGAAGTAAAATTTCGAGTTTAGAAAAGCCCCGTGAAAATTTGTCGAGGGTCGCGCAGCGACCCGAGACAAATTTTCTGGGCTTTTCTAAACTCGAAATTTTACTTCATGCGTCACGCGTATAAAACACAGATTTTAAGTGAAGTTCGAATATACATAAATTTGACAATATTTTAGTGTTTTATACGCGTAGCGCATGAAGTAAAATTTCGAGTTTAGAAAAGCCCAGAAAATTTGTCTCGGGTGGCTGCGCGACCCTCGACAAATTTTCACGGGGCTTTTCTAAACTCGAAATTTTACTTCATGCTTAGCCTGGGAGTGGAAAACACTCGCTTAAAGTTTCAAACCGAATTCTTTTAATAAACCGAGCGTCGAAAAATGTACAACAAATTGTAGCCAATCAATCGCAATTAATGCCTCGACTTTTTAATACAGGTAGTTTTTCTTTCAAGTCTACGTGTCCCAATTATATGCCGTGCATTTTTAGATAATCACTGTTTTTTAAAAGAGTCCAATTTGAAACTTAAAATGGGTGTGTTCCACTCCCAGACTAAGCATGAAGTAAAATTTCGAGTTTAGAAAAGCCTGAAAATTTGGATTTGTCCAAAGCGAGCGAAGCGAGGCGCGCCGGCAAATCCAAATTTTCAGGCTTTTCTAAACTCGAAATTTTACTTCATGCTTAATCTCGATGTGGAAAACGCTCGTTTAAAACTTCAAATTGAATTAATTTAAAAAAGCGTACCCCTGTGAATTCTTTAAAGAAAAATCCCCTGTATTCAATTTTAACACGTTATCTTAATCTGTCTACGTTTTTAATGTATTGTGTTCAATTAGATATTTCATAATAAATAAACAAATACAATCACAAAAAATGTCTAAAACAAAATCTATTACATATTTTTATTTATGCAAATCTACTTTTGGGTCTCACAACTTTAATACGTGAACAAATTATGTATTTTTTGTGTCGTATATTAAAATATGCTTATTTCTTAGTGGATCTTGAGAATTTTAAATAAATTCGACTATCGATACGTTTTTGGTAAGCCTTTAAATTAAAGTGTTCAATTTGGGAGGCTCACAACTTAAATTTACAACACAATACTATAATTTTCTAGACTGAATAATTAAAAATGGTAATTTTTGAAAAATGTAGGATTTTCAATAGCAATTTGTAAAAGTAAACTACCTTATTCTTAAAAAAAGCAACTAAACTTCAAATTTACTTGTATGAAATTCATAAGAATTAACTCTGATTAAAACGCTTAAAACCTTCAAAGTTTTAAAGAAACGTTTTAATTAAAGTTATAATTATCTTCAAGTAACTCAATCAATTCAGAAAAAAATCATAATAATTACTAATACCATTCTTTTAACTTCTAAAATTAAAAATTAGTCAAACTGGAAAAAAATTCAATACGCCGAAAGTTGAGTGAAACATCCACTCTATTTATTTTATTCATAAATTTTACAATAAAAAAAATTCCAAAATAAGTTTATTGTTGGTCGTCTAATTTAATGAGTGTTTCCAATCCTAGATTAAAATTTCGAGTTTAGAAAAGTCTAAAAATTTGGCACGGTCGCGTAGCGAAGCCAAGCGACCGAGCCAAATTAGGCTATATATATATACAGGGTGGGCCACGAATAACGCCCATTAAAAGTTATCGGGATTCCTGACAGAGGAAAAATTTGAAAAAATTCTACATTGCACGGTTGAATGCGATCACCTCATGGAAAATATTTCGACTTTCTATCACTTCCGGTTGTACCGGAAATGGCTACAAACTTTGTTATTTTAAATGGAACATCCTGTATATTATTTTTTTTTAGATTCCCGGTTTAATTGTCTACTCTCTCATATGAATTTATATCCACTTAACTCTAACAGTTTTTGAGTTTAAAATTTATTTGTCAAATATTGACCACAAATAGACGTTTTGAAAAATGCCTATAACTTCTAGTAGGGACAAGATAGACAGACGAGCGGCATCTTGAATTGTTACTTATAGATCCCTCTAGAATTAAAAAAATTGACATCTTTCAATTTTGACAATTGATATTTCAAAGATGTCAATATTTCAGTGCCCACTTAAAAACATCATAATTCAATGTTTTCAAATGGAATAACCAATATTTTATCTCATATGGTGATTGGCAAGACAATTTGCAAATAGCAAATAGTTTTTGAGTTATTTCGAAATTTCTTTCCTCCCAGAATGTTTGCACAATTGAATAATTCCTGTACAATTCACACATGCACCATACTAGGCTACTGTCAATATCCACTGAACCGAATCTAGAAAAATTCGTTACCAACGTGTCAATATTTTTGAACACTTCGAGTAATATTATAATAAATAAGTGAAGCAATCGAGAAATTATGAATTTATTCGTCATATATGGCTAGTGCGACAGAATTGTTGTTTCAGCGAAACTTATCCACACTTACAACTTACAAACAAAACAATAGCAAGAAGATTGAAATAAAGTAATTTTCAAATGAATAATTAAATGAAAGAACAGAATTTTTTTTTTAACATTTGTTCGAAATGATGACCATTAACGTATAAGCACTGTGCAGCACGTGTTGCGACACCCTCTGTTGTTGCTCGCCTAATTTCTTCTGCACTTAATTCCGCGAATGCAGCTCGCACCCTTGCTTCCAATTCTTCTCGGGTATTGACGACAGTGGCATAAACTTTATTTTTTATACGACCCCAAAGAAAAAATTCGAGTGGAGTAAGATCTGGAGATCTAGCGGGCCAGTTCCACGGACCTAACCTTCGAATCCATCTATCTTCGAACATATTCGTCAGTTGCTGCGATATTTCGTGTGTGCAATGAGCTGGGGCTCCATCGAGCTGATACCATGAACTTATCCTTAAATTCAAAGGAAGCTCATCCAAAAAATTCTCTACAAAATTTCTTAAAATTTGTAAATATCTGCCACTATTTAATCTTTCGTGGTACAAATAAAAAGTAACACGCGTGTCCATCAAAAGGCAAAATACGTTGAAACTAAATTTGTGTTGGGATTTATGTACAAGCGTTGCATGTGGATTATCAGTTGACCACATGTGATTGTTTTTTCTATTGAAAATACCTTCATGAGAGAAATTTGATTCGTCGGTCCAAATAATTTTTTTTTAAAAGTCATTGTCTTCTTGATTTTTAACCAACAAAAACTCACAAAAATCAATCCTGTTCACTGCATCGTGAGACAAGAATTCTTGCACCAAATTAAATTTATAATTATGCATACGATATATTTTCAAAATTCTTCGCAGTGATGTCCTGCTTACTCCCAAATCCTCCTGGCAACTAGGGTGGATGCGCGTGGATTTGCTTGAAAATAAGCCAAAACATTCACTTAAACTTCCTCGTTCTGCGTTATTGGCTTTGGTTGATTTTTTTCTGCGTTAAGTTTTCCAAATTGTACAAAATTTGACTCCAGTCTTCTAAATTATCTTCTATCCATCGGCGGTAAGTGTGGGTAAGTTTTCTTGAAAATTCTGCAAGTTCTCTCAACAATTCTGTCGCACTGACCATGTATGACGAATACATTCATAATTTCTTGATTGGTATACTTATTCATTTTAATATTACTCGAACGGAGCGTTCAAAAATATTGACAGATTCGGTTCAGCGAATATTGACAGTAGCCTACTATGGTGCAAGTGTGAATAGTACAGGAATTATTCAATTGTGCAAGCATTCTGGGAGGAAAGAAATTTCGAAATAACTCAAAAACTACTTGCTCTAGATATAGGGAGACATAATACTTTTATGTTGCAAATTGTCTTGCCAATCACCATATGAGATAAAATATTGGTCATTCCATTTGAAAACATTGAATTATGATGTTTTTAAGTGAGCACTGAAATAGTGACATTTTTGAATTACCTATTGTTAAAATTGACAGATGTCAATTTTTTTAATTCTAGAGGGATCTATAAGTAACAATTCAAGATGCCACTCGTCTGTCTATCTTGTCCCTACTAGAAGTTATAGGCATTTTTCAAAACGTCTATTTAAGGTCAATATTTGACAAATAAATTTTTAACTCAAAAACTGTAAGAGTTAAGTGGACATAAATTGATATGAGAGGGTAGACAATGAAACGGGGAATCTAAAAAAAATTAATATATAAGATGTTCCATTTAAAATAACAAAGTTGGTAGC